>JAVSCE010016314.1:0-12701 GCA_032199065.1 Smutsia gigantea
TGGTGTTGGCCTAAAGGGCTGAAGGATGGTCAAAGTCTTGCGTGGGAGGGGAGTGATAGTGTCCAATGCCGGCTTGGAAAAAGGAGGACTGGATCCAGGAAGCTTGGCCACTTCGATCACTGTCTTTCTTAGGCAAGTTGCTTCATTTTATTATGGTTAACATAGGAGTTATTCAGCCTTTGCAGGGCCCCAGTAAAACTAGATGGAGCCATATCTCTCTCAGACACATGGGAATGGGGGCTGGTGTTTCAGATAGCGCTCTGTACAGAGCTCCAACTGAGGGGTGTGGAGAAACGCACGTGAAATAGAAGCCCGGTAATGAAAGTTCCAAGCACAGCAGCAAATAATCAGGCAATTATTGAGCTAAGACTATAGCTTTAAGTCCTGAAACTTCTGAGTCAGAAAATTCTTCTAATAATAGTTAATAAGAACATAATCCTTAACCATAAGAAGCAGGGAGAGTTGTCTAGAAGATGAACTGCAGGGTACAGTTGAGTTAACAAACAAAAACGCAGATTTGTGACGACTTTAACCCAAAAGAATGGAACAATAGTAAGTGCACTGAGGCTTGGCAAAGGGGAGAAGGCACCGGGCAGGAAACAAGAAAAACCCCCTCTACCTTGATTAGCTCTTAATGAGGTTTTGACTGAATGGAGGGACCACTCTTCTACTTCCATCTTGTGGTCAAATACAGAACTGCAGCCTACTCTGGGTCTTTCTACCCACCCCTCCTCCTTTTCTATTTGCCAAACATTCAAGAGCCTCAATCCCCAAAGTGGGAGTTGGCTGATTGAATTTGCCCCACTGCTTCACCTCTGTGGTTTCCAAGTCCCAGCTCTATTACATGATAGAACCATAACCTTTTTTACTTGGCCCTTTCTTTCCTCTGTCAAGAGGCACCTCCCAGCATGCCTAGCTGTGGAAACTTGTGTGGAGTCCGGTGGGCACCAGGGCATGGGTGATGGTACACACACGTGTGGGAGGGTGGGGTGAAACCTGAGGTGGATCCAGGCTTTGCGGAACTTGAAACTTACACAATTTTGGCGCCCCTCTTAGGAAAGGAAAGTAAGATTACAAAATGAAAATATAAGGTACAAAAATTAGGGAGGGCAAGAAATCAAAAGAAATTCTGAATTTTAAAGAGTTTGACAAATACCGAAACCTCACAAAATCCAGACAATGTAACAATGTTTTCAGTAACTGCCTAACACACTTCTATAGTCCTTTTTATCTTACAATTTTTGGCTGCATACTCATTGATCGATTTTTGGTTTGATCAATATTTCCAAAAATATATATAAAGTTAATCTGAAAGAGCATACAAGAACAATTCAAATGCCTTCTTAAATTGCCACTACATTGTACTGGGCTACATAATTATGTAATTGAATTACTCTGATGGGATAAAAATTGACTCATTGATAAATATGTTTCTTTAGGGTATTTTGCTGTGTCGATGGTAATTTTGCCTGCCTTTTCATCTGGAACTGCCAGGATTCATCAGAACAAGGGACATCATATACTCTAAGATGCGGTCCAATTCACTGCAGCTGATAAAACATACGACTTCACAAACGGACCTACTCATGGTTTGTTGTGTCCTACAAACCAGGAATTCTGACAAATTGTATTCCACGTACATTCCATGAGAAAGGAAAAGGAAATACCTGGTGCATTCATAATTGCATTGCTCCATATATTCCTGACAGGAAAGAACTTCCTTTGTGTAGACATAAATAAAAACTAAATTCCCTGCTTACAATTTTTTGTTTGATGAGTGTAAGACTTTTCCACAGAGTAGCTTCTGACTCCATACCTTTCAAACCTTGTTTCTCCTCTACCACCCTTATGCTTCTGGTTCTGGGCACTGTGGGCCATGTGAGATACAACCTCTGGGCCTGAATTTTCATGTTACATCACATGAGGAGTCAATCTAGTGCAGGGCTGAGAATGTTCCTGGGAGCTTTCCTACACTGGGATGGCTAGCAATATCTTAAAAATACATACACTAGAAATGTCTCACTAAACCCGCATTCAATATATCCCCAACTCAATTTCCCCTTAGCTGGCTATAAAAAAAATTCCCCAGGCTACTTAAGTGCTACCAGATCTGAGGGAAGTAGGGCTGACAGGAAGTAGACATGGAAGGACACAGTGGTCACAGACAGACAGACAGAAAGATGAATAAGATAACGCATTTCCTTCAAGAATCTTGCAGACCTACGGTAGGGCATTTTAAGATGACATGTAAGTGGTTATAGTCTGAGATGGAAATTGATGAGGGCCTTAAGAGAGATGAAGATAAAAACAACAAAAACAGTAATAAAAAGCTAGCAGTCATTGAGTACTACGTGCCATACACTTTTCTAAGCATTTTACATGTGCTGTATCTTTTAAATCACAGCAGCTCTAATAGGGTAGGTACTGTTATTAATAGTGCATGTTACAGATGTGATACTGAGGCTGAGAGATTCGATGAGTTATTCAAGGTCACGTGGCTAGTAGAGGGCAGAGCCAGAGAGTGAGGGCACTGATTAGGGCTGGGGGGTGAGTTTGCACCATGACTGGAAAGGGCTAATAATGGTCCAGTAGGGAGTGGGTAGGAAGTTGGGTGACTCCCAGAAAGCTGTCTTGGGGAACAATAAACATTGATGACATTTGCTGAGAAGGTGAATGTAGGAGGAAAAGCCAGCTTAGAAAAAGTTGTTGCGTTCCGTCCTGCCAAGTTGATTTGCAGCATCTGTGGGATATCCACGTAGAGATGGCTAGGATGCAGCTGGATATCTGAGTCTGGAGCTCAAGATAGAGATCTAGGCAGGAGACAGGCAGCATAGGTCATCTCTGTGTAGAGTGATGACTCCAGCAGAGTGACTGAGATCCCTTGGGATGTGTTGGGTGTAGGAGGAAGTCACGCTGTAACCCTGGGAGTGGGCAGCGAGGGGGAAGGAAACCCAGCAAGTCAAGGGAGGGAAGCATTTCAGGACGAGCTCATGGTCACAGTGGTACATGTTGCAGATAAAGGCTGGGACACTGGATTTAACAACAACAAAAAAGTCACAATAATCCTGGTGTCTGGGCTTGGGTCATCACCCAAGACAAGGGCTTGAGAGCAAGTAGATTTTAGATTCAGAGTGATAAGGAAAAATTATAAAATGTCCTAAGTTAAGTGACATAAGTGCCAGAGAATGAGGAAGAGAGACAAGGGAAGGCCATCAGTCAGTAGTCACAGGCCGTGGCAACCCAGAAACTCAGCATTCCTGGATGAAGTCATTTCAACAGTCATTTGGAAGGTCCCCAGAACTACCACATCCCCCTTCCTTGTGACCAGTGTCTGACCATCATCACCAACTGATCCGTAAGCCTTCTCTATGGACTAACCCTCCATGCCTGGACTTACCCAGCTTCTCATTTGCCTGCCTTCCTTATCTGCAGCCAATGTAAATTTAGAGATCTTTCTTTCCTTGAGAACCCTGTTTCCTGAGTCTAGTGGACATGCTATTTCTGTGAACTGGCCTTGCTGCTGGTGAAGCAGAAATTTCCTGTCCCAGGACTCAGTCCTTTTTCTGGCTAGCATCTGTAACGGCTCGGAGAGCTCTGGGTTTCTAGAGTTTTTGATTTGTCAAGGGAATACAGGGAGTGGGGAAGTGAGATGGAGGAGGGATGGCAGCCAACAATACTAAACTGGATCCCACTGTGGGCAACCGACCTTCAGTTCCACAGGGACCTCTGGGAGGCGCTGTGGGACACACAGCTCTGGGGTATCTGTCCCAGATTAGGATCTTGGGAGACAGAATTGGCATGGCGTTTGGCATAAGGGATAGTTATTAGGGACAACATCTGCGGAAGAAGGGGGAGGAAGTGGGATTGGCTGAGAGAGGGCTTGAACTGCAAAGCTGGCCTGGCAAAGCTGGGACAGACCTCCTGGGAACCCTGAAGCATGTCTGGCCTGGCCGAGTTATCTTGCAGTGGATGAAATGACCTGCCACTGGATGCGGGCTATCCCAGAAAGGAAGTTCCTGGGCTAGGTGGTCAGCAGGAGGAGGCTGTCTGTTGACACTGGGACAAGAAGTTCCTCCTTGAAGGGTACCTGGGGGTGCATGTCTGTGGCTATCACATTGGCCCTCTGCAGGGCTGAGGAAGCTGAGCTGTATTTAAACACCAGCGAGTCATGGTCACAGTCAGCTGGAGGTGCAGTAGTCTCTCAGCGTTGCTGACTTGTATAGATAGGCAGAGCAGAGCTCCCTAGCTTGAGGCAGGTGTCAGCAGCAGGAAGAAGCCAGAGGTAAGGCCTGAGCGATGTGGGTGGGGCACCAACAAGTGAATGTGAGGAGTTCCAAGCAAGTGCCGTTTGTTGATAAGAAGCCAGCTGAGTAGCTGGCTCACCATTCCCCTCTCTGTGGCATTGTCTCTGCTGTGGAGTTTGCCTCGTGACGCCATGGCTGATTGGTCCATAGGAAGATACCTGACCCCGGCTGGACCAATCAGAATCCTTCTGCAGGATTTTCAAACCAGAGCTAAGAGGAGTCAGGGGAATAAGACTCTGGACGAAAGAAAGACACAGAAGCTGGGGCCACAAGAAAAAGTCCCAGGGGTTCTGGTGGCCCAGCCGTATCCCTTTCCTTCTTTTCTTCCCACCGCCATGTGAGCTTCTCAGCATCCTGCCAATGAAACCCCCATTGTGCTAAAGCGAGGCTGGGCTGAGTGTCCAGTCTTGGGGAGGTCAGTCAAGGATTGAGTGGGGTGAGAAGAAACACTGAGAGTGCAGACGACTCCCCAAAAGCTCGCAGTGAAGAGAAAGGGGAGAGAGAGAATGCTGAAACCCCACGAAAACACAGGGTCGAGGAAGGGTTTTTGGTTTTATTTTTTTAAGCTGTGGAAAACTTAAACATGTTTATGTGCTGAGGGTAAAGAGCCAGTAAGAGCAGCATAAATCATAACAACAGAATAAACTAAAATGAGGCAGAGATACAAAGCTATAAAAGCCTTAAAGATAAAGAAAATATGCCGTCAATAAAATACAGGGGGTAAAGAAAAAAACAGGAGGAAAATAAGCCTTGCAGCAGAAAGCAGGCATTGGCATGAGTACTCATGGTATATACACCAGTCCTGGGGTCAGGACAGTTCCTAGCCCTTAACTTCTTGCTTTTTTTCCCCCTCCGGGAGCTGGCTCAGGGCACTGGGAAGGGACATTGCAGGAGAGAAAGGAGACTGCTGAGGTCCCCGCAGAGGTGTGGGGCTGGTGTCCAGAGCACGAGGGACAGATTAGCCTCACATCAGATAAGAGGCCCTTGGCTTTGAGACAGGTGGGAAGGGAGATAGCTTGTATCTCTGGGGGTGGAGGGTGGGAGGTGCGCTATGCAGTCAAAGGCAGGGGCATTTGCTGAGAGTTACCAGGAATGGACTAGAAGTGTCAGGAAGGTTTTTGGCTTTGAGGACCTAAAAACCCAACTAACAGTAGCTTAAATCTTAAGGACCTTTACTGCTTAGCCAGCAAAGTAGGCAGTTCCAGGGTCTGTCCATGGTTCACTGATTGATGGAGAACCTGGTTCTGTCAGCCCCTCTGCCCTGCCATCCTTAGCTATTGGCCTTTCCTTCCCATTCTTGTCACCTTGTAGTGTCAGTATGGCTGCCTTAGCTCCAGGCATCAAGTGCTTGTTTTAGGAGAGGAAGTCAGAGATAGTCAGGCATTGGGAAAATTTCCCCACTCTTACCTCAGGAAGAAAAATTCTCTTCAGAAGTTTCCCAGGAGACTCCCTTATTAGCCAGGACTGGGTCACAAACCCATCATGGAACATATTACCTGAAATTATGAGATCTTTGCCTAATACCCAAACAAAACTGGGCTCTGTTAGCAGGAAAGAGGTGGAGGGATGCTTGGGTAGAAAGCCTCAGGGTCTACTACAGTAAGGTAGGGAGCTCAAGTAGAGGGAAAAAGTTTGCAAATAGCTCTGAAAGGGAAAGGAGAGAAATAGCATGTTGCCCGATAGCAGTAGCGGTCCAGCTGCAGTGTGAGGCCCAGAAGAAGGGGGCAGGGTGAAAGAAAAAGTCCAAGATGCTGGCCTCTATCAGGTGCCACCAAAACCTCATGTGATGGAATCATCAAATTCCGAAGCACTGGCCTGACCGACGAGTGTAACTAACACTCAGGGCTCAGGTGCATGAAAAAGAAATCACTCCAGCTACTTTAGGCAGAAAGGGGTTTAATTCGGGGTATTGGTATTGGCAAAATTGTTATAAGGACGGGAAGATCAGGTTTTGGGCTGGTCCTCCAGCAATGACCCTCAGAATGACACCACAGAGCTACTGGCATGGCAGGCGAGCTGCTCTCTCTCTACCTTACCCAGGAACATGGGGAATGAGAAGGCTCTGTGGGGGCTGGCAGCTTCAAGAGCATGCTGCTTTAGCTGGGATCCAGGCATCAGGAAGATGCTTACACTGTTGCCTCAACTGCCAGTGGACACCCACGAGGCCAGTGTTAAGCACTGTAAGACTGGCCCTACAACCACCTGTGTCAATGAATGTGGCCTCAGCCTCACTCTTGCCCTCCGAGTTATCCACAAGAATGTCTAATTGGTAGAATTCAATTCACACTCAAAACACTAGCTTTCCAGGCTCTTCTGTATAGAAAGACACAGAGGAGGAGGAAGGGATGGATGTCCAGAAAGCAAATCCTCCAAATCCGCTACAACATGCTAGTAACTTTTCCTGATCCTAAGGCTGCTTTGAAGAGCTCTTTCATACTTGAGATCACAAAAAGCTTTGGTGAGTGATTATTTTTTTCCTTTAATTTAATTATAACTGTGGTTAAAAAAAACCCCACGTAACATAAAGTTTACTATCTTAACCATTTTTAAGTATACAGTTCAATAGTGTCAAGTATATTCACATTGTTAGGCAACAGATCTCCAGAAGGTTTGCACTGTGCAAAGCTGAAACTCCATGCCCATTAAACAATGACTCTCCATTCCCCCTCCTCCCAGCCCCTGGCAACCGCCGTTCTACTTTCTGCATCTATGAGTTTGAGTCCTCTAGATACTTCAAATAAGTGGAATCATACAGTATTTGTCTTTTTGTGACTGGTTTATTTCTGGTGAGTGATTCTTTTAAGAAACCCAGGCTATCAAAATTTGCAACAAACAAATAGGACCCTGGATTATATTACAAATCTTTGCTGTAATGAGCTGAAGCAGAAATGTTTCACAATTGCAATAGCATGGCTGTAATGCATCAGCCCAAAGGCATCAAGTGGATTTTATGATGATATGTCTTTTTTTTTTTTTAATGACCTGGGATGGGCATGGTGCTCTCAAAATAAGTGGTCAAGGAAGCCCTCCCTGCAGTGGGGCTGGAAGTATGCCATTCCAGCCTACTTCCTCTGTAGGCAGAATTCTGAGATGCCTCCCAGGAGCCCATGGTCTGTAGAGTCCTCTCCCCTTGAGTATGGGAGGGACTTATGAATATGATTAGGCTATGCTCTATTGCACGGTCAATTTTAAGAAGAGACCATCCTGGGTGGGCCTGACCTAATCAGGTGAGTCCTTAAAAGGGACTGGGCTCCTCCTAATGCATAGGATCCAACACTTGAGAGACATTTGGGGTCAGGGAGATTCTCGTTCCTGGTTTTGATGGTGGTGGGAGCCATGTAGCAAGGACCTGAAAGTGGTCTCTAGGAGCTTCAAGGGACCCCTGACCAATAGCCAGCAAGATGGGCATCTCAGTCCTACAGCTGCAAGGAACTGAATCCTGCCCACAACCTGAGTAAGCCTGAAAGGTGACCCAGAACTGCAGGCAAGATGGCAGCCCTGGCTGACACCTTGATTTTAGTCTTGTGAGGACATGATCTGAGAATCCAGCCAAGCCAGGCCCTGACTTCAGACCTACAGAACTATGAGCTAGTAAATGGTTGTTGTTTTAAACTGCTAAATTTGGGGATAATCTGTTATATAGCTGTAGAAAACTAATACCTCTTGGTTCCAACATTGGTCCTGCCTCCAGTTTACTGTGTGACCCAGGGTATGTCACTTACCCTCTCTGAGCTTCAGCTTCCACAACTAATGGAAACAATAACTCATTTCCTGTCTGCAGGATTAATGTGAAAATCAAATATAATCAGTTAGTTAATGCATGTGAAGGCACTTGAGAAGTTAGAAAGCAGCTTATAACTGGAAAGTTTATTATTTTCAGATTAAAAATAAACCTCCAACTTTGACCACAGGAAATGATTTAGAATCAACCAACCCAGGGCTTTGGAGTTAAATAATCATGAATCCTGCCCACAGGATTAAAACCTTAGTTCTGCTACTTGTTAGCCAGCTTTTTTTTTTCTTCCAATAAAGAATTTTTATTCTTCCACTTTCTTGCACATGACTGCTAGCCAAAGCTTTCTAAAACATTCTTCTAACCTTGTGCAATCCTATCATTATACACACTATAGAACAGCCTTCAAACATTACTATTGAAAAATGCCCATGATTTTTCATGCTTACAGATTGAAATTTATTGCCCAACAGGAAATTGCCACATCACTTGACTCAAGATAATTTCAGTCCTTCTAACAAGCAATATGTATTTTCAATTTAAGGTTCACATGTTGTTATACTTGGGTAGAATTCTCTCTCTTCTTATGTTTTGAAATACAAGTATTGATACTTACGGAAAACTCAACATCCAACAGGTCATCTCCTGACCATCTGCCACTTTTTAAATTATAATTTCTTATATTGAGGCGCGTACAACAAAGTGCACAAATCTTAGTATGCAGCTTGGTGAATTCTGACATGTGCATAGTCTCATGGAGCCACGGCCCAAATCAAGGTATCAAACATTCTTACTAATTTTTACCCCTTTCATCTATTTCATTCAACCCATTAGCCATCTTTTAATTGGGCTATTTAATCTCTTTAAGACTTAGTGTCCTGGGAATACAAATATGTTTCATAAGGGTGTTGTAAGCCTCAAATATCATAGTACCTGGCACAGAATAAGGGCTCAATATATAGCTAAAAGTCATATGCATACCTAGAGGGCAGCTGGTCCAGATTGGGAGAGATCAGAAGGCTCCAGGAGAGAGAATTTTCCACAAGATGAAATCAATTGAATACTTGACGTGTCTGAATGTCTTCAGAGGAGATTTAGACATCTGGCACGGTTTACAGTTGTGTTGCTGATATGTAGAAAACTAAGAACACCAAAAGCCAAACAGCTATTAACTACAGCAGAAGGATTGTGCAAGAAAAAAAAAAAACCATAATTTACTACATGGATCAGCTGCATAAAATATTTATGAAATATTTAAACATTTAGTAAGATAAACACTGAACAGTGATCCAACCCAAAGTACAATATAACTGTACTGGGAGCACAGGGGGAAGGAAGGGTACATGGCCGTGGAAAGGGCAGGAGGAGAAATGGAAGAGATTTAAAGAAAAAAGAATGGCTTAATGGCTTAAGTATTGTTCTCCAATTTGATAATCATAAGTGAAAGATATTTTAGTCCATTAAAGATGTGAACTTGTGAAAAAAAATACAGTGATAATATTTTAAGAGGGTACCAGCCATAGGATTTGGGGTAGCTCAGAGTCTTTTGGACAGGGCAATCTTCCCCTGTCAGAGAGAGAGCTGCAGGGCTCTAGAAGGCATAGACCTTTCTAGCAAGTAGAAAATAAAATTCCTATACATTTTGCTTTGGGAAGGTAAAAAAAGAGTAGCAAATAAATGAGAAAGCATCCGCCTCTGTCAAATGTGTGGCAGAGACAAAGTGGTATGCAGGTGGCAATGTTCCGGAGTGCATTTCACACCATTCATTCCCCAGACTCACGGGATCCAATGCTGAACACACCCCCATCCAGCTGACCTTGTGGCTGAGGGACTGTAACCAAATGGGGGCCTGTCAGCCCTGGGTTGGTTAATTCTAAATCATTTCCTGTGGTCAAAGCTGGAGGTTTATTTTTAATATAACAGTAATAAACTTTTCAGTCATAAGCTGCTTTCTAACTCTCCAAGTGCTTTCACATACATTAACTAACTAACTACATTTGATTTTCACATTAATCCTGCAGACAGGAAATTAATTATTGTTTTCCTTAACTGCGGAAGCTGAAGCTCAGACAGGATAAGTGACATACCCTGGGTCACACAGTAAACTGGAGGTAGAAGCAATGATAGAACCAAGGTGTTTTAGTTTTCTGTGGCTATGTAATAGATTACCTCCAAATGCAGCAGCTTAAAACAAGAGTTATTTGCTAGCTCATAGTTCTGTAGGTCAGAAGTTGGGGCTCTTCCTCCAGTACTATCCTACCAAATAATTTACCTGTTCTTAAGTGGATGGCTGGATCCCTTTTTATATACCCATGTGACCATCACTCAGATCAAAATATGGAACATTTCTATCACCCTCTCCCCCTCCCCCGCAGAGAGTTCTCCTGTGTCCCTTTCCAGTCAATACCTCTCCTTCATCATCCAGAGGTAACTGCTATTGTGACCTCTACTACTGTAGGTTAAGTTTTGCCTGTTTTTAAGCTTTGTGTCAATGAAAGCATGTAGTATTTACTCTATGTCTGGCTTCTTTCGCTCAGCGGAAGGTCTGTGTGATATGTCCATGCAGTTGTGTATATCAGGGCTTTGTTCTTTTATATCCCGTTGCATGAATATCCAATCTGCTGCAGATGGACATTTGGGTTGTTTGAAGCCCATGTTCTTACCCCACTAAGCTGGGTATGAGATCAGCATCCTCCTCCTGCTAATTGGCTTTGCTTGGATTTGGCTTATCAAGGCTGATAGGCTTGCTGGAGTGGATTCATCATCAGGGACCAGGCAAGGGCCCTGGGGCTTCTCGGGGAGCAGGGCCCTGGACCGCACTGGCAAGGGCATGAGGCGAAACACCTTTGCCCACTGGAGACAGGACAGCCCAGCTGCATCTGAATGCTGGCCCATCCTTCAAGGGCAGGAGTTTTTCCCCTGAGGTGAATTGTTTTGAAATCTCCGTGGAGACCCTAGAGCCCCCTAGCCACAGTTCCCCGGGAAGCCCCTGAGCTTCCACTGATCAAGTAGTCAGGGTTAGGAGAGGTTGTCTGGCTTCAAAAGCCATTTGTAAAGTTAACAAACAAATCACGAGGCAAATTGAGTCCAGTCTATTTCTGGGTGAATCCAGCAACAAGTTTCATTGTGGGCTTAAGGGTGGGATTGCTAAGGTGCAGGCCCATGGGGTCACCCACACAAAGCCTGGGGAAGTTTTATGGGCCCTTGGTGGACTTGCACGTCTGCTACAGTGAACATGCCCAACAAAGGGGCCCTTTAAAGAAGAGAAGTTTTATGGCCTTCAACAGTAAGTTAGGGCTTGTTCTCTGGTTTTGGGGAGGAGGCAAGGGAGAGGGTGATTTACAGCAGCTAGGCACCTCCCCTCCTGCGAACTTCTCCAGGTTATCACTTGCACCTGGTGGGCTCCTGAAGCCTACAGTCTGGTCTATGGTGAGCAACTGGGGGTGACAGCTGGCAGCCACAAAGATGATTAAAAGCCTGGAAAATGGAACTGGTGGGCACTCTTTAAAAGAACCTGGATTATTCAGCCTGGGGAAGTAAAGATTAATACCCACGCTCAAGTGTATAAGGGGCTCTCAACGCTGAAGTTGGTGGTCAGCCATTCTCTATCTCTCAGAAAAAGAAAAAAAGTCATAAGATGATGAAGTTGTATTCAATTCCAGCAGGAAGGATTGAAGGTTAAGACTAAAAGGCAAAGGTCTGACAATGAGAATCGCATATTACACTGGGTTGCCATGGAGGGTGACGGGACGTCTTCTGCATAGCTGAGCAAATAGACTTTAAGTGCCTAAAGGTCAACGAGAGGATGACTTCTCAGGCCGCTCTATGTCTACACTGTTCTCTTAGTGTGGGCTCCCCAAGAAGTAGACCCTGAGACAAGGATGCAGTGCAAGTAGTTCACTGGGGAAGAGGTCCCAAGAACCACAATGGTGGACTGGGGAAGCGAGACAGGGAGGCCAGTCAAGGGTGAGCCAAATAGCAGGTGGTGAACTCTGTGGGCAACTGGGGACTTTATGGGGGATGGTGTGGAGCAGAAGTATCCTCCCAGATGAGCAAAGAAGCCCAGGTACTTAGTCATCAACTACTACCACTAGTTGGTTGAGGCTCATTCCTTTTCTAAAGAGTCCTATGGCCATTTACTTGGGTAACAGAATGATAGAAAAATGAGGCTGCATAGACTTTTCAAGGATTGTTGGTACAAACATTGATACCAGGGACACAAAACTCCACCCTGTCCCCTCTATTCAAATGAGAAACCTATGGGGCCAGTTAATAAATGGAATCTGACAGATAGTGTTTCCACTGGGTCCATGAACCTACCCAGTGGTCATTTCTCTGGTCCCTGCATGCCTAACTGGAATGGACATACTGACTGGTTGGCAGAGCCCTCATCCATATTGGTTCTTTGGCCTATGGCATAAGGGCTACCACAGTGCAGAAGACAAGGTGCGAGCCTCTGAGATGCCCCCCTAACACACCACGCCAACAGAGTGAATCATAAGTAGTGTCATGTCCTGGAGGGATGGCAGAGATTAGAGGCACCCTTAATGATGTAAAGAATGCAGGGTTGGTGGTCCCCAACATATCCCCATTTAATTCACCAGTCTGGCCCCTAAAAGAACTGGATAGATCATGGCGAATGAGAGTGGATCACTTAACTGAGC
>JAVSCE010016316.1:0-56402 GCA_032199065.1 Smutsia gigantea
GCAATATTACAGTTATTAAACTACCCTTCATCAGGTCTCCCCCACCAACCCCATTACAGTCACTGTCCATCAGCGTAATGAGATGCAATAGAATCACTACTTGTCTTCTCTGAGTTGTACTGCCCTCCCCGTGCTCCCCCAACATTACATCTGCTAATCGTAATGCCCCCTTTTCCCTCTTATCCCTCCCTTCCCGCCCATTTTCCCCAGTCCCTTTCCCTTTGGTAACTATTAGTCCGTTCTTGGGTTCTGTGAGTCTGCTGCCGTTTTGTTCCTTCAGTTTTTTTCTTTGTTTTATACTCCACATATGAGTGAAATCATTTGATACTTGTCTTTTTCGGCTTGGCTTATTTCACTGAGCATAATACCTCTAGCTCCATCCATGTTGTTGCAAATGGTAGGATTTGTTTTCTTCTTATGGCTGAATAATATTCCATTGTGTATATGTACCACATCTTCTTTATCCATTCATCTACTGATGGACACTTAGGTTGCTTCCATTTCTTGGCTATTGTAAATAGTGCTGCAATAAACATAGGGGTGCATCTGTCCTTTCCAATTGGGCTGCTGCATTCTTAGGTAAATTCCTAGGAGTGGAATTCCTGGGTCAAATGGTATTTCTATTTTGAGTTTTTTGAGGAACCTCCATACTGCTTTCCACAATGGCTGAACTAATTTGTAGTCCCACCAGCAGTGTAGGAGGGTTCCCTTTTCTCCACATCCTCGCCAACATTTGTTGTTGTTTGTGTTTTTGATGTTGGCCATTCTCACTGGTGTGAGGTGATATCTCATTGTGGTTTTAATCTGCATTTCTCTGATGATTAGCTATGTGGAGCATCTTTTCATGTGCCTGTTGGCCATCTGAATTTCTTTTTTGGAGAAGTGTCTATTCATGTCCTCTGCCCATTTCTTAATTGGATTATTTGCTTTCTGTTTGTTAAGGTGCATGAGTTCTTTATATATTTTGGATGTCAACCCTTTATCAGATACGTTTTTTATGAATATATTCTCCCATACTGTAGGATGTCTTTTTGTTCTACTGATGGTGTCCTTTTGCTGTACAGAAGCTTTTCAGCTTGATATAGTCCCACTTGTTCATTTTTGCTTTTGTTTCCCTTGCCCGGGGAGATATGTTCATGAAGAAGTTGCTCATGTTTATGTCCAGGAGATTTTTGCCTATTTTTTTTCTAAGAGTTTTATGGTTTCATGACTTACATTCAAGTCTTTGATCCACCTTGAGTTTACCTTTGTGTATGGGGCTAGACAGTAGTCCAGTTTCATTCTCTTACATGTAGCTGTCTAGTTTTTCCAACACCAGCTGCTGAAGAGGCTGTCATCTCCCCATTGTATATTCAAGGCTCCTTTATCAAATATTAATTGACTGTATATGTTTGGGTTAATGTTTGGATTTTCTATTCTGTTCCACTGGTCTGTGGGTCTGCTTTTGTGCCAATACCAAATTGTCTTGATTACTGTGGCTCTGTAGTAGAGCTTGAAGTCAGGGAGCGTAATTCCACCTGTTTTATTCCTCCTTCTCAGGATTGCTTTGGCTATTTGGGGTCTTTTGTGGTTCCATATGAATTTTAGAATTATTTGTTCTAGTTCATTGAAGAAAGCTGGTGGTATTTTGATAGGGATTGCATTGAATGTGTAGATTGCTTTAGGTAGTATAGCCATTTTGACAATATTTATTTTACCTCGCCAAGAGCCTGGGATGAATTTCCATTTGTTAGTGTCCTCTTTAATTTCTCCTAGGAGTGTCTTGTAGTTTTCAGAGAACAGGTCTTTCACTTCCTTCGTTAGGTTTATTCCTAGGTATTTTATTCTTTTTGATGCAATTGTGAATGGAATTGTTTTTCTGATTTCTCTTTCTGTTAGTTCATCATTAGTGTATAGGAAAGCAACAGATTTCTGTGTGTTAATTTTGTATCCTGCAACTTTGCTGAATTCAGATATTAGTTCTAGTAGTTTTGGAGTGGAGTCTTTAGGGTTTTTTATGTACAATATCATGTCATCTGCAAATTGTGACAATTTGACTTCTTCTTTACCAATCTGGATGCCTTGTATTTCTTTGTTTTGTCTGATTGCTGTGGCTAGGACCTCCAGTACTATGTTGAATAACAGTGGAGAGAGTGGGCATCCCTGTCTTGTTCCCAATCTTAGATGAAAAGCTTTCAGCTTCTCGCTGTTAAGTATGACGTTAGCTGTAGGTTTGTCATATGTGGCCTTTATGACGTTGAGGTATTTGCCCTCTATACCCATTTTGTTGAGAGTTTTAATCATGAATGGATGTTGAATTTTGTCAACTGCTTTTTCAGCATCTATGGAGATGATTATGTGGTTTTTGTTCTTCTTTTTGTTGATGTGGTGGATGATGTTGATGGAATTTCAAATGTTGTACCATCCTTGCATCCCTGGGTCTCCTTTAAATTTAAATAATAATGTTGCCAGGGTTGAGTGTTCTTGGTTCAAGGCCCTTTACTTCACTGCATTAAATATATCAAGCCACTCCCTTCTGACTTGTAAGGTTTCTGTTACACGGAAGTCTGATCATAGCCTGATGGTTTTTCCTTTGTATGTGGTCTTTTTTCTCTCTCTGGCTGCTTTTAGTAGTCTGTTGTTATCCTTGATCCTTGTCATTTTAATTATTATATGTCTTGGCATTGTCTTCCTTGGGTCCCTTGTGTTGGGAGATCTGTGCATCTTCATGGCTTGAGAGACTGTCTCCTTCCCCAGATTGGGGAAGTTTTTAACAATAACCTTCTCAAAGATACTTTCTATCCCCTTTTCTCTCTCTTCTTCTTCTGGTACCCGTATAATATGAATATTGTTTCATTTGGAATGGTCACACATTTCTCTCAATATTCTTTCATTCCTAGAGATCCTTTTTTCTCTTTGTGCCTCAGTTACTTTTTATTCCTCTTCTCTAATTTCTATTTCATTTACCATCTCCTCTACTTCATCTAATCTGCTTTTAAATCCTTCCATTGTGTTTCGTTTCAGGTACTGAATTCTTCAGTGTTTGTATCTCATTCCTGAATTCCTCCATGAGTCTTGAATATTTTTCTGTAGCTCCATGAGCATGTTTATGATTTTTATTTTGAAATTTCTTTCAGGAAGATTGATGAGTTCAGTTTTACTTGGCCCTTTCTGGTGTTTGTGGGATTTGGGGTTGAACCGGGTTCCTTTGACATTTCATACTTGTAGGTGGCACCTTCTAGTGCCCAGAAGCTCTACTCTCTGGAGCTGCTCATCCCCTCTAGCGATGGTGGCGGTTGCAGGCAAGTGGCACTGGTGCCTGTTGGGAAGACAGAGCTCTTTCTTTCTTGCTTCCTGGCTGCAGTGCCTGACTCCTACTGTCAGGGCCAGTGGGCCAAGCAGATAGGGAGAGTCTTCTGTGTTTCTGTAGGTGCTGTAGGTGGGGCCGTCCTCTGGTCTGGCGCAATGGCATGGGCAGCCATTTTGCAAACTGGTGCAGACAGGGAGGAAGGAGCACAGGCTGTGTATCATGGTGGGGGGCCTCGTAGCTGCATAGCCAGCGAGGGCGATGTAGCGCCTGAAGCTCCTGAAAGTTCCCAACCTGCTGGGCAGAGTGTGCCCGGATAATATTGTCCACATGTCCTTTCTCCTGAGCAGCAAGCTCTGTGCAGTCCTTCCCCTTTAGCAGCCCTCTCGCTGTCAGGAAGACTCTCAGACTGCCCACCTTTCTTTTGTTCCAGAGCAGCTGGTTGTGGATATATGTTTTCCACAAGCAGCTGGAATCTCAGTCTCTCCAAGTATTCTGCCTGTCTTAGCTTTCCAACCCCACTAATCTCTGGAGCACCATGTAATATAGGTTCGTGCTCACAGAGCAGATCTCGAGGGCTGGGTTTTCAGCAGTCCAAGGCCCTCACCCCTTCCCACTCTGTTTCTCTTCCTCCCTCTGGTGAGCTGGGGTGGGGGAAGGGCTTGGGTCCCTCTGGATCACAGCTTTGGTACTTTGCCCTTTCTGTTGTTTTCCCCAGGTGTAGGCAGTCTGCTGCAGCCTTCTTTCCTGTTGCTCTTTCAGGATTAGATGTATTTGCTATATTTTCATATTATATGTGATTTTGGGAAGAGGTTTCTGTCTCACCTCTCACGCTGCCATCTTTAAGCCTCTGTCATATCATGATTCTTTAAAGATACACTTTTGGAACTAAAAAAGACTATTTCTTAAATTGACCTTATCAGTGTAAATAACATAGATACATACCTAATTCAAAAAGTTATTTTTTTACTAGGAAATAATTTTTGAATTCTTTGTGTAGATTGAATACCTGCTTAAGAAACTTACAGAAGCTATGGGAGGATGTTGGCAGCAAGAACAATTTGAACATTATAGAATCAGCTTTGAATACAGTAAAGAAGGCCTTTCTGTATGGGAACTGATCGAGCTGATTGGAAATGGACAATTTAGCAAAGACATGGATCGGCAGACGGTGTCCATGGCCATTAATGAAGTCTTTAATGAACTTATATTGGATGTGTTAAAGCAGGTAAGAGTCCTGTAACACTATTTCTCCTCACCTTTAGAATTTGACATGTTTGAAATAAGACAAGTTTTCACTGAGAAGTCACTTTCACTTTTTATAGTGATATAGAACAGGAATTAAGTTCCTTATTTTCCTATTCTTCTATTAGGCTTTCATTTTAAAGAATTAGTGGGGTAATTTGGAAGTACAGTTAAGCATTGGGAAGTTATTATTTTGAAAGAACTGTTGAAATAATCACATTTTCAAACTATTTTTAAAGTACTTTGATGTCATGTGTACATGCATACTCATTAATCTGGAAGATCCTCAATATGTTCAGAGAAAAAGATTGTTGGACAGTAGATATCTTGTAATTCCTTTCATGTTACGTGATATGTGTGTGTAGAGCTGTTTGGAAGAATGCTCACTGAAGTGTTAAAAGTGGTAGCAGCCCCTTGGATTGTGGGATTTACATAAATTTTACTTTTTTTATTCCTCTCTTATTATTGGACTTACTACAATATATGATTCTGTACATGAATCTATGTATATAATTATATATTATTTTTATAAAATCAAAAAGATACTTTTGAGAAAAAAAATGCCATAATATAGCCAAGTTGCATTTATCTTATTATATTATGATGTTTTTTTTTTCTTACCACCTGCAAAGCATCTGATATACATATGGGAAGCTTAATGCTTGTTAAGTTGAATTTACATTTTTTAGTGGATCTTTCAAATTGCTCACATTATTACTTTGAATAATAACTCCAAATTTGGGATTTCCTTACTTTGGTCCTTTCTTGGCTCAGTAGAAGATACTGTTGTCTTTGCTATTTTTTCCTAATGGAAACATTTCTAAGTAAAGATTAACTGAGGCTAAATTTGTAGGTTTTCAGTGCTATAAGGAGGTTTGAGACATGGTCTCTTTTCAAAGAGGTCTTCTGGGCCCAGCAAGATATATAGTACTACAGATAAATTTCAGTGTGACAGACCTTTTGCTTAAATGTCCAAGGATTAGGAAACTGAATAAGTAATATGATTAGAATTTAGCATAATAAAATGATACTTAAAGCCAAGCTAATATATATTTGAAGATATATATATACAGTAGGCTGTTAGCACCTGTACATTTAATATTTAAAATGCCAGCTATTCTTGAATAATTCTCAAGGATATGAGCCTATAATAATGTGTAATTTTGCTCAAGTAAAATTTTGAATTCAACAACTTTGAATTTGATATGTGGGAATGAAGTACAGGCCTACTAAGTGTGAGTATAGAAGTTACACTTAAAGCCAGTATCCTAACTACTGGTCCAGTTCTTTTTCTGACCATCTGGAGCAGAGTTCATCCTCCAAAATAGGGAGAGGTCAGGTAGAAAAGGAGGTTAGTTCCAGAAGGTGATTGATTGGTTGAGAAGCTATGTTTGGCCTGGTTGATACCTTTTATCATTCTCACTGATTGATCTACTGAGATTTTTTTTTAAGAAAACAGAACAGAGAATATTATGATAAACTCCCATGTACTAATAACTCAGCCCTAGTAACCATCAAATGGTTAGTCTTACCCCATCTACTTTTGCCTCTCCCATAGTATCTTGAAAAAATTCAAAACATTTCATTTTATCTATAAATATTTAGTAAGTGTCCCTAAAAGATAATGAATTAAAAAAAACCTTGATGCTCTTAACATTAGGGGTTCCAAGTCTACCATCAGTATATAGCTTTGGCTGGGAGAGAGTTTATTTCTCAATGTCTAAATTCTAAGTAAACTTTTGCTTGCTTGTGCTTGCATGAATTTGACTGGGAATAGTGCTCCTGGCCTTCCTAGATCCTTAAAGCGTTCACCATCCATGAAGGGCAAAAACTGCTGCTATATACATGTATTCAAGGAAGAGCTATCAGCTCTTATAAATAGACATTTATATCAGATTTAATCTTTTATAGGGTTACATGATGAAAAAAGGCCATAAGCGGAAAAACTGGACTGAACGCTGGTTTGTACTAAAACCCAACATAATTTCTTATTATGTGAGTGAGGATCTGAAAGATAAGAAAGGCGACATTTTTTTGGATGGAAACTGCTGTGTAGAGGTAAGTCTACTATTACGTCTTTCTGGTGCTGCCCGCTTCTGCTCGAGTCATTATAATCTCCCTTCTAGACTTTAGACTTCTGGATTTTAAAATGCTCTTAAAATTATTTCCAAAATAATATAGGCATACAGTCACCATAATTTCTGAATCAAAAATTAAAAATATTTGACAAAATCTCTTTCTAATATGAATTTATTTTCTGTCTTATACTCATGAGCAAAGTATAGTAATAAATCTCATTTATTTGTACTTTTAAGGAATCATTTATTGAGTAAAATAGAATTGTAAAAAAGAAAATTAAGCAAAAAAATACTCAGTAAGACACTGTTGGAAATAGTGAATATACCAGAAAATCTGAGCCATTTAGAGTGTAATACAACTAAAGTAGATATGAGCATTACCTTTGAATATTTGAGTGGCTTTTCAGGACAGTACTTACAGCTGTCATTCTGTGAAGAAGTGAGGTCCTCCAGAACATAAATGTTTGAGGTTCTAATTTATATCTGAACTATCTCCACATCTGTATTTGTTGAAGAACATTTAAAATACCTAAGATCACACTCATAATGATATGTATTTTGATGGACGAAATGGTATATTAATGTCCTAGGGTGTGACATTGAGTTTCAGCTAGATTTGTATAATTAATTAAGATTGAATTTCAGTACTTTAAAACAAAATTTTCAAGAACTAATTGTGCTTTCTTTTTAGTCGTTGCCAGACAAAGATGGAAAGAAATGCCTTTTTCTTGTAAAATGTTTTGATAAGTCTTTTGAAATCAGTGCTTCCGATAAAAAGAAGAAACAGGAGTGGATTCAGGGTAAGGCAGTTTTCATTATTTGTCATGATAAACTTGAGAGCTCTGACTTTTCTATTTTTGACCCTCATTAAAGATATTAAGACATTGTTTCCTCATTGTCTATAGGTTTTTCTGCATGTACATAGTAGCCGAAAGGCAAACATATTAGGAGTTTGCAAATATTTCATCAATTTAATTTGCATAATGAACTTGTGAAAAAATTGTAAACTGGACATTTTAGATTTGATTTACCCTTGCTATTTGGAGAGAATGGTATTTTCCCTTTTAAGGACTATGAACAATTTTAAAGTGACCATCTTGAGGTTTTAGTAACAAAGCAGAGGTAACGCAATAGCTTTTGAATACTTCAGGTAATTTTCAAAATCTGTTATTTCCATAAGAAATCAGTAGTTTCAAATAATTATCTCAAGAACACAAACCTTGATTTAATAACTTTTAAAGTATTGTTCTAAAATTAGTAAAGAATGAAATACTATATATGAAAATTTTTTTAACTCATGAAAGGGCATTCTGAATATGATTTTTTTGGATATAGGTAAAATTATGTTATATTGAAGATTGTGGTCCTTTTTGATGTGGTTTAAGAGTTTGAGTACCTTACTCAAAAGAATCCTCTTTCCTGGGTCACTTCAGTTGAGTTATAAATTCTGTAGCTGCTTTCGTCTTCATGGAATGGGGATAATAATAATACATGCCTCTCAGGGTTGTTGTGAGGGTTAATAATGTGGATATACTTGCACACTTAAAAAAATGACACATCATTGCAAAAATGTTTTATAGATTGCAAACAACCTAAATGTCTATTAATTAGGAAATGATTCACCAAATTATGGTGCAGCTACCCAGTGGAGTCCTGTGCAGTTCTTTATGTATAGGGCTTCATGTACTGATATGGAAAGTTCTCCAAGATTTAAGTTAAAAAACCCAGGCTCAGAAGGAGTGTGTCATGCCACTATTTGTGTCAAAAGTTGGTGGAGGATGTATATATTTATTTATTTGTATATGCTTAAAATATCTCAGGAAAGATGCTGCTAGCCTTAGTCGCTAGTGGGGGTGGGACCCAGTACTTGGGATTGGGAGGAGGAAGAAGACTTTTCCTGTATGTCCTTTCATGCTTTTGAATTCGAACAATGTAAAAGTATTAGCTATTCAAAAAATTATATTTAAATATAATGAAAGAAATCAGATTTCATATAAATTGAATAATGCATATAAAGGGTGTCTAGCAGTATTTAATAAATGGTGGCTGCTGTTACCATTCTCCACCCCTACGATGTCTTATTCTTATTTGGACTTCTGAGAAATATAGAGAAGGGAGATGAAAGTGTTGTGAATTCTTCACATGAGTGCAGTATTCCCGAAGTATCTATTTAAGCACAGATATGCAGTTATGGAATTTTGGAGCTGGGAGGGACTTTAGAGATCATCTCTCTCATTCTTGACATGAGGAAACCAGTGCTGCTAGAGGTTACGTGGTTTGCTTGAGGTCCACCACTACTCAATGGCAGAAGCAGAATCCACACTGGGTCTCTGGTTTTCTTTTCAGTATACCATTAGGCTTACAAAGGATGAAGAGTATTTTCCATTTTTCCTTCTAATATCATTTACAGCCATTCATTCTGCTATCCATCTTTTGAGACTGGGCAGCCCCTCACCACACAAAGAAGCCCGCCAGCGTCGGAAAGAACTGCGGAAGAAGCTCCTGGCCGAGCAGGAGGAGCTGGAGCGGCAGATGAAGGAGCTGCAGGCTGCCAATGAGAGCAGGCAGCAGGAGCTGGAGTCCGTGAGGAAGGTGGGAACAGATGCTGGGCTGGGGGAGAGCTCTCCATTTCAGTGCAGGGGACATAGCTGCCTTCCTTACAAGCTTTGGGTCTACCAAGACCAGGTTAATGTAGTTTTTAGGGAGATTTTCTTGGTGAACTGTGTTCTCAGGAAGTCTGTCTAGACCACTGAGACACCCTGATTTTCCCAGGCTTGAAAGTATGAAGGTCTCAAGGCAGCAAGGCCATTATACTGACCAGAAAAGAACATTCATAAGGACACTGAGCATGGTTGTATTTTGTCAGAGGAAGATGGGAAATTTTATTCCCCTAAAGATGTCATGTTACTTTTGGTGGCTTGGGCAGTGTCTTATTGCTTTTTTAGGTTTTTTCCCCGTCTTCATACATGACTACTTTGGAAGACACTTAGTGTAGAACTGTGGGTTTTACTTACTCTTTGGAGTCAGAGATACAGTCTGGGTCAGCTTCTCCTTCCATCTCAGTGCCAGGAGGTTAAGTACCATAGATTGCCTAGGAGAGTTGACATGTATTGGGAAACCTTGTTCCTCGGGTGTATCACAGTTCTGGGGGTGGCCGTGAGTCCTCAGTGTCTGGGCATGGTGTTTATCTGGGACCCCTCTGGTGTGAGCCTCTTCCTGTCAGTGAGCACCTGCTGACCACAAGCTCAGCGCCCTTATGTGTCCTCTGATCACCTTTGCTCTGGGATATGGAGTTTGCATATAGTATAAGGCCCATGGTAGGTTTTTCTCCATTTGCAGCCCATGGAAATGCCACACGGTGCTGACCTTCTGGATAGACTCACAAATAATTTTTTTATACTTTTATAATCTTAGGAACCATGCAGGCATACATTCTTAGAAATAGTTGTTCTTGTCTTCTAAAAGCATCTTCTTCTAAAAAGCACACCTACTTCTAAAAGCATCTCCTCTTCCTCTTGAATCATTCTTTCATCTTGCCTCTTTCTGCTTTGATATGTTTTCTTTAAAAGCTCCCTAAGTAGGCTAGGATGAGCACCTGCAGTAAGCGATCACTGCTTCCTTCATCCACTGTGCACAAATTGGAACTGGGGGTTATGAGAGTAAAGCAGGCATCTGGCCTTGTCCTTTTTTCATAATTTTAAAAAATTATGAAATAGGTCATATGTCAGAGGAAAGTATGAAATATGTGTATACAAATAATCATAAAGTGAATAGTCCTGAAACTACTACCCAAGTTAAGGTAGAATATTGCCAATATTTTTTAAGCTCTGGGGTCCATCCTGTCTTTTTAATTTTTCAAAAATTTGCAAACAGTAAATTCTTGTAACCACCACAGACAGAATCAGAACAATTCCAATGCTCCCAAGAATTCCCTCACACTGCCCCATGCATTCTGATCTTCCCTTTACCTCTAATCCCTGGAAACCATTAATCTATTCTCTGTTCCTATATTTTTGCCATTTCCAAATTGTTGTATAAATGGATTCATATAGTACCTAAGTTTTCAAGACTGGGATTTTTCACTTAGCATCATACATTTGAGATTCGTCCATCTGGTGTCCTTTTAAATTCTTAGACTCTTTTAAACTCTGCCTGCTAGGAGTGTGTAGGTACAATGTTTTGTGTTACATTACCATATGCCTGGAGTTGGCAAGGCCTAGGCCTACCTACACAGCTTCCCCACTACTGAGTTTTTACAGAATGATTTAAGCAATTGATTTAGGATTTGATGGTAACTGTTGGGAAATTATTACAGATCCCTTAATAATCTTTAATTTTCTTTTTCTTGTCAAGAAATAAAATTCTCCAATTTCTCATTAAAGGAAAACACTGTTTAGATGAATATTTTAACCACCTGGAACTAGGAAACATACTTGTGGGTTTTGTAAGACCTGATAGGCCTCATTTAATTAAAAAGAAGGAATAAGAAATCATGGTAGTTTTCATAAATTAACATATTTCTTTAAAGGGTTTATCTAAGTAACTTATAAAAAAACAAAAATTTTTAATAGTAATTTTAGGTTCACAATAAAATTAAGAGGAAGGCTTAGAGATTTCCCATATACCTCCTGTGTCAACACATGCCCAGTCTCCCCCAGTATCAGCATCCCCTACCAGGTGGTGCATTTGTTATGATAGATGAATCTACACTGATGTCATGATCACCCTAAGTCCATAGTTTACCTTAGGGTTCACTCTTGGTGTTCTGTATTCTGTGGGTCTGTACATTGACATTGTATTTGTCCTTACAGCATCATTCAGAGTATTTTCACTGCCCTAAAAATCCTCTGTGTTCTATTTAGTCATCTCTCCTCCCCAAATAATTTTTATTTCCACTTCAGTTTCTTGTAAAAAAAATATAATCAGTATAGGTAATACAATCACATGGTTCAAAATTTAAAAATATAAAAAGGAATAAATCCCACTTGATCATGGTGTATGATCCTTTTAATGTACCGTTGACTTTGGTTTGCTAATATTTTGTTTAGGATTTTTAAATCTGTGTTCATCAGGGATATTGCCCTGTAAAAGTTTTCTTTTCTTGTAGTGTCCTTATCTGGGCTTTCTATCAGGGCATGCTGGCCTTATAAAATGAGTTTGGTGGTGGTCCCTCCTCTGACGTTTTTCAGATAGTTTGAGGATTAGTGTTAATTTGTCTTTAAATGTTTGGTAGAATTTACCCATGAAGCCATCTGGTCTTGGGATTTTCTTTGTTGGGAGATTTTTGATTATTGATTCAGTCTCTTTACTAGTAATGGGTCTATTCAGATTTTGTATTTCTTCCTGATTCAGTCATGGTAAGTTTCATATTTCTAGGAATTTATCCATTTCTTCTAGGCTGTCCAATTTGTTGCCATAATTGTTTATAGTAGTCTCTTATAATCCTTTGTATTTCTGTGCTACCAATTGTAACATCTCTTTTATTTCATACCTGTTAACAAAATGCTATTTCCTTGTGTGTGATGAATCATTTTTCTCTTGTTGCTTCCAGGGTCTTTTTGTCTTTGTCTTTCCACAATTTACTATGACGTGTGGGTGGGGATCTTGTTGAACTTCTTGGATGTGTAGATTCATATTTTCCATCAAACTGGGAAAATTTTCAGCCATTATTTCTTCAGACATTTTTTCTACTCCTTTCCATCCTTCCTCTCCCGGTACTCTCCTCACTTGAATGTTGGTGCACTTAATAGGCTCTGATCATTTCTCTTCATTACTTTTTCTCTTTGTTTTTCAGATTGCATTTCTATAAATTTATCTTTGATTAATTCTTTAGCCCAAATGTAGAGAACCTCTAATGAATTTTTCACTTCAGTTGTACTTTCCAACTTCAGAATTTTCATTTGGTTCTTTATAATTTCTATCTTTTTACTAATATTCTCTATCTGATGGGATATCATCAGATGTTGTATTACTTCCATAAGCATAGTTTCCTTTATTTCTTTGAACATATAACTTCTTTGCTAAATCCATCATCAGGGCCCCTTCAAAGGCAGTTTCTTTTGCCTGATTTTTTCCCTGTCACACTTTCCTCTTTCTTCACATATCTCATAATATTTTGTTGAAAAGTGGACAATATTATAGATAATGTATTGTAGCAACTCTCAAATGGGTTCCTCCCTTCCCCTGAAGGCTTGTTTTTGCTCTTTGCTCTTTTATTTGTTCAGTAACTTGGCTGGGCTGTTTCAGTGAGGTCTGTCTTCCTCACCGTGTGAAGCCTCCGACCACCCTCCTTGGGGGCACAACTTGGGCGTGCACATGTACCTTGGGATGACCGGGATGTTAGCAGGGTTCTCTCTGAGTGCCTCTCTCTGACTGCTCTGTTGAGCTCTCTGTCTCTGTTGGTATCATATATCTCCAACTGATTGTTCTCTTGTTTTCAACAATGCTCTGGAGTGTAGATTGCCCATATTCCATAATATGATATTATCTAAATTCTCACATGTAGTCTTTGAGATTTGTTCTTACTACGTGAGAGCTCTTTGCTGTCTCTCCCTGGTTCTTTCTGTAAAACTTGTAGCTGGTTTGTGGTTTAGTTTGTTGGCTTCCTGGAGCTATAAGCCTCTTCTTAATTCCTTACCATCAAAATTGTTGTTGTTTTTAAGAGTGTCTTCAGGCTTGAATTTCCTCAAGTGAGTTCTTTTGGCAAGAGCTTCAGAGCCTGCCTTTCTTCCTGGGCAAACCTCTGTGCCAGTGCTCGGAACCAGAGGTAGAAACAGTGGCAAGATACCCCTGCTTTATGAGTCTATCACTAGGTGGAGGTGGTAGCCTCTGGTCTTCTTAGTTTACCCCTCCTGGTGTCAAAGCTCTGCCCTGTAAGTGGTTGGGTCAGGGGTGATTGTGCCCAGTATGCTTAGCCTGTCAGACCTGAGGCAGAACCTCCACCCTGTGAGTGAGGGTGGAAGAAGGGAGGGAGTCCCAGACCTCTTAGCCCAGACTTGCCTGGAATAGAGTTTCTGTAATGCAACACTGGGGAGGATGAGAAATATTGCTGACCTGCCCCTCCTGGGGAGATACCATAGCTCTGGACTGTGAACTGAGGCGAGAGGGAGTCCTGTGTTCTTGGTTCCATGCCAGGAGAAGAGCTTCTTTCTCACTGACATTGTCAGGGAGGAGAAAGGGGCACACTGTGGCTCAGATGTCATAGACTCTTTGTTCTTACTGAGTCGTAGAGATTTTCTGGGCTAAATGTTCTCCATTTGCTGTACGTCCTTAAGATAATTTCCAGAGACTTTAAATGGTTGTCTTTGTTTTTTTAAAATAATTTTCTCAAGAATCAATGAAAGCAGGAGCTGGTTCATGGAGAAAATAAACAAAATAGATAAACCCCTAGCCAGACTTATCAAGAAAGAAAGAGAATCTACACACATAAACAATCAGAAATGAGAAAGGAAAAATCACTATGGACACCACAGAAATACAAAGAATTATGAGAGAATACTATGAAAAATTATATGGTAACAAACTGGAAAACCTAGAAGAAATGGACAACTTCCTAGAAAAATACAACCTTCCAAGGCTGACCCAGGAAGAAACAGAAAATCTGAATAGACCAGCAAAGAAATTGAATTGGTAATCCAAAAACTACCTAAGAACAAAACCCCTGGATGAGATAGTTTCACTGTTGAATTTTATCAAACATTTGGTGAGGACCTAATACCCATCCTCATTAAAGTTTTCCAAAAAGTACAAGAAGAGGGAATACTCCTAAACTCATTCCACGAGGCCAGCATCACTCTAATACCAAAACCAGGCAAAGACCTCACCAAAAAAGAAAATTACAGACCAATATCCCTGATGAACATAGATGTAAAAGTATTCAACAAAATATTAGCAAACCGAATTCAAAAATACATCAAAAAGATCATCCATCATGATCAAGTGGGATTCATCCCAGGGATGCAAGGATAGTACAACATTTGAAAATCCATCAACATCATCCACTACATCAACAAAAAGAAGGACAAAAGCCACATGATCATCTCCATAGATGCTGAAAAAGCATATGACAAAATTCAACATCCATTCATGATAAAAACTCTCAACAAAATATGTATAGAGGGCAAGTACCTGAACATAATAAAGGCCATATATGACAAACCCACAGCCAACATCATACTTAACAGTGAGAAGCTGAAAGCTTTTCCTTTAAGATTGCGAACAAGACAAGGATGCCCACTCTCCCCGCTTTTATTCAACATGGTACTGGAGGTCCTTGCCACAGCAGTCAGACAACACAAAGAAATAAAAGGCATCCAGATTGAAAAGGAAGACATCAAACTGTCTCTGTTTGCAGATGACATGATACTGTACATAAAAAACCCTAAAGAATCCACTCCAAAACTACTAGATCTAATTTCTGAATTCAGCAAAGTTGCGGGGTACAAAATTAATACACAGAAATCTGTTGCATTCCTATACACTAACAATGAACTAGCAGAAAGAGAAATCAGGAAAACAATTCCATTCACAAATGCATCAAAAAGAATAAAATACCTAGGAATAAACCTAACCAAGGAAGTGAAAGACCTATACCCTGAAAACTACAAGGCACACTTAAGAGAAATTAAAGAGGACACTAAGAAATGGAAATTCATCCCATGCCCTTGGCTAGGAAGAATTAATATTGTCAAAATCGCTATCGTGCCTAAAGCAATCTACAGATTGAATGCAATTCCTATCAAAATACCTACAGCATTCTTCAGTGAACTAGAGCAAATAGTTCTAAAATTCATATGAAACCACAAAAGACCCTGAATAGCCAAAGCAATCCTGAGAAGGAAGAATAAAGCAGGGGAATTACACTCCCTGACTTCAAGCTCTACTACAAAGCCACAGTAATCAAGACAATTCAGTACTGGCACAAGAACAGACCCATAGACCAGTGGAACAGACTAGAGAGCCCAGATATAAACCCAAGCATATATGGTCAGTTAACATATGATAAAGGAGCCATGGATATACAATGGGGAAATGACAGCTTCTTCAACAGCTGGTGTTGGAAAAACTGGACAGCTCCATGTAAGAGAATGAAACTGGATTACTGTCTAATCCCATACACAAAAGTAAACTCAAATTGGATCAAAGACCTGAATATAAGTCATGAAACCATAAAACTCTTAGAAAAAAATATAGGCAAAAATCCCTTGGACATAAACATGAGCAACTTCTTCATGAACATATCTCTCCAGGCAAGGGAAACAAAAGCAAAAATGAACAAATGGGACTATATCAAAGCAAAGAGCTTCTGTACAGCAAAGGATACCATTAGTAGAACAAAAAGATATCCTACAGTATGGAAGAATATATTCATAAATGAACTATCCAATAAGGGGTTGACATCCAAATTATATAAAGAGCTCATGCACCTCAACAAACAAAAAGCAAATAAGCCAATTAAAAAATGGGCAGAGGACCTGAACAGACACTTCTCCAAAGAAGATATACAGATGGCCAACAGGCACATGAAAAGATGCTCCACATCAGTAGTCATCAGAGAAATGCAAATTAAAACCACAATGAGATATCACCTCACACCAGTTAGGATGGCCAACATCCAAAAGACAAACAACAACAACAAATGTTGGCGAGATGTGGAGAAAGGGGAACCCTCCTACACTGCTGGTAGGAATGTAAATTAGTTCAACCATTGTGGAAAGCAGTATGGAGGTTCCTCAAAAAACTCAAAATAGAAATACCATTTGCAACTCAGAGAAGACAAGTAGTGATTCTATAGCATGTCACTACGCTGATGGACAGTGACTGTAATGGGGTTCGTGGGGAGGACCTGATTAAGGGGTAGTTTAATAACCATAATATTGCACATGTAATTGTAGATTAATGATACCAAAATAAATTATATTAAAAAAAACATGTAAAAAAAAAGAAAAGAAATACCATTTGACCCAGGAATTCCACTCCTAGGAATTTACCCTAAGAATGCAGCAGCGCATTTTCAAAAAGACATGCACCCCTGTGTTTATCGCAACACTATGTACAATAACCAAGAAATGGAAGCAACCTAAGTGTCCATCAGTAGATAAATGGATAAAGAAGATGTGCTATATATACACAATGGAATATTATTCAGCCATAAGAAGAAAACAAATCCTACCATTTGCGACAACATGGATGAAACTAGAGGGTATTATGCTCAGTGAAATAAGCCAGGTGGAGAAAGACAAGTATCAAATGATTTCACTCATCTGTAGAGTATAAGAACAAAGGAAAAACTGAAGGAACAAAACAGCAGCAGACTCACAGAACCCAAGAATGGACTAACAGTTACCAAAGGGAAAGGCCCTGGGGAGGATGGGTGGGAAGGGAGGGATAAGGGGGGAAAAGGGCTATTACAATTAGCACACATTATGTAGCGGGGGTGGGGGTGGGGTGGGGGGAACGGGGAAGGCAGTATAACACAGAGAAGTAGTGATTCTATAGCATCTTACTACGCTGATGGACAGTGACTGCAATGGGGTATGTAGTGGGGACTTGATAATAGGGGGAGTCTAGTAACTATAATGTTGCTCATGTTATTGTGTAGTAATAATAGCAAAATAAAAAAAATAATTTTCTCCCATTCAGGTTGTTTCACTGGTGATAGGGTCCAAGGAGCTCCTCATTGCCACCCTTCTGGCACTTGCACTCTGGTCAAAGTTCTAAGAAACAACATGTAACATGACAAAACTGCCAAAAAAGCTTGATGTCAAATGTCATGAATGTATTTGTGAGTGAATTTAACTCAGTGACTGTACTAAAATTTCCTTTGCAAAATGCTGTTCAGACTTACCAGTAGTCATTCCTTTACCTAACTTGTTTTGTGTGTTGACTGGAAAAATTGTTGATATCCCAGTGAATCTAAAAGTTCTTATTTTATCTTTATTGAACATTAAGAATTTTGGCTTCTCCCATATGTTTAAGTGTGGCCGTTTCTTTCTCCAAATGCACTTCCGCTGTAACATTTTCTGCTTTTCTGTGGGTGGGGTTTTGATTGCGTAGAAACTGGAAGAAGCAGCATCTCGTGCAGCAGAAGAAGAAAAGAAACGTCTTGAGACTCAAATGGAACTACAGGTCCGATTCAGCACAGAGCTGGAGCGAGAGAAGCTTGTGAGTACCACATGGCTGGGGAGGCTGTTGAGAGACATACTATTAAATTTAGGAGGTCCTTGTCTTTTAATTTTTAAGGCAGAGAGTAAAAACTCTTTGATCCAGAAGGGAGAAACCATAAACTTAGGGCGCAAATGTAGCTGCTTGAGTTCACCTGGGGCTGAAGGTGCCCTAGGGAGGGAGAAAGGAGGGCTGCCAGCAAGCCAGGTCAGCGCTGGCTGGGGAGCTGCAGATCAGCCTTTTATTTTAAGTCTTTAGCTGTTGTGACTGGGAAAAGATTTATTCCTTTTAGAGAAAACTCTATTGGTAAAGAGGTCATGGGTTTACAGTAGAAAGGAATTTAAAGGACTAGAAAGGGAAACTTTATTTCTTGACTTGAGTCTTAAAATGTGGAGTGGAAGGGATGGAAAATATCCCGGGGCAGGGGAACAGCGTTGGGTTACAGTTTGTGTCCCCCGGCCCTCCGGGTGTGGTGGTGGTGTGAGTGTGGTGCTCTTGCTCTCCATGTGCAGTGCAGGGCCTTGCGCACCCTTATGGGGTATCTCTGCGGGCACAGTGATTGTTTGGGATGGTGGTGGAGTGGGAGGCTTTCTCTGAAGGTGAAGTCAACCCAAGTTTAAACATGACCCTTTCCTACCGTCAGATTAGACAGCAGATGGAAGAACAGGTTGCCCAGAAGTCCTCTGAACTGGAACAGTATTTGCAGCGAGTACGGGAGCTGGAAGACATGTACCTAAAGCTGCAGGAGGCGCTTGAGGATGAGAGGCAGGCCCGGCAAGATGAGGAGACTGTGCGGAAGCTTCAGGCCAGGTGCCAGATCAGTTTGTACACTGTGCCTTTACACATGGGCTAATATAGTTTCTAGGAATGACCAACACACTGATAGAAAAGAGTGTCTCTGCCAGATTCGACAGATCCTGGAAGCTTGGCTGGCTGGCTTATTTATTCTCAGTCTGGGTCTAAATACAGGCCTTATATCTAGTTGAGAGCAGTCTGGTGGATGTGTTTGATGGGGTACCCTTAGTCATGTTCTAGCATGATCACGGGCCCAGGATCAGCTCTGGTGAGACCTGGCATTTTCAACATGTTACAGACCAGAGAGGGCCCTTGTGTGGAGGCGGGGGCCTGCTTCAGGCCAGAGGTGTAGCAACTTTGGGAATTTAATGAGGAACTAAGCAGTTCCCATTTGGTTGCTTAGGACTGGTTACATTTGTAAATAATTACTTTGAAGTCTTCGTTTTAGAAATTCTTCAAACCTAGATTCTTTTTTTCCATAGAGCTTCTTAAGTCAGGTTTACTAGTTATGATAGTCAAGATATCTGATGAAAACTCTGTTCTTGGCCTTGGTAGCAGGAAGACAAAGAATGAAAACCCTGAAGGAAAAATTCAAGCTGCCCTCTTCAGTTCCTGACTTGCACCCCATTTGCTTTCTTGTCTTATCAGAGATGCAACACTAAAATATATTTCCCCCAGTAGCAGCAGCTGGCCAAGCAGGTATGCCTTAGGCTTTGAGCTATGACTCCGTTTTTGGGAGCAGCTGCGGGATGAGCTGGGGTAGATTTTCTGTGGCTGCCACATGTGGAGAAGCAAAAGAGGTTTGTTTAATCTGTAGGTAGGCAGAGAGAAAAAAAGAGGTTCCTTTATTATATACTTTGCCAAATATAACTTAAAAAATAAATTAGATTTTGAAAATTTTGATTCTATTAAGGAAAAAATTATCTTCTACATAGAAAATTAAATGCTTAGCACATTGTCTGGCATTTATAAATCCCACAATGTATTCTGTACTGCGGTGTTAACCAGATTCTTGGACCTACCATCCAGTGATGTTAGCAGAAGATCCACTGCATGAGAAGGTTTGCATCCCGTGTGACTTTCCAAAAGGAGGCATTCTGAGGGACACGACATGTCACTGCTGCTGCAGCTCTGCTCGCCTCAGCTGAAACTGCTGCACAAAAGTCAGCTTTTTCTTGGTGTGCAAAGGCCATTTTATGGATTTTACTCTCCTGAATTATTTTTCATCTTTGTTCTTGGAACTTGAACACATTTGCCCTGATAGTGGTCATTTTTAAGTGAGGTTAGTTAAGCTCTTTCCCGAAGTCACACAAGTCTGGGCCTGATTCAGGAGGACATTTTATCAGATTGGCAAAGCGGGGGCTTTCTCCTTGCTCCCCCTCCTCAGGATAGGCCTTTCTGGATAGAAAATCAAGGGAAGTCATGTTGAAATTAGGTAAGACACGTTTAAGTCTGACACTAATGAACGGAAATAATCTCAGGCTAATCTCAGGTATGCTGAGGGCTTTTAGGTAACCCTCCCATCTTTTCTTTAAGCAATAGCACATTATTCTTGGGATTCTTAGCATCTCATTGTTCTTCCTATGGATGATCCTTTCTCTGTAAGCATCTTAATTTCCCTAGAGATACTTTTTGTAGTAAATTGTTTAAATACAAGAACTTTGACTTGAGCCATCTGGGTCTTAGGACTTTTTTTTTCATTAAAATTGAAGTTTGGTTTTTGATGTGTAATCCTGTTGGTTATCTAGCTTCTTTTGAATGGGAACCCAGAAGAAAATTGTTCATTTAACATTTGGACAACTCAATTATTGGAAAGCTCTTGAGGCTGAGCCATAATTCATCCCCTTATAACTCTTGCCCTCGGCCTGTTTGGAACCATGAGGCCTAGGAGCACACCGTGGTCGTGCCTGTCGGCCCGGCAGCTCGTGCAGTACCAGACGCACAGTCCGATCTCAAGGGATGGGCTCTGAATGGATAAATTGTTCCAAGTCATACTTGTTGGGGCCATCTGAACAACAATCTGTCTTCCATGTTTTCATGTATTTGAAAGCAGTTAGGAACTGAGCTCTGGAGTGAGCTCTGGTACTTTCTAGCTGTGTAATTTTAGCAAAGTTACTTCACTGCTTTGAGCCTTTAGTTCCTTTTCCATAGAATCTGGATGATTGCCGCCCTTGCAGGGTTGTTGTGACAGTTACAGGAGATTGTATGGGCAGAGTGTGTGACTTGTGCCACTTGGGAGTCAGTCACATTGTGTTGGTTTTTATTCCTCTATCTCATTTGCAAGTGAGGAAGATGTGTAATGTATGGAATGTCAAAATAAACATTCAAAAAGATACTGACAGGCTGGAATGATGGTTTTAGACCAAGAAGATAGTTTAAAATATCAACAGCACAAGTACAGGATCCAGGAGACTTGGCTTAACAGCAATTCATTTGAAAAGATTCAGGGTTTCACTTCCCTGTGATATGACTGCCAAAACCTCATATACTCTCAGGCAGCCTTAATGAACATGCAGTATCCAGAGCAAATTAGGTCATAGTCTCACTGTAGTAATATGAGCTGATATTTATTCAGCACTTACGGTGTGATAGGCACTGTTCTAAATACTTAGATACATTGTCACAGTTAATGCACCAGCAGGTCTCTGATGGTAGGTGTAGTTCCCATGTCTTTTTTTGTAAATGAGAAAACTGAGGCACAGAGGTTCCATCAGGGGTCTTGTTTGGAAACCACAGAAACCAACTTGGGTTAGCTAAATAAAATAATTTCTCAAAAGGTTCTTGAGTAGAAAGAACCAATTCCACAGAAAGGCAGGTGGCCAGGCCTGAAACACAAGCACAAATGAAGGGAGGCTGAGAAGCCCAAACCAGGCCATGGGAAGGGTCCAGTGAGGGTGCCACCAATGCCACCATTGGCACCATGTGTCGGTAGTCACCATTGTTCCTGCTGTCACTCAACACTGGATATTGCTGCCACCAGCAAGATAAATTCTCCACTGTCTCTAGTCCTGTGTCAGTTGCTTCAGAGTCAAAGTTCCAGGAGGGGCATCTACTTAGCCAAGTCCAGCTTGGACATTTACCAGGCCCTGACTGCCAAAGGGCAGGAGGGCAGGTATCTGTCCTGTGGCCTCTGTCATGGGAGGTGGGTCCTATTTTCCATCAAGATGCCTACTGTGGCAGGTTCCCTGGACATACCAAGGGGAGTCAGATGCTGGGCAGCCTAAACACCTGCACATGTCCATTTCCCTTCCCACTTTCACCACTAGGATGAAGAAACAGGAGCCCTTCCTATCTCATTCACTACTGTAGCCCCAGTGCCTGGAAAAGCACACTGAAGGTGCACAATACAGACATGACGAGTGAATACACTGCTCTGGTCAGACCACATTTGCTGTGTTGTATTCATTTGTGGATCACACCCCGAGAGACACCTGAGGAGGGAGGAGACCGGTCCTTTGGGGAAAGGAATTAGGCCTAGTGGGTGGGAGAGGTCATCGTAGCTGAGGAAGAACCTTCTAAGGATCGCAGTTGCGTATAAATAAACTGGCCTGATTTGCGAAGCACTGAGTGGCCTGTCACACGTTATTTGAACAGAGCTGGATAACTTCAGGATTCTGTAGAGGGAATTCTTACATAGGAGGGGTTGTGGATGGAGGAGCTGGGTCAGGTAAGGACTGTATAGTCTGTTAAACTTTACTTCCCTTTGCTGTTGGTTTTAGAAGGGCCAGTGCTCTTTGGTAGTAGTAACTGGCCTACCTTGTGGCTCGTTTCCATCTTATTGATGGTTAAACTGCTAGATATGTGCCCTGTCCTGGGCTGGCACCTAACCACCTAATCTACACTATGGGTCCTGGCTTGGGCTGTATGTTAGTTTGTTCATTTAAACAGCTGCATAGCTGGATATTCTCAGATAGGTAGCCCGTTACTAAAAGGTAATGTTTTGGAGACACAGGTGTGGGCTGGAATCCACTACTACCTGTGCAGTGTACTAGTAAGACTCTTTGGGTTTGATTGCGTCATCTACAGGGATAACATCAGCTTGCAGAATTGCTTGGGGTTAGCAGTGACGAAGGTCAAGTACTTGACATGTCCTCATTGTTCAGTCAATGGTACCTACTTTTATTCCACCTCTTGTTAGCTCCTTCTTCTCTCACATTCATTAGTTTGCCAGCTTTTTCCTGGCAGTAGGTATTTACTAGATGAAAAAATGTTTTAATGTAGCAACAAGGCAAATTTCAAAGCTTGGCCCTTCCATCCAGGTGAATGACCTAACCTTTGTGCCTCACTTTCTTCAGCTCTAAAATAGGCATAATTATAGTACTTAAGTTTATTGTGAAGGCTGAGAAAATACACTTAGCTCTTGGCCCAGTCAGGGCACCCTCCGTAAGTGTTTTATTTATTTATTTATTTATTTTGACAAGAGTGAAACAGAGCTTAGAGCTGGACACATGGGTCCCCATGCCAGCTTTGTGAAGGTGGGTCCCCCTGGCTCCTAGCTTCCTCTGTGTAAAATGAGAGAGGTGGATAAGATGACCCCAGATCTTCTCTGCTGCTCTAAAGTGCCTCCATCGTCTCCTGGGTCAGGTTTGGTGAACCAGGCAGGCTGGACCCTGAGCTCTCCACATTGCAGGTTGTTGGAGGAGGAGTCTTCCAAGAGGGCTGAACTGGAGAAGTGGCACTTGGAGCAGCAGCAGGCCATTCAGACAACCAAAGCAGAGAAGCAGGAGCTGGAGAACCAGCGTGTCATGAAAGAACAGGCCCTTCAGGTAGCCATGAAACAGCTGGAGCAGCTCGAGTTAGAGCGGAAGCAAGCGCTTGAGCAGTATGAGGTAATTAAATTTACCATTGCATACGTGTATTTAAATTTTAAAAAACATTTAAAAATAACAATATTTGCTTAGCTGTCAGAAGCTATAGTAAGGATTTTGCTTGGCGTTAGGTAAAAAGAAGTTTTTACAGGCGATGAGGCAAATTAGTCAGAGTGCAATCAGGAGACAGAAACCACACAGTAATTTGAACAGGGAAAGTTTAATATAAACAATTATTAATTAAACAGGGGATTACCTACTAAGCAGTAAAGAAAGTTCTGGGAATACAGGGAATAGCAGATGCCAGAAGCAGCCATTGCCTCTAAGTCTGAGGCAGAGTCCCCAGGGAAGGAACACATTTGGGAGAATACACTTGCTCCTTGCCCCATAACCCCAGAGCAGTGATCCGGACTTCTTTGGAGAGGGCATGACCTTGGCCTGCTGGTTGGCAGACAAGCTCAGTGGGGTGCTGGGACTGGGAAGCCAGACTCTGGGGCGCTGGTGGCCAGGCTACCCGGAGGCGCCCCTGAAACCCACCAGGTTGAGCACTGTGGGTGTTCCATGTGCCACAGGAGCTACTGAGAAGAGTGCAATGGAGACTGGAAGCAAAGCCCCTTCCTTCTCCAGTAGTGTCCCTTTAGCCCCCTCTACTGACAAAGCTTAAGTGGTGCCAGCTGGCAGAGGAGAATTATGCTAGTGTCACAAGTAGGACAGTGAAGCTTAGATGTGGAGCCGACAGGCAGTGAGCCATTACTGGCACACAGGACCTTACATTCAGTGAGTGTGAATTAGATCCTCTGTACTTACTTGCTCTGAATCCTAGTTTCCACATTTGTAAAATGGGGGTAATAATAGTTCCTACTTCTTAGAGTGGCTGTGAAGATTTAATGAGATAATCCACAAGCATATAGTAAGTGCCTAGTCATTGTTATTGAGCTCTTAAACTACCTGTGTGTTTGCATAGCCCAAAATCTGCTTTTGTTGCAGGGAGTTAAAAAGAAGCTTGAGATGGCAACCAATATGACCAAGAGCTGGAAGGACAAAGTTGCACAGCATGAAGGATTAATTCGATTAATAGAACCAGGTAACACTTTGAAATAATCAGATAACTTACTCAGTTTTTCTGTGTTAATTATGTATTTGAATTGTGCTAAAAATCCCAGATATATAGAAACCAAGCCGGTTAGGGTACATGTCTCTTGAATAATTTGCTCTCTGAGAAGAAGGCCCAGTTAAGCCCCTTTGTTATATACCTTCTAGCTGTTTTGACTGGTATGATGTTAGTGGATGTTCCTCAGAGAAGAAGTTACTATTCTGTGGGAAAATGAGAATGTTGATCGACGAATATAATTCACCCTATATTTAATGCATGTTTGTCTCTTAGGTGCAAAAAACCCTCACCTGATCACTAACTGGGGCCCTGCAGCTTTCACCCACGCGGAACTGGAAGAGAGAGAGAAAAACTGGAAGGAGAAAAAGAGCACAGAGTGACGGGCACTTTCGGAGATTCCCGCGTGGCTGGAAAGGCAAACGGACGCGGCTTCGCTGCTTTTAATTCCTCTTCTCTCAGCGCCTCCTGCTGGGTCTATAGATTAAGACGCCTTCTTTCCCTTCTTGAGATAAGGGCTTACCTGGAAAGAAGAAAACAGACCAGATTGTAAGCTCTTTATTTCCTCTTTCTTTGAATGCTTCAGCTTCTGAATATTCCCTTATAGCTCTCCCAGTCCTGTTGGACGATGCTGTGTGCAAACAGCGCCATCGCCTGCAGCGCCCGGAGGATGGGGAGTGCTCGGGATCACTGGGTAATCAGCGCCTCTGTGGACTGGGGTCCGTCAAGTCCTCAGCAGTGTGCTTGCTTCTCTGGGTATAGGTTTCTGAACTGGCTTGGCCAGCCTGCCTGCTGGTGCACGCCAGCTGACGGTGGAGCACCCCTGGCTGCCGCTGCCCTGCTGGAGACGCCGCCAGCTGCACGCAGGCCTTGGCGTGACTGAGCGGGTACAGCGGTGGTGTCCCGCCGCGCAGAAGGTTTCTGTGTACTGCAGTGGTACTGACTTTCGACCTGACCCCAGGGCACACTCTCAAGGAGGCAAAACCCTTTTAAACAATGCTTTGGCTAAGATAGATACTTAGGAACCACAGCACGGAGATTAACTAAGTAAATCCCATTTGGAATATTTTCATACTAACTGAATTCCTCCTAATATTTAAAATGGTTTCAGTGGTCAAAGTGCTGACAGACCCCTTGCTTTTACTTTTGTAGTTACTGTACAGAAAATTTCTGAAGCGTGTGAATGGTTGTCAGAATCAGGCCTTTTCTTTAATAAATAAGATGTCATTTATAGAAATTATACATGAAAAAAGTTAAAACTGTATTTTGTGTGTGCTATATTGAGAGGGAACAAATATTTATAATTTTCAAATATTCTTGCCTAAATATTATATAATGTAATATGCTGAACTTTAATTTTTTGATAATTTTCTAAGATGTATTAAATTTTTTTCTTTTTAGTAACTTGAACTTAGTAAGAAAATTAAAAAAAAAAGCCAGAACAGCATGCGTTTTAAGGAGTCTGATTTAATGGGACAGTAGGATAAGGTTATGTGTATGTGTGCATATTTTCCTATAATGCGATGGACTTGGATTTAGGGACACTTCCTGAAAACATTGGTTTGGAGTTTGGATCCCCAAACCATGCTGTCAGTGAAGTTAGCTATGGTCTCATGTGTGGTGTTTGAGTCACTAATGTGGGAAACCATGGCAGATGTGTCAGCTCACAAACAGGAACTTACAAAGATAATTTCTCCCCCATTGTTACTGTTACCTCCGTTTCTCTTACCTCTGCTTTCTGGAACTTTCTTTTTATGCCTTTCAATTTTTCAGTTTTACCAGAGTAAACATTGCTGGGTTTTTTTGTTTTGGTTCTACATGGTTGACAAGATAAAAACTCTTACTGTGGACTAAGCAGGCCCACTCAGTCCAGCTTGACTGGGTCTTGGAAAGCTGATCTTTCTGTTCAAAAGGGTGAGAACATGTTGGTTGGTGTTTTTTTAAACTTCTTTTTCTACTGCAGTGGTTCTCAACCTGGGATAGTTTTGCCTTCCAGGGGACATTTGGCAGTGTCTGGAGACATTTTTGGTTGTCACAAGTGGGAGTATTACTGGCATTTAGTGGGTAGAGGCCAGAGATGCTGCCAAACACCCTACAATTCACAGGACAGCCCCTGTCACAGAATTGTCTGGCCTAAGATGTCAAGAGTGCCTAGGTTGAGAGAACCTGCTCTACAGAAAGGCAAATTCTATTCCAGAACACAGTAGGCTCTTGGAGTCGGGGTTGCCCTTTAAGAATCCCAGGAGTTGACCTCCTTGGTGTGAACGGGGTGCACCTTTAGGAGAGCGGCTCTTTGCTCTGGGAGCTGACCGCAGACGGTGGGAGCTTCGGCACACCTGGGGTGGGGATTGTGCTTCAGAAACTCTTCATGCCTTTTCAACGTAGAGCTAGAGGGAACTGCTTTGGATGTTTTAAAGTCTTTCTGTGATACAGGATGCTGAGGCATGAAATGTTAAAATTGCCATGACCTTGATTTCTTCTCATGAGTGGCTAACTTGGAGGGGTGCTGTCAGAACCATTCTGCAGCTGGTGAGGCATGAGTGTTCAAATTTGTTGCCCATCCGGTGATGTGGAGTTTGGAGCATCCACGCCTGTTCCACTTGGCAAATCCTTGTCCTGCGCTCACAGTGGAGTCAACGAGGCACAGCTGCCCTGGTGGAGTGGTGATCCGCTTAGTGTCAGGCCACATGAGGTGGGGAGGGGGTGCTGCCCGGCTCTTACCAGTTCATAGGGAGGTGCTCAAAATTTATTGAAAGAATCTGTTTTGGGAATAGTTTAAGGTATATCTGTTTCTTTCTTTCTTCTCTTTCCCCCTCTACTTCCTTCTTTATATACTCATTTTGAGATCTGTAAAAGTCACCTCTCAACCTTGGGAGTATCTACTCAAGCTAAAGACCACCTACCCTATGGATTGGCGGTTCCACTCCTGGAAGAAATGAGGTATGGGGCCACCAAAAGATCCTATAGGGAGGTTCACAACAGCTTTGTGTAGGATAGTCCCGAACTAGAAATAGCCCACATGCCCATCATTGATCTAGTCAGACAAAGGATACTACAATTAAGTTAAGCTAACCTCACTGAGAGATGCAACAGCATGGATGAATCTCACAGACATCATGATGAACACAGAGGCCAGACACAGGGAACACAGACTCTGTGATTCCATTTATATTAATTTCCAGAACCAGCAAAGCTGATCTGTGGATTTCAAAGCCAGAATTGCCATCACCTGAGGGTGAGAGGGATGCTGTTGGTTGGAAGAGGGCATGTGAACATTTCAGGACGTTGGAAATGGGTAGTAGTGACACAAGTGAAGCTACCAACTTTATATTCAAGATCAGTGCAGTTTACTGTTTATGACTATAGAGCTCCTAGAAGCTAGAGTGGGCTGGCCTCTCGAGGTCAGCAGTCAAAGCCTTCACTTTGCAGAGAAGGACCTGGAAGGGGTCAAGCCAAATCCACACTGGAACTCCTACCTCTCTTCTAGGATGTGCTTTCTTGTACCACCTGCTTCCTCTCAGGGGCCTTCAAACCCACTTGTGTATCAGATATGTTTATCTCGGTGGTCTATTCCCCACCTCCCAGCTCGTTGCACGCCCTCTCTGGAGGGGAGGGCCTGACCCCTTCTAGGCCTGTGTTCAGCTTCCATTGACCGTTCTGAGGTTGATGAGTCTTTGGGCCTGGGTAGTGGGTAAATCTGTGGTGGACACTAATTCCAACCAGAGCTAGCCTCAGATTCCTTTTCCGTCCCTGCCACGTACACACAGCACACTGTTTCTTAGGGCTGTGCACCCACAGGAATGCAGGCCTCCCCCTGTTTATGTCCACCCCCTCAACAGCAGCCCCTAGGCCCAGATGAGGGCCAATGGGGCGTGAGGAGTGGGGAGAGGGAGCTTTGTCTAGCTACCCCCATTCTGTTCAGCCCTGGAACCTGGCAGCCTGCCCCCTCCTTCCCAGCTGAATCCCTCATTTCCTTTCCCATGTCACCCTGCCTCTTCCCCTCGGCCAACACTCTCTGACCTGCAGCCCACGCTGGGTCTCCAGGGGCAGGCTTTCTTGGGCCCCACTTCCTATGTTTTCCCTTTTCTATTAGAGTATCCACACCTCCTGATGGGTCGGCCAGGACCACCCTGAACCAGCTCCCCTGGGAAGATGCCCTGTAAGCTCCTAGGCTGGTTTTGGGGGTGCCAGGACTGCTACCGCCTCCACCCTCATCTGTCCCTCTCCTCCCCTTGGAAACCCAGCCCCTGCCTGCCCTGGCTTGAGCAGCTTCACTGTGCAATGCTGCCTAACGGAGCCTCTGTTCCTGTTTGGAGGCATTTGCATCTGAAGTAGTTTACAGGGTGGCCAAAAAGGCATAGAGGTGGAAGAGTTCTTCCCCAGATCCCCTGAACTACTCACAGCAGTTGGCTGGAAGGTGGCTAATGGGACAGAGGGAACGGCTTCTTTCTAGAGAGGCTACTCTCACGGTCTGAGGCTAAGTGGTCAGGACTTGGCCTTCAAAAGCACTGAGTTGGAAAGGAGCCTCGATTTCAGAGGGGCACAGACCTGGGTTCTACTCATGGTTCAGATTTACGGTGTGCCCTTGAGTTCGATTTGGAATCTGCATCCCCGGAGGGACCACCACACAGGTAAGGTCCTTCTGAGGGTGGTCGCTTCTGGAGGCACAGTGGTCATCTGCGCCTCCCTGATGAGGGAATCTCTACACCGCAGACATGCTTCCCTCTGAGGTTTCCTCGTGGTGAATTTTCTTTGAAAAGTCATGTGTTGAGTGGCTTTCCATCTTGGCTGGGCCAGGCCATAAATGGGATTTTGTGGGTGGACTGCAAGTTCTGAGAAAATCCTGCAGGTGATTGAGGTAGGTCACGTGCGAGGCCACCGGCGGGTTTGGGAAGCACTGTGGGTGCTCTCTGCGCTCCCACAGGCAGGTGTCGCTTCTGAGGCGTGCTGCCAAGGCAGGCGCTTAGCCAGTGCTTGAATGGCTGAGTGAACCAATGAGGTCCAGGGGGAAGGCAAGGCTTCCACGTCCCTGTGACACCAGCCTTTTGGAGGGTCCCCAGCCAGGCTGTGAAGTGGATCTAGAAGGCCTGGCACAGCCCTGAGCCGCAGCCTCTGCTTTCCCTCAGGGAACCCGCGGCTTCCTTGGGGGCTGTGATAGCCTTTCTGCTGAGGTGGCCACAGCTGTCTCCGCCGTGCCTGCCCTGGCCTCGCCCAGTGGCTGCTGCTCCCACAGCCCTACTGACGCTCTTGCTGATTCCACCAGCACCAGCGGGGTGAGGCTCCCTGCCGGCACGTTGGCTCTGAGGAGCTTCCCTAGAGACAAGTCCAGAGCTCCTGAAGGGTAGGATGGCCTCCTCGTGGCTGTATTGCTGGCTCACAGCACCTAGTAGGGCCTTGGTAAAGGCTGGCATTTTAACTGTCCCTTTCTGAAATAAATCCTGTCCTCAAAATATGTCCCTGATTCAGCCCCAGGGCATGTCAGAGCTGGCAGGAGACAGTGACTCCGCCCCTCCAGAGTGTTTGCTGCACTTGGAGCATCTACCCCACCCTGTCCTGGGGTTGGAGACACTTTTTCCTCCCCCTTCCTGCCTTCTGTTAATCCCAGCATATGTGAAGAGGGTCGTCAACCCCAGTGCCTAGTCTCCATTTCTCTCAGAGAACCACGGGAGACTTCGTACAAATATAGATAGATACTACACCGAAAACTTCCTGAATTCCTTTGATTAACAGACCCCTTTCCCTCTCCATGTGTTTTTTTTTTGTTTGTTTTAAAAACACTTCTAGCTTTTTTCTGACCACAAAGTAATACATACCAATATGGAAAATGGAGACAGAGCAGATATGGAAAGAGAGTAAGTACTTCGCTTGAATCCACGCACCAGAGACACTACCAGGATTTCTGTCGTAGCCCTCCAGGCCTACATTTCGGTTTATTTGCAACAGGAACACGACCCCACCCGCTAAGGGCCAATTCCACCACCCTGGACCTCCACTCAGGTCCTGAAACAGCCCAACAGGGGCAGTGAAATGTTCACAACCGCGGGGAAAACGACCTTGTGCCCGCGCAGACGCGGCCCAGGCCGGCGGCGCCAGGTCGGGATGCGGGGACGCGGGGCGAGGCCGGCGGTCGCCGCCAGGTGGCAGGCGTGCGCCGCGGCCACGGGTCTCCAAGGCACCCCCCGTCCGGCTCAGTCGCGGCCCCTCGCTCCGCTGGAAGGGGGCCCGGCAGGGGCAGCGGCTCGCAGCCCGGTCTTGCCCAGGACTGAGGAGATCCCAGATGCTGGGCCTACGGGGAGGCAGCCCTGCCGAGGCCTTTTTCTTAAACAGCGGGGCAAGGTGGCATTTTTTTCAGATTCTACAGATGAGGACAGTGAGCCTCCAAGAGTTAGGCAATTGCCCAGTGGGACACAGGCAGTGATGGTCCGGAACAAAACCCAGGTGTCCTGGCTGCAGAGCCTCTCCCGGCCGCTCCCTGCGGGTACCTTGCGCGGGTGGGTGCAGGTCTGCCTGGAAGTACATGGGGGGAGAGAAGGCGAGCGCCCCTCTCCTCGTTCCCTGAGGATTTCCTCGTGGGGACCTGGGGAGGGAGGGTCCTCCTGGCACCTTGGCCATGACACGACCCCCCATCTCAACCTTCTGTTTCTGCAGTGCCTGGGAAAGGGGCGGCCCTCTCCCCTCCCTCTGGGTCAGGCAGGCTTGGCCAAGGAGGAGGAGCCGGCAACAAGCAGGAGCCTGTTTCCCGACTGGGCTGACCCTGGACGTCCCTGGGGAGGCCTCGGCAAAGGAACAAGGTCATCTAGGGCGAAATTCCAGCCTGAGCCCCGAGCAGGCACTTCAGTTCTCCTGATAAGGCTCAAGAAGGCGCACGGAGCGTCCTCCCACACCCCACCCTGTCAGCACCTCCTCTCCTGCAGGCAGCCTGCCTCGGAGGGAGACAGATAGGCCCCGGGACAGATAAGGGCAGAGACAGCCCCCGGCAGAGAGGGCAAGCGCGCAGCAGGAGAGGATGGGGAGGGTCAAAGCCGAGGCAGTGGGTCGGGAGCCCAGACTTCAGAAATGGCCCCCAGGATGTGCTTGCTGAGGCTACGACCAGGCCTGGATGTTGGCGAGAGATGCAGGCATGGCTGAAACAGAGGGGTGTTTCGGCATGGTAGAGAAATGGGTTGGGCTGTGCCTTTGGGCCTGGTTCCTGATGTGTTTAAACCTGGGACTGGGGGTGAGGGTGACCAAGGGGCCAAGGAGGGGCTGGACCTCTGGGAGGCTGGACCGGAGAGGTGGAGATGGGGGGGCCTATATCTGCAGTGAGGGACAGGCTGGGCCCCAGGGGCAAATGCAGCTGGGCCCAGATTGCTAAGTATTTCCTGCTTACCAGAGGTGCCTGGCACAGGACGCCTTCCCTGCACATACTGTTTGGCTTGGCTAGTGAGCCAGGAGTAAAGTCACAGCTGGTCTGTGGACACCAGTCACCATGTGCAGCTGAGTCAGTCACAACACTTCCCTCCACCCCCTGAGTGACAAGGGTCTCTCCTCGTGCCTGCACGCACAGACATGTCCTCACAGGTGCATACAGAAGCTGTGTGCGGCTGAGTCATAGCCGCCTCCTCAGAGAGCACGTGCCTGCTCGCACACACACGCAGGTGCCCGCAGATGCCATATGCACCTGATCCTGAGTCACCCTTGCTGTGGAACCCTGAGGGAGGACCAGGGGTATGTCCTGCCATCCCTGTTTAGGCAGACACCCACGAATACACATGCACGTGTGTGTGCCCGCCACATGCCCCATTGTGACTGCCACATCATACTAGGGGATCGATAAATATTTGTGGAATGAATAATGAGTGAACGAATGAATGAACAAACAAGTGAAAATGTGACACCTACACTTCTTGGACACTCTATAAAATCAGTCAGGGCAGCGCTGCAGGGTGGGTCCCAGGTCTGTGTCTGTAGGGAGTTGTCTTGCTCCAAATATAACCTCCATGGGTGGCAGAGGGCCAGCGCTGCCTCCCGGACGGTGACTTCACTGGGCCTAAGGCCCAGCCTCTGAGGAGTTGGAGAAAATTAACAGAGAAGAGGTCCCAGGTTTCTGCAGCCAGGGCTGAGCTGTGAGACAGGACTTAATGGGTGACTGTGTATTCTGGAAATGTCAATTGCTCAGGTGCTTGAGCTGTAGGACAGAGGGCTCGGCAGAGGGGCCCCAGAGGACTGGGTCAGGGTTGGGCTGCCTGGCAACTCCCTGTCCTGGACGTCTGGGGCTGAATGTGCAGGAGGCATGGCTGCACTTGCAAGCGGGGCAAGCACAGGGCCTGGGTCCACCCGGTGGTTGCCAAATCAAGGCCCAGTCGATGGTCCCCCATCTGGGCAGGCCTGTTCCCAGGGCTGCTCCCCTGTCTGTTCTTGAAGCTTCTTTCCTCTAGCTGCTATGCCCCTGCTCCGTCTCATCATCTGGAACATTTCAATATTCCCCCAACTGGTCTTCCTGCCTTTAGATTCCTCCCTGTAACCCATCTTGTTCACAGCTGCCAAGCATTATTTTTCTAAAATACAGATCTGATTAACTGTTCTGCTCAAAATCCTTTCATAGCTCTCCACTGCTTAGTAGTAAAGTAGGATTGCTTTAGCCTGGGGCTCACACCTCCTCACAGTCTGGCCCCACTCTCCCATGTAGGGTTGGAAAGGCTGACTGATGGATGGTGGGATAGTTGTTTGGTTACATGCTGCTGGGCGCCTGGGTGGGCTCCAGGCTGATGGGTGCTTGTAGGGACACAGGGCCCAGTGGGCTGTGTGATTTGTAGACAGGCGACTAGACGTCTAGACGGCCGGGAGGCTAGATATAGGGGTGGAGACATGATGGCGGGTGGTTGGCGTGGTAGTGCTCAAGTCAAGACGATCTTGGTTGCAAGGAACACACCCCACATGTCCTCAGAAAGGGTGCGGGGTGACTGAGGATACAGCGGGCCACCTTGCAGACCTCACTGACATTCAGGCCTCGTGAAGGCCGGAGCTGGCAGGTCAGGAAGGCAGCTCTTCTCTCCGTCTCTGGGGCTCTCAGCCGGCCTTGCTGCTCCTCGGGCGCCCTCTCTCCTCTCTCGGCCAGCAGCCATTCCTCTGCGCCAGTCTCACACCTTCCTCTGGCTGTTACCCAGGGCTTATCCATGTGCCTGCTTGTACCCCAAGAAGGCTTCTATGTGCTGAAAAATAAGCTGTGAACAACAGGTCACTGCCTTCACAAGGCATGCTGTCCATGGGGGAGAGACGGATGGGAAGCAGACACCTCCTGCGCCCGGGGGAGGAGCAAGATGGGGGCACGGGAGCGCTTCCAGACATGGAGGGCGTCTCTGATCAGGTAATACTTGAGCAGAGATCTGGGGAAATGAGGGGCCAGCCCTGAGATCTCAAGGGGAAGAGGGCCTCATGAGGGCAGCTGCCCATGAACAAGGGGGCAGTTGAGGTCCAAAGGGCAGCGGGGGAGATCGGGAAGGGGTTTGCAAACACTTGTAAGGACTTAGACTGTTACTCCAGGAAAGAGCGGAAGTCACCAGAGGGTGTTCAACAGAGAGGCGACATGAGCTTACACGTCACAAAGGCCCTCCTGGCTGCTGTGTTGAGAGCAAAAGGGCCTGGTGGCCGCGGGGAGACCACCCAGGAGGCGCCCGCAGAAATCCAGGTGGGCAGCAGGAAGGCGGGGCAAGCAGGCTGTTTAGGGAGTGCTTTGAATGCAGAGTTACCAGGGTTTGCTGACGGATGGGCTTTGGGTGTGAGAGGAAGGGACATGCTGGCAAGGACAACACTTGAGACTTTTAGCCAGAGCGACTATAAAGATGGAGTTCCTGTTTCTGAAGAAGAGAAGCAAGTCTTCTTTTCTGGTGGGAAGGGGGCGCAGGGAGAGGAATGTCATTTTAGTCATGTTCAGACTGCGACATGTACTGACATTCAAGCGGAGGTATTAAGAGGCAACTGGATGCATGAGCCGGGGTTCAGGAAAGATGTCTAGCTGGAGCTCTGATGTGGCACTTGTCGCAGTTGGATGGCATTTAAGGCTGCGAGATGGAAAAGTTCATCCAAGGAAGGGAGCTGGAGGTGAGAATACTCTGGGAGTGACACCAGGGACCCCTCTGATGCTGGCGGTTTGGGAGAAGAGCCAGCCGCACCGGAGACCTAGGCAGAGCGGCCAGTGAGGCTGGAGGAAAACCAAGCGACAGCAGAATGGAGAGAGTGTTTGAAACCAGAGGGGACGAATGTTGTCAAAAACTGCTGCGAGCTCAAGAGGAGGGCGGAGCCGCCCGCTGCCCTGGGGACAGTCGATCTCACTCACAGCCGGTGTCTGCGGGGCTCCCGCCTGGCTGAGGCGTCCACTCAGGCCCTCCGGACGAGGACGTGCGGCAACGGCTCTCTGGCTCCGCCCTCTAGCAGAGGTGCCTGGGCCTTTGTCCTGCTAATGGGGGCTCTATGCAGGGACGAGGCGGTGTCCCACAGTGCCTGGGCCCCTGAGCTGCCCCGTTGCTCTGGATCCCAACAGTTTCAAGGCAGAGTTGAACAACAGCTTAATGGAAAACTTCAGTTAATGGAAAACTTAATGGAACATACTGGGAAAACTTCCACTGTTCGGGGTGGAATCTGTAGCTTGAAGTGACCTGATCTCTCAGGAATACCTAACGTTTGTGCTCTCCAAGGGAGCAAACACGTGTGACTGTCTGAGTCTCTCGCCTCTAATACACACAGCCCCTTTTGGGAGGAGTTTTATGCCAAGCTACTCAAGTTAGAAGTTGTGTGTGTGCGTGCATGAATACATCACACAATCACATACACATAGCTGCGTGTCATGTGCATCTATATAATACCCACAGAAACAGTTGCCGTAGCCCAGGAATCCCAGGAACCTGTGGTCTGATGAGGGCTGTCCAGGGAAGGAAGCATGACTGTTCTCAGCTAACACGTGGAATATAGTCCCCAAGCTTGAAGGAGAAAGAAATGTTTGTGTCACCTCAGAGTGGGGATGTAGGCGTGACAGTTACTAGAGCTTCAGATACTCTTTTCTAGGATAAATGGGTCGGAGGACTAGGCAGCAGATGACCGAGTGTGTATGTCCCGTGGATAAAGGGGTATTTAGGGTGATGAACCATCGGCTCAGATTGGATCAGATCGTTGGGCAAAGGCGGCTGGGTGGAATGTTAAGATGGATGATTGGTAACTGATTGGATGGTTGAATTGGATACAGAAATGGCAGTTGGATTTTGACTCTAAATTGGTGGATTGGGTTAATGGAGGGATGGCTGGTTTGATACCTTATGGCCATGGTGTCTCTGATAGGCGGGAAGGTGTGTCAAACAGACTGCTGGATCCAGGCCTCCAGAGTTTTTGAGTCAATAGATGCATGCAGGGGCCTGAGAACTGTGCTTCTAACACGTTTCCAGGTAATGCTGACGCTCGTGGTCCCGGGACTACCTCTGAGGGCCGCTGTGCTGTGGTAAGCCTGATGTGACCCCACACCGGCAGGGCTGAGTGGTATTGCCAGGCTGGCCAGGAGGAACCAGGGATGTTCCCCACCACGTCTCCAGGCTTCCTACCACTGCAGTGGGCCTTATGTCCGTGACAGGCCATGAGGCCCGTGACTGTTCTCCTGGAGACGCTCAGCTCCTTGTCGCTGTAGGCCCACTCTGTCCAGCTATTTCCAGTCCCTCCTTTCCAACAACTGGGGTTAAATAGGGTCCATAAGGTGCAAGCATTGGTCATCGAGGGTGCTGGGGACAGAGGAGTCACAGGAACGCCCAGCCAGCACAGTGCACAGGGCGGGCGAGGTCCCCTCTGAGCCCCGAGGACCCCTGTGCCTCCCAACTGTTCCCTCAGCCCAGCACCCCAGGGAAACTTCACTCGCCAGCCTGGGACGGAATGTGACGGGTCTTGGGGCCGCTCCCCGTGCCTCTGGGGAGCGGTAGGGCGGGTGGGCTGGGGGACCACAGGCTGCACCTCCCTCTGCTCAGCCCCTGGCTTGCCGAGTGGCCCTGGAAAGGCCCCCTGCAGGGCCCAAACCATTTTTCTGCTTGTCACTCATCTTTGTTGGGTACTGCCAACCTCCTGTCCCAACAGGATCTTCCTTGGCACCAGTCAGACAGTCTCGCCATAAAGATGACCAGGAATCCACTCTGACGCCCCCCTCTGGTTCACAGTAAAAGCCCCAGGGAACTGTTACAGTTTCCCCACTTCTTGGGCACCTCCAGTCCACTGTGCCCCTCACATCACTGAAATGTGCCCCCCAAAGTGGCCAGTGACCTCCAGGGCACCAAATCCTAAGTCCACGTCTGTCCTCCTTTTCCTAGTTTTCCAGCAGCTTCCGGCACTCCTGATGGCTCTGGGCCCCGCATCCTGGCCCAGCCCAGCATTCCTCTGGATTGTCCCGCATCCGGGCCCCCCAGGACTGTCCTGTCCCGCACGGCAGTACAGGCGTCCTTGGCCGCAGGCTGCCTCTCTCCTTTCTTTTCCTCTTACTCCAAACTTGCCTGCAGCACCTTTATCCACATCTCAGCTTGGATCACAGACTCTACTTCTCTTCCTCCCAAACGTGCATCTCCAGCTCACTCCTTTCTGCTTATCCAAGCATTCACTGGGTTCAAGGCACCTCAGCCTCTTGGGGTCTCAGGCCAAATTGACACCCTTGCCCCCCTACAGCCCCAGCGCCCTGTGCTCACCCTCTCCATGACAGGCACGGCCTTTCTGCCACTCAGAAACCTGGGGGCCTTTGGCTCTCGGCCCTCGGCCTCTATGGCCAGACCGCCACCAGCACCTCTCACTTGTCTCCTCGGCAGCTTCAGGCTCTGCACGGTTCTTCGCAGTGTCACTATCCCGTTCTGATCAGACCACCTCACTCCTCCCTGGACCGCAACAGCCTCTTACGTGGTCTCTCCACGTCCAGTCTGTGCACCTCCAACCCGTTTCCATGTTGGAGCCTCTCCACACATGGGTTCTGCCTGGAGGGTCAGACATGGGGAGACTGCTGTCCTGGGGATGGCAGGGCCTGCTTAGGGTCACAGCAGGGGTGGGAGTCCAGGGGCCCTGGGGCCAGGGCAGCGAGGCAGACCCGCATGCAGGCTGCAGGCCTGTTAGATGCAGAGTCAGCCAGGCCTCCTCAGGAACGGAGAAGAGGCTCTGAAATTTGTTGTATCAGGTTTCGGAAAACACAGGGTCAGGGTCAGCAAAGCAGCTGGTAGTGGGGAAGGCCAGGCCCAGCTAATTTCCTGTCAGAATGGCCCAGAGGCCCCAGCCCCTCTCCGGGCTGGCCACAGGGGAGGAGATGCCGGGAATGGCTCACATTCCTCTGGCTGGGGCCGCGCGGAAACCTCGGGGACCTGTGGGGAGTGAGGAGGTGGACAGGCTGAGGCCGGAGTTGGGGGCTCTCTGCAGGGACCAGGCATCTGTTGTCCAACCCGTAGGCTGGAATGGGGCCAGGGCTGTAGAGCAGACGTGAAAAGCCCATCCCAGCTGCCGGAGCTTCAGGATGAATGAGCCAGCGTCACGCTTCCTATGAGCAAACAGGCTCCCACAGGACCCACCCCACCAGGCTCACAAGAGCGGCCCAGTTCTAAGCCCCAAACTCTGTTTCTTCTGGCCAGGCCTGCATTCCTGGAAGGCCCGGCTTCGCTGAGCCGTGTGAACAGGGGACAAGCCAGGCTAGGCTGCCGTACTCTCGGAAGGGAGGCAGATGGGGCTGCATGCTTCTCAGGAGGTGAGCTGGGCAGCGGGCAGCCGTGCAGAGGGTGTGAGAGCCCTGGATCAGCTGGGGGCCCTCTCTCCTCTCCCTGGAGGGCCCCAGCTCATTTTACCTGCACGGGGAATTTGGTGTCCTGGTCCTGTCCCCAAAGGCCCTGGAGGTATGACCCTAGCTGGGCTGGGTGGGATGTAGAGGTCACTGGTTCCCTGTACTCTTGATTCTGTCACCAAGACTGGCCTTGAAGTGTGATGGCTGGGGAGGGTGAGGCCAGAATGCAGTCATGCAAGCCTGGGTTTAAACCCGGCTCCATGAGACACTACTGCCTGACCTAGACAGGTCATTTCACCTCCAAGCCAGAAATAGCTACTGAATTTCTCTCTGTTGAGGTGTCTGGTGGGTCTGTGGCTTGGCCAGGGGTTCTCCTGCCTGGCACTGCGGGACACGCCACCTCCTAAGCCTGGAAGTGCTGCCCAGGCCCTCGCTCCACCCACACTCCCAGGAAGCACTTCCCCTGCTCCCAGCACTTGACTTTGAGCCTTGGGGCCATTTTCAATGTCACAGGAATCAGCCAGACAGTCCTGACCACAGCCCCCGACCCCTGCACTCCAGTCTGTCCCTGTGCCACCCATCAGACCCCGATCCTACAGCTGTCCCGGAAGCACCCGCATCCTTCCAGCTCCTTAGCCACAGTGGCCCCCAGTGGCCCCCTTGCTCCAGCCCCGTGCCTCTTCACCAGGGAACTCATTCTAAACAAGTGTCACAGCCTGGCGTGACTGCCTTCCGCGCCCTCCTCTGCCCCACCTTTACCTAGCCAGCTCCTTGTCCCAAGGCTCAGCCTAAGTGTCATTATTCAGGGAAGTTCTCCCTGATCCCCAGGGCTGGGCTAGGATCTCGTGTCTTTTACAGGTCCCCAGCTGTCCCCACCTGGTCACAGCTCTGATTACTGTAGATATCATACCTTACAGGTGTGGGCAATGGCTTACTTTCCTTGGAGTTCAGAGCAGTCAGGATGGGCGTCAGCACACAGCCAATGTCAGTAAGTGCATCCTCAATGACTGACCGATAGACAGACAAGGCGTGGGAAGGTTTTGGGTGACCACCGTTCCTGGTAAGGCTCCATCCTACAGAGAAGGTTTGAGAGGAGCAAGTGCAGGGGCAGGAAGCCCCAGGCCAAGAAATGACTTCTAGCCACCTCCCACATGAAGGGGCCTCGGCAGGGACCCCAGCCCCTCCTGCGAAGCTCTACTGCCCCCAGGAAAGGTGGATGCTGAGAGCGGTCACCACACACAGGTGGACTCTGGGCCGTGGGTGGGCCCACATACAGCAGTGTCCCATGTTTGAGTGCCTGTATCACTGGAGTGTGTACACGTGCAAGTGTGCATGCATGCACATGCAGCCCGCGTCTGTCGTCTGTGTGTTTGCATGTGTGTGAGTGCCCCCACCCCCCCGGGGCCTTGCCGTCACACCCCGCCTGGCCCGGCCCAACCCCGCCATCTCCCAAACCAGCTTACTCCACAGCCCCTCTGCCCGCTGCTGGCCCCCCACCTCTCCCGGTCCGTGCCACCCGGGGCCCCTGTCCTGGGCACACAGTCGCCTGCTGGGGTAACCGCAGCCCCTCTGCCCGCTGCTGGCCCCCCACCTCTCCCGGTCCGTGCCACCTGGGGCCCCTGTCCTGGGCACTCAGTCGCCTGCAAGGGTAACCGCATCCCTCTGTGAGATGCTGGATTAGGTTCCTGACACTGTTGTAACAAATTACTCCTAACTTAGTGGCTTAGAACAACAGATTTATTATGTTACAGGTCTGGAGGTCAGAAATCCAAAATGGGGTCTCACTGGGCTAAAATCAAAAAGTTGGCAGGACTGCATGCCTGCTGGAGGCTCCGGGTGAGAAGCTGTTTCCTTGCCTTTCCCAGCCTCCAGAGGCTGCCCACATTCCTGGTTTGTGGCCTCTCCCACCCCGAGAGCCAGCAGTGCCAGCTGAGCCCACACCACACCCGCCCCAGCACATCCCACCCGGTCCTGTCGTCACTCAGACCCTGGCCTCTGCCTCCCTCTCCCTCATAAGGGTCCCTGTGGTGCCCCTGGTGCCACTGGACAACCGTCCCAGGGTCGGCTTGCTGCCGCTTCACCACATCAGGTCTGTGCTCACGAGCGCGGGGGATCAGGACGTGGGCATCTTGGGCGGCAGGTGAGGGGCATTATTCTGCACACCACAGGTGGCCCGTCCTTGGGCTTGTGCTGTATTTTGCTCATCCAGAGACTCCTCAGGGGCAGAACAGTGCCCGGTCTACACTAGCTGTTCAGTATATATGTGTTGAATAAATCTGATTCAACCAAATTTATTGAGAATCCATTTTGTGCTGGGTGTTTATTCCCATTTCATACGTGGGGAGAATGAGGTGCAGAGAGGTTATGGACCACCCAAGGCCAAAAAGCTAGGAAGTGACAGAGCCAGGAGCTGCGGCACACCCTACCTCAGGCAGAAAGTGCCACGCCTTTGTTCCTTTGGGTCCAGAGCTCCAAGAGAGACAAGCCCAGACGTTTGACGGTGGCCATGGACGTTCCCCTCAGATTTGAGATGGGCCCCTGTGGCCGCATCAGGGATCCGCGCTGTGCGTTCCAGCCGAAGACTGAGGCAGGCCCCTCCTTGGGAGAAGCAGGACTCCCCTCACAGACGATTCTGGCACAAAGGCTCCCACTGTCCTTGCTACTTTCTTAGATCTGAACCGGCCTATGACTCCCAGGCAACCCCCTTGTGCTTCTTCTTCCCAGGAGTCCAGACTCCATCACAGTCCAATGTCTCTGAGCTTCCACCGGCTCCCTGCCCATCTTTCCTCACATGTGTTCCCCGTGTTCGCCCGCACACAGAGACCCATCTTGGGATCTGCTTCCAGAACTGACATAAGTGGTCTGAGGAAACAGTGCTAAGATGGGTTTTGGAGACTGTCTCACTCAGGGGACAGGAGGGAAGATGCCCTCCTGGTTGACAGGGGCAGCAGATAATCCCTAGAGAAAGGCAGCAGCTCAAACGCTAAACATTCCACCGAGGACCTGGGGGATTTCCTACAGGAGAGGAATGCTGTGGCCGGCCTGATAATTCAAGCATTTCAAAACCTTGGGGGACAGTGGGGGGTTGTGGGGAACAATGCCTTCAAAAAATTGGCTGGTTACTGCCAAGTCGTACTGGTGCCCTGCTGAAGGATGAAGGGTTGCGGGCCACAGACAAGCAGTGGTGGCTAAGGGTGCAGGCCGAGAGCCCCAGGCTAGCTCATGTGGAGCCCGTCTCTGGCACTTGAGGGCAGATGTAGCTGAGTGGAGGCTGCAGAGAAGTTGTGGAGCACAGAGCTCCGGGTCTGAATGCTCAAACAAAGAATTATGTGGAGGTCGGGCCCTGGTGGGGAAAATCGGGAGCCCTGCAACATGAGATAAAAGACCTTTGGGTGCGTGGCCCTAGGGACGCTGGCACGGCAGCCTCCCTGGGCCTGAGCTTGCAGTAGTGGCCACCCTTCCTTGTTAAAAGCCACCACCTCTCTGTGCTAAAAGATGGCACAGGGGCCCCACCCCTGCAGGGCAACTGGTGCCCTCTCAGGACCTGCCCCTGCTTCCTCTCCTGGGCAATAATTCGGGTTGGATTCCAGAATAATCCAGCTGGGGACATGCTGGGTCTGATAAGAGAGGAAAGAGACTACTATATGGTGAAAGAATAGTGACTATCATGGATATTGGCAGGAGCCTGGGGGCATTCCTGGGATTGGATTTTTAGAGTGGTTGATTAAGGGCCTGGTAGGTAAGATTCCATCAGCAAGAATCCACTGACTTGAGGGCACTTTCTTTTTTTTTTTATTAGTTGTTGACTTTTTTTTTAATAATTTATTTTGGTATCATTAATCTACAATTACATGTGCAATATTACGGTTATTAAACTACCCCTTCATCAGGTCCCCCCCACCAACCCCATTACAGTCACTGTCCATCAGTGTAGTGAGATGCTATAGAATCACTACTTGTCTTCTCTGAGTTGTACAGCCCTCCACGTGCCCCCCCAACATTACATCTGCTAATCGTAATGCCCCTTTTTCCCTCTTATCCCTCCCTTCCCACCCATTTTCCCCAGTGAGGGCACTTTCTTGATACGCTAGATTTAATGACCTACCTGGGACACCAAGGGTGGGCAGGCTCCCTGCTGGGCTGGCCCTTAGAAGTCTGGAAAGAGTAGTGGGCAACACTTCCTGAGTTCTACAGGTGTTGTAGGCAGAAAAGCTGATGCCACTGGGCATGCTGGAATGGCTATATTATGTAGGCCAGTAATGACAGGCCAGCACAGAGGGGCGGATGGGTGGGCTTGACACACAGAAAGTTGTGGAGATGGGAAGAGAGCATGGTGAGCATGGTGCGCCCAAGCAGACGGCAGTCGATGAGGCTCTGCTTAAGAGCCACCACCAAAAAAAGTGACAGGAATGGAGGAGCAGGAGGAAGGTGACATTTCTATTTGCATGACGATAGAAAGCCACTGTCCCTTGCTCAGTGCTTGGACCTGAGCCAATTTTCAGATATGGACCCATCAACTGAAGAGGTGGAGGAAGGTCTCTGCAAAATTGTATTATGGTCTCTGCAAGTTTGCAGAAGTTTTCCCAAAAGCTTTGCGGTCATTTATTTGGGTGATTGTTCACTGGAGAAAGGGGCTAGTAGGCACAGAACCTGAGTTGACATTAACATTGGGAGATTTCAAGCATCATCACAGGCCTTTTTTCAAAGTGGCATCTATGGAGGTCAGGTAATAAGTGGAATCCGGGCTACAAGCTGGCTTGCAGTGGGCTCACTGGGTCCACAAACACGCCCAGTAGTGCCTCGTAGAATTCACTTGCTTTGACGATTGCAGTAACCCCTATATTGGGTCCCTGCCCTACCGGGTAGGAGCTGACAGAGCGGAGAAGGCCTGCATTCTCCCCACTCTCTCGCCCTGCCTAAGATGGTAAATAAAAAAACTCCATCTCATCCCAGGGGACGTGGCAGAAATTAATGCCACCGTTAAGAACTTAATGGTGAAGGAGTGGTGGTACTTACCATTTCTCCACTCAGCTTCCCAGTTCTGACCTCTGCAGAAACCAGACAGATCCTGGAAGAAACTTGTGGACTGCCTCGGGCTTGCCCAGTACCAGCCCTGCTTGCAGCTGTGGTGCCAGATGTGGAATCATTGCTAGAGCAGACTGGTGAGGCCCCAGGCAGGGGGTGGGCATCCAGTCATTGGGTGAATGTGTCCCTTTCTGTTCCAGCTAGGGCCATGGGATAAACGGAGGATAAAGTCTTACAGTTATCTCTTACCACAGTGAAGAAAGCACGGTGCCTGGGGACCGTCTGTGGGGTTAGAGACGACAGTCACTTTGGGTGACACGGAAGGCAGCCTGTGTAGGCGGGTCCCATAACAGGAAGAGGCTCTGTGGAGGCCCAGGCTGTGGGGCAAGCCATCTTGCTGTTTGGTCCTACAATTTGACAGGCTCTCTGGTATGGGAAGTGTCCAGTAGTGGGAAAGGCAGGGATGCAGCATGGAGCCGACGGTGAGTTCCAGCAGGAGAATAAAAGCAGGTCCTGGCGTTCCACAGCAAGCCCAGGCTATTGGCAACAGAGGATTATGCACCTTTTGAGGAACAGTCTCTGGGGAGACAGAACTCTTGCCCGTGGCAACCTGGGGGCATGTGAGCCTGCCCAGTGTGACTGGGTTCATGTGGGCCGGCAGCCACCCTTCATAAGATGGAAGTGCTCCCTCTGGATTGAGCAGAGCCACTGTGCAGGGCCACAGGGCATGAGTAAACGGCACGAGGACATAGCCAGAGCTGTCCCCTGGCTCGTATCTATGATCACATGGAGGGTCCTGGACAACCAGCTGAACGAGGAGGAAGAAGCTTGAGCCTGGTTTACAGATGAGGCGACATGGTACGCGGGTACAAGCTGAAGACTGACAGTGGCTGCACCACAGAGGTGTAAGGGAAAGGGAAAATATTCCCGCTGGGTAGAGCTGGGAGCAGAGCGCTTGGTCATGTAGTTTGTGCACAAGAAAAAGTGGCCCAGGGTGGTGAGGACATATATGCATTCCTGGACCATGGCCAACGGCCTGGTCGTTTGGTTAGGGGCCTGGAAGGAAACAGACAGGGAGACTGGGGACATGGAGGTGTGGGTAGAGGCATGTGGATGGACATATGGGGGAGAGCATGAAGTGTGATTTTAGTACCACACGTTAATGCCCATTAGCAAGCACCCAGTGCAGAAGGGGCAGTGAATAAGTAAACAAAACAATGGGGCAGTCGCCACAAGCCAGTCCTTGTCATTGGCTGTACTGGGACTGGCATGATGGGTGTATGCATAGAGAGGCCACAAGGGCAGAGGCAGAAGCTGTACAAGGGCTAACATGGGCCTGACAGCACAGACTCCCACTTTCCAAGGCGTCAGGCGCTGCTGCCCCTGAACTCCACGCCGTCAGCCCCAGAGACAATGCTGACCCGATCGGGCTGCTCCTTGAGGCGCTGGCCCACCGCCCAGGGGCAAGCCAGCCGCATGGCAGGGCCAGTGCTCATCCTCTTAGGGGGGGAGATCTAATCTAGGTTTGCTGTTACGACCTCGAGCCTCAGGCTGCTCACTACCCAGCGGCTTACAGACACCTGATCCAAAGGCAGGGAGCCTGTGACTGGGGACCAGCAGGGCACTTGGCCCTGAAGCAAAGGATGCAGGGCTGCCGCTACGTAGCGGGGACAGGAAGGTGTGCGCGTGTCCAGGTGACCCACCAGCACCTCCCGGTAACCCCCACGGGATTGAGAGGGACACGTGCCGCATCCTGACGGGAGAAGGGATTCATTACCAAGTATTCAGGCCCCCTCCACCCACTGGAACGAAGACTGGGTCACACCATGAGGTAACATCTGCTGAGGCTGTTGAGGGCGTGGGGCAGGATGGGATTAACTGCGTTGACAGGGGCTGTAGCGAGTCCTACGACCTCCCCATTTCTTCTCTCGTCTGAGTTTCCCTTAGGAATAGAGGCTTGAGGGAGGAACCGTTCTCTGAACCTGGGGGAGAGGCAGATCTGTGCAGCCCAAAGGGTAGGCTGTGACAACCCCAGAAAGGCCTCCCGGGTCTCGCTGCAGGGATTGTGAGTGGCTATCGGCCCCAGCTGCTGCATTCTGAAATCTACCAGAGTTTGTGCGAAGACCACGTTTCCCATGGCTGCTGCCTGCCAGTGACGGAGAGTGGCAGGGATCCCAGGCAGGGCCGTTCTTGGAGGAGGATTCCTTGTTCATTGCTGATGGCTTGAGGACTTCTGCCTGCCTTGCTGAACGTCCGTACACCTGCGCTGCCGTCGTAAGTCTCTTCCACCCGCCTTTCCTTCCTTCTACTTCCCCCGTCTCTTTCACAAGCGTCACACCTGCATCGTGCTACTCTGGCTCTCCGGGCCTCCCCTGCTTTTCTTCCTATTTGGTGTCTGCTGCGCAGAGGAGTGGGATTAACGCATCTCTGTTACTCCAAGTGTGGTCCTTGCACCAGTAGCTTTGTCATCACCTGGGAGCTCAGGTACAGAATGTCACGTTCTGTCCCAGCAGATTATTTATTTTGACAAGATGAGTCCTATGTGCATTATAATTGCAGAAGTGCAGATTTAGATGATTTGATCTTTTTCAGCAAACCTTTTACATCTCAGTCTTTGCACAAAGTAAACAGAATCACAAAATTACAGATCACTTGGGCCCTTTATTTTGTAGGTCAACACCCAGTAAAGTTAAGGCACTGATTCAGGTCACACTGTAAATAAGAACAGAGCCAGCACCCGGGTGTCTTGCCTCCCAGCTCTTCGCACTGCAGGGTCTGCTGTGAGCAAGCTACTTGCTCTGAATCCGCATGTCTAGTATGGCAGCACTGGAAATGCGGCTAGTTGTGGTACAATAAAAAAATATTTGGTCTTTGTCCTGTGTTCCTGGCATAGAATTCCTAAAGCCCTTAGAATTCTGTGAGTGATAGGAGTCTTTTGTTTCCATAACAAGCCCCTCTGAGCACACCTGTGTTTACACCACTGCAGTGGCTCAGGGTGGGGCCCCTAGATAGCTTCAGGTTGGGGGCTGATCACCAGGAAGATCAAACACATGAATAGTGGGGGAGTTTTCAGCCTCTAGGGAGGGGAGAGGGCTGCAGAGTGGGTTATAGAAACTCTTGAAAAAGGTTTGCAGAGCCTCCCAGTCGGTGACCCCATTGAAGGGCGGCGGGGGAGGGGGTGGCACATCCAGAGGGCGTGGAAGCTCTGCTTCACCCCCATCTCTCACACCTTACCCTGTGTGTCTCTTCCATTTGGCTGTGTTGAACTGTATGCTTTATAATGAACCTGTAAACAGAAGAAAAGTGTTTTTCTGAGTTTTGTGAGAGAATTGGTGAACCTGAGGAAGGGGTTATAGTTGGTCAGTCAGGAGCATGGGTGGCCCCAAGGACTCGCAACTGGCATCAAGTCCCGGCAGGCCCATGGGACTGAGCCCCTGATCTGTGGGTGTGCGCTAACTCTGGGGAGTCAGTGTCAGAACTGCACAAATGATTGGACATCCAGTTGGTGTGGGAGAACTGGAGATGTGGTGTGCAATAGTGACATGCATTTGGTATGGGAAGTGGCGTCAGAGACACAACATGCTCTTCCAAACTGAGATGTGCTGTGATTGTAAAATATACACACTGGGTCTTCAGGATTAGTATGAATGAAGAATATAAAATATTTCATTATTATTTTTTTGAATTGATTATATGTTGAAATATTTTTGATATATTGAGTTAAAACATATTAAAAATAAAATGTTATTAACTTCATTTGTTACTTTTCACTTTTTAAAAAAGATACGTAAGTGGCTCGTATTACTCATCCACTTGGCAATGCTGCTCTGAGCCCCAGATCATCAGTACTGCTTTGTTCTTTGCTTAATTCATAGCTCCAGTTGCCTGTGCTGAGGGCATTTTTTGGTTATCAGTTTGAGACTGTTCAGAAATTCTTAAGGGATGATGGAGTTAATGTAACAATTCTTAAAAGAACTCCTGACAAAACATGTAGAAATGTCCTTTCCATCGGGAAGCAAAGCTGCCATGCCAACAACAGTTTAAGCTCTTGCTCTGGAGTGGGGACCACTGTGGCGAGGAGTTTGGGAAGCAAAAATGAAGACCTTGGGCCAAAGGGTGTGGGGAGTGGGACCCGCACTAATGGCTCCCTTGGGTCTGCATTTTCCAGAGCCCAGACATGGAAAGGTCTTGTCCCTGGAGCCACAGGGGACGAGGGGCCTTCCTGCAGGGCGTCAGGCCCCAGACTGTCTTCCTTGGAATCCAAGGCCCTTCTCCCCTCACAGTTGAGACTCAAGGAATGAAGGGCACCCAGATACTGTTGTGCCCCACCTCAGCTGTTTCCCTCTTGATTGCATCTCAGGCATACAGCAGGGGCAGAGCAGTCAGGTCCCTCCGCCAGCCATTAAGAAGAGAGGCCTGCGCCCAGTGAAGGATCACATAAGCCCAGTAATAGACTGAGGAAACATGAAGGCTCACCTTGAGCCCCTGTGATTCTTGGGGGACCTGCATGCCTGGCACAGAGAGGGCTCTTGGGTATCAACAGACTTAGAGGTTCACCTTGAGATAAGAACCTGCATTCTGTTGGCTACATGTTGATGTAGCTAAGGTCTCCAAGATACAGCTATGGTCAACTCCAAGGGCTTATCTGGAGAAGTGTTGCCGAGAACTGAAATCACTGATCCTTTCATTTGTGCTGTTTAACAATTTCATGAAGCAGAAAAACCTGCTACCCAACTAGGGTTCAATTGCTCCTAAAATTCTCATAAATTACCAGATACTCTAGGGAGTAAAACTGTGACCCAGAGAAGGTAAAGGACTTAACCAACATCACGTAGTTCATTAGAGGCACAGGGCGGGAGTGGAGGCCCCAGGTCTCTTACCTAAATCCTGCAGCAGTCTGTCCTGATTCCAGGAGTTCAGGCACTATATCCATGTCTCTGGTTACTTTCTGAGCAAAGGGCAGTGGGGACACTGATGGAACGAAGGCATGAAATATGCGTGCTCTACCTGTGAACTTTTAGGCCAGTGTTCATACACCTGAATACTGCCTCGTAAGTGCTAGAGTTGCATAATGAACTTTATTTCACAGTAAATGGGGGATGCTTTTTCTTAAGAAATAAATTTAATTCAAGGTGATTAGTGAATGTAAGGCATGACGCCTTCATGAAAGTTAAAAGAATCCAGTTACAAAAGAAGCATTGTGTACAGTCTCAAACAGCTGGAGGTACAATGGACTCCAGGTTTTACAAAGTACAAAAAATTATTTAATATACAAAGAAAAAATACAAATAATGTGCAAAAACCATTTTCACAGGTGGCGATTTATAAAATGAAAATGATAGAAAAAATCCTTCATTCTTATTCTCCCCCAGTTTCTTACATAATTTCTTATATAACACAGTTCTATTTCCTAGTGTGTAGGTAATTTTAAATTTGAAATCTGACTTATTTTTAATCTACAAAGACAAAGTTTTTTTTAAAAAAGGGACCCAAACCATTTAATTACTGAAATCTTATGAAATCAGTTAATTTTATATTAAATTATAAGCAGACTATCTGAAAAACAAGGATATAGAAATCATATATACACATTTTTGAAATATTAGTTTGGTATTTAACATATTAACATTTCAAAGCAAATGCAATGAACTAGCTCCCTAGACCCCAGTTGCTATGCTGACTGTAGCAGAGATGCTGCTTCTGTTCGCCAGGAACAAACAGCAGTCCTCAGATGTTAAGCTGAACAAACACAAGGTTATCAAAAGTAAAGAAAATTTAGAGACAGTTCTTACTATTCATGTGCAGAAGTGCAGAAGTGCTGTGTGGGGATCCGATCTTGACACAGTGTAACTGTGGTCTCCACGGCCCTTGGCACAGGTGCTGTGTGGCCACGAACAGCTGGCTTCTGGGTCTCAAACATATTCATTTCATGAGGAGTTCAGTGCAAATGTTTGTTTTGTGGGTTAGTGCATTCAGCCTTTTGCATGTTATTTCGTGTAAGAAGCTGTCAGGGAGCAGAAGAATACAAGGGGACACAAAGTGCTGGATGCTCAGGGCACCTCTGGCCTTGAAAATTCAGTGTTTTGGAAACAGTATTTTCCTGCATTGGCCTGGTCATCATTGCATCATTCCCTGGACAATCTTCCACCAGGATACTCCTGGGTGCTCCCCCTTTGCTCACCACTGAGCACCCATGTTCTTGCTGTGAACCCCAACGGCCGAGCAGGGATTATGAAGCACCTTTTGGCAGCACCAGAGGACTGAGTATCTCTAAGGTCAGGCAGTCAGATTAGGGGCCCCTGTTGGGAAAGCTACTCTGTGCCGAACGAAAGATCATCTTGGAGGGTTTTGATTTTTGCTTGCCAGAAAGCTCTCCGAGAAAATCATGACCTTGGAGAACCGAGAGGATCTAGGTTTCATGAAGCAGGACCCAAGTGGGTGGCAGCCATTCTGCCTAGGGGTGGATGACTGTCGGCTCAGGAAGCATTCTTCTGATCCCTTACCACTAACACCCTGTTAGAACAATCTAGTGCAAGACACAGAGAGTGCCTGGAGCAATTGACCAGACCTGTGGCACTCAGGCTAAGCAGACACAGCAACTGTGGAAAGAGGGGACTGGGTATGCCTGGGCAGGAGAGCCTCAGGCCTGGGAGGACTCATGAGAACTGAGCAGGAAGCTGCGAGCTTCTTGAGGACTCATGGGCGTTTCTCTGTCTGGCAGCATGAGTCCCTCTTCCCTTTTCTGCCTGGGCTGACTGTGAGCATCAGGCATCAGAGATGCAGCTCTGGATCCTGTCCATCCACTGCTGGGCACTCTGTCCGTCCTGGGCACAGAAGTTATACACACGTTTGCTGGTCTTGAGCTACAAAACCAAATGAAGAGAACCAGAGATGAAGGGCAGGGCTGTGCCATGGCTTTGGGCAAATGTGTGACTCAGTCCCTGTGACCCTCTCTTGCAGTGCTGCCCCTGGACCTCTGTACGTTCTCTCCCCTCCACTGCCATACTGCCATCACCTTTATAGTCGCTTTACTCTCCTAAGTCCCCAGAGTCATACAGGATGCTACTAGAAGGCTACTGGCAGAAAAAGGAGACACACTAGGAGAGCCTTACTTTGCATCTTCTTGGGTCCTTCCTTAACCAAGGAGGAGGGTCAGCCATGCTGAAGCCTCCCTCTGGCCTCTCCCACATGCTGCCCCAATGCAGTAAAGGTGCCAAGGAAGCTCCCTGGGCTCCTCAGGGAAGCCTGACATTCATGCATGCCATGAAGAAGTTGGCTTTCATGTCCCATTTCCATTCCTTCTCTGGCTCTTCAATTGTGGCCATACTGGAAGTCCAGTCAGGGAAATGGCCTCATGGCCTGAGCAGGGCCCTAGAACATGACCTGTGCTCTTTATGAAGCTCTGCTTGGCTCTGGGGACTGGATAAGTCCCCTGTCACGTGGCCCATCTAAGGGCTGCTGAAGATGTTAGACAGTCATCATGTGTGACTGAGGACAGTTTTTCTGGATGGTCATGCATGAAGACCAGTGGATACAAAGGGAAGCAGCATCTGTTCTTGACAGTTGGTGGTGAGTGAAATAACTAACAAGGAGTTAATCTGCTTCCACATGTGATTGGACACCTTTTAAAGAGTCCTTTGTGCTAAGCAATGTACAGCTTTTCTGAGACATATGGACAGTTAGGAGAGGTCATGTTTGGGGATCAACAGTACTGAGTTCAAGTTCTGTAGCAATTCCCAAAGCCAGGGGATCTGTGCCTCATCTGTAGTCACCACCAACTGCTCTGAGGCCCTGTAATTCTTACAGGTGGATGGATTGTAAGGATTCATGTGCAGCAAGAGCCAGGATAAGACAAGTAAGATCAACTTACATCAAAGAAAGCCTTGTCACTCGTGTGCTTTGGAGCCCCCATGCTGGGGCCAGCAGGGACGACCATTTCTACCTCAGCCAGATCAATGTGGCCTTTACAGCTTGTGTCCTCGCCCGAGTCATAGTATCGCAGCTGGAACCAAAAGGATACAGATGGGATATTAGAGACACAGAAAGGGAAAACAGTGTGGCTTTTCCAAATGTATTGTTATGCCTTCCTCTGTATCTTGCTAAATTATGCCTGAAAGACTAGATATGAAATGAAAAACACTAGTTGCTTCTAGGAAGGAGAACTAGGTCCCTGGGAGAAAGGAGGAAGACCTGTTTTTTTTGAAATTTGAACAAACAAATGGGCTACATATCTAAAAAAACTAAATGTGAACTAACAACTGTAAAAAATATGTGACATAGAAAAGAGGTTAATATTTAGACTCTGTGCAGAATTCCTAGAAATTCTTAAGAAAAAGATAAACCATCTAGCAGAGAAATGTTCAAATGATCTCACCAGGCATGTCACAGAAGACATACAAATGACCTATAAATGTCTGAAGAGAGAAGCAACCTCACCGATCAAAAAAAGTAAATGAAATCAATGAGCTTCGCACTTTGATTAAGGAACATTAAAAATGGCTGGTAATATTTAGATTGAATGTAAGGCACTAGGTCCTCTCAAAACCTGTTAGTGGAAATATAAATTGGTAGAAACTTTTTGGAAAACAATTTGGCAATATCAGCTAAAACTTAAAATGTTCCTGATGATTGACACACCTTTCCCACCTGTAGGAATCTATCCTACAGAAACACTCCCACAAGCGTGCAGAGATACGTGTATAAAGAGGTTTCCTTCAGCACTGTTCCCATCAGCTAAAAAATGAAAAGATGTATCTGTCTTTCAACGGGGTGTTGCTTAATTAAACGATGGTACACCAATAATATGGTATACAGCTTTTCAAAAATGATAAGAAAGATCTATGTGAACTGGTAGGAAAATATGGTCTGGCAGGAAAGTAAGTTCAAGATATATAAAAAAAGCAAGTTGCCAAGTAGCATGTAGATATAAAATGATTTCTGAAAAACATAATAAATAGCTCAACATTTGACGGAGTGGTTCCTCTGCGCCAGGACTGGATATCACTCCCTAACTTACACAGCGGCAGTGAGGCTGCCTTCATCACAGCGGTTCTTGCCTCCAATTATTCTGTCTCTCCCTTCAGGGATGGTATAAATAGGCTAAAGGGAAAGACTGTATACCTTTCATGTTAAAGAAATCCAAAAGATTGGTAAGAATGCAAGTGTAATTTGATGTAATTGTCAATCACATTAAAATTATGACATTCTCCTAAGTTATATTTAGTGGTTTAATAGAACTTTTCTCTGCAGTGTAGGCTCCGTGTTTTCAGAGACATTGTTCAAGTACAGCCTCTTGGAAAGGCTTCCATTGCATATTTATAAATAAATTCTCTGTATTCTTCCACAAAGACTCTGTGTAACCTTTATGAAATGCTTTGCGCAGAGGGAAAGGCAGCTCCCAGATAAAGTCCTCATCTAGATGGCAGGTCTGACCAGAGCACTGGGCACGGGTAACAGTTCATCTTTCTCAACAGACTCTGTTTTAGAGATGAATGCATGGACTGCCAAACGTGCTCCCCTCTGCTGGCAGGCGGCAGAGTGAGGCTGCAGTCGTGGCATGGGACGCCACGTGACTGTCACCAGTGAAGGGCGCAGCGGGGCTGGAAGTCTGGGTGGGACTGCTCCCCTGAGATCAAGTCACCGGGGCAAGGGCTATGACGCGAAGGGCTGCGGGCTGCTACAGCACCGGCTAGGGACTGAGCCATGGGCAGTGAGGTCCAGGTTGGTACTTGCCCCTGGGAGTTCCCGGTCTGGGGGGCACATTCCTTCTGCCTAGTTTGAGGCCCCCTCCCTCCTCTGTTGCTCACATCTTTGAGGACATAATGATGGCCTCTTTAGTAACCAGTACAGTGATGGGCACAGAGAGTTTTCAATAAATATTTGTTGAATAAATTAATGTCCTCATCTTGGAATGGATGTTTCATGCTGCAAAGATGAAGGGAGCCTGTGTTTTGGGGAGTGCTCCCAGGCGCAGGCTCTGTATGTGCATGTGGTAGGCAATGCGCTGAAAACCGCACGTCCTTTCCTGAAGAGCAGGCAGCGGAGATACTGGGGCATTCATCAGCGGAGTTCCATTGCTCTCAATGCTCTGGGCTCAACTGTCGCCGCCTCTGCCTGCATATACTGGCAGAGCCACTTTGGAACTTCTCTCAAGGCTCCTGCCCTCGCTCAGGGACATGCTGGGCACTGGGAGGAGCTCCCAGGAAGCCCAGGAGAGGCCCGTGGCTGTGTGCAGAGGTGCACGACAGCCAGGGGCCGAGCGGCGCCTGAAGAGGTGACCTCTTCAGGCTGGCAGCATTACCTGGTGCTTTGTTACATCCAAGACAAACCAACGGGGCTTCCAGCCCTTCAGCAAAGCCCCTCTTTTGTAAAGTGTCCCCTCAAAGGACCTAGAAAACATGAAGACAGGGCAATTAACTTTGATTTTTTGTTTAAAAAGTGCTGTAAAAACACCACCACCGAAAGGTGCCCTCAAGGGGATGCCTGCTTTGTCCGTCAGGCCTGTCTCCCCCAGCTGATTCCACGAAGGCTGATCAGAGTTCTTTCTGGAATTTTTCTACTAGACCTCTGGGGAAAGACCCTCTTTCTACTGGAATTACCAAACTTGTGAGGCTTGGAGCTCTAGTAGCCATCTTTTGCGCCATGCTGGGATTGACAGAACCCACAGGAGAAAGCAGGGCCAGGAGCAGAAGCCCGAAGCCACTGTGAGAAACTGGCTCATCCTTGGCCTCCCCAGTTTATGGAGGTAAATTCCTTTCTGCCTGAGCTAGTGTGAGCTGGATTTCTGATGTTCACCACTGAGATAATGTTAGCCAATACACATTCCCTCAAAAGACCTGACAGATAGGAGATAGTGACAATCAGGACTAAAACACAAATACCTACAACTTTTGGCATTATTTTAGTTGTGATTTTGATTTTTCCTCTTCAAAGAACCACCTAATGCTTTTAAAACAGAAACAAGGAGAGAAGTAAAGCAAGTCCATTTTAAGTTCACAGAAGGGTGTACTGCATAGGCCTAGCTTATTAAAGGGCCTGTGGGGTAGCCTTAGGCAGGGTGGGGGGTGTCTTTTCGGCACACCCAGTGGGGCTCAGCACGTCCACCTGTTTTCATCATTCTTGGATGTGTACTGGCTGTACAGCGTGGCTGCCCTTCGGTCCACTCCGTTGGAGGGGGAGACGCTGGCACTCTGCTCCTCCCCCATGCTGCTGTCTGGGAGGTGCAGCAGAGACCTCTTCTGATAGGAAGGCAGGTTGGTAGACACGATTCCTGGGGAGCCTGAAGGGTGTCTTTGGGGCTGCGAAAGACAGAACAGGAGCTAGGAAATCTTTACGCTTTTGGCAACTGATTGAATAGTTCCATAACTAAACATTGATTTCAAGGAAAATGTATGTACAAACATGTTTATCCTGGAGTTGTTTATAAGAGTCAAAACCTGGAAACAACCTAAATATCTATCATTAGGGGTCTATTTAAAAAAAAGATAATTCCATACAATGGAATTCTAGATGGCTATTAAAATGCTGATCTATATAGTGACAAATATATCACTGGAAGGACATGTATCCCTCACAATAAAAAGAAAGCAGGTTTTAAAATAGTGTGTATAGTAAATCCCCTTTATATATGTGTTTAGAATGATTAAACAAGTTTGACATCATAGTGGTTTATTTCCAGTTTATAAATTGTGGGTGAGTTTTGCCTTCTATTTTTTTTTTCTTTTTGTGAGTGGTATATTTCACTTAGCATAATATCCTCGAGGTTCTGCATGCTGTGGTCTTTAGCAGGATTTCCTTACATTTTTAGCTGGAATAATATTCCATTGTACATGCTACATTTTGTCTTCCCATTCATCTGTTAGTGGACATTTGGGTTGCTTCCACCTCTTGGCAATTTTGAATAGTGCTGCTATGAACATATAAAATATCTCTTTGAGATCCTACTTTCCGTTCTTTCGGATATATATATATATACCCAGAATGTGGGATGCTGGATCATGTGGTAGTTCTGTTTTTTTCTTATTTTTTAAAGTTATTATTGACATACACTCTTATGAAGGTTTCACATGAAAAAACAATATGGTTACTATATTTACCCATATTATCAAGTCCCCACCAATACCCCAATGGACTTACTGTCCTTGGTGTAGTAAGATGCCACAGATTCACTGTTTGCCTTCTCTGTGCTACACTGTTTTCCCCTTGAATCCCCACACCATGTGTACTAAACATAATACCCCACAATCCTCTTCTCCCACCCTCCCCACCCGCCCTCCCACACCCCTACCCTTTGGTAACCACTAGTTCCTTCTTGGAGTCTCTGAGTCTGCTGTTATTTTGTTCTTTCAGTTTTGCTTCGTGGGTATACTCCACAAATGAGGGAAATCATTTGGCACTTGTCTTTCTCCGCCTGGCTTATTTCACTGAGCATAATATCCTCCAGCTCCATCCATGTTGTTGCAAACGGTAGAATTTGTTTCTTTTTTATGGCTGAATAATATTCCATTGTGTATATGTACCACTTCTTCTTTATCCATTTATCTACTGATGGACACTTAGGTTGCTTCCATATCTTGGCTATTGTAAATAGTGCTGCAATAAATATAGGGGTGCATATATCTTTTTGAATCTGAGAAAGTTGTATTCTTTGGGTAAATTCCAAGGAGTGGGATTCCCGGATCAAATGGTATTTCTATTTTTACTTTTCTGAGGAACCTCCATACTGCTTTCCACAATGGTTGAACTAATTTACATTCCCACCAGCAGTGTAGGAGGGTTTCCCTTTCTCTGCATCCTTGCCAGCATTTGTTGTTGTTTGTCTTTTGGATGTTGGCCATCCTAACTGGTGTGATGTGATATCTCATTGTGGTTTTAATTTGCATTTCCCTGATGATTAGTGATGTGGAGCATCTTTCATGTGTCTGTTGGCCATCTGAATTTCTTCTTTGGAGAATTGTCTCTTCATATCCTCTGCCCATTTTTTAATTGGGTTATTTACTTTTTGGGTGTTGAGGTGTGTAAGTTCTTTATATATTTTGGATGTTAACCCCTTGTTGGATATGTCATTTACAAATATATTCTCCCATATTGTAGGATGCCTTTTTGTTCTGTTGACGGTGTCCTTTGCCATACAAAAACTTTT
>JAVSCE010016317.1:0-242280 GCA_032199065.1 Smutsia gigantea
AGTAGAGCTTGACAAAAAACTGCAGGCTCTCCGTGTCATTTTGTCTCATCCCATTTCATAGGTAGTCGCGGCTCCCCCGAGGTCTCCCACGTCTTAAGAAGCCCTCGCTGGCGAGGACAATTCTAGAGGCTGGAAATCCAAGACCAAGGTATTGGCAGGCTTCGTTTCTCCAGAGGCCTCTGTCCTTGGTTTGCCAAAGGCCACCTCTCACTGTGTCCGCACTCAGCCTTTCCTCTGGGTGTGCTCACCCCTGGGGTCAATTCCTTTTCTTATAAGAATACAATACCAGCCCTAGAATACCCCATTCTTAGGACCTCATTTAACCTTAGTTACCTCTTCAAAGGTCTAATCTCCAAAAATAGTCACATTCTAAGGTCCTGAAGAGTTAGGTTTCAATATATGATTTTGGAGAGAACGTGATTCAATAAGTAACAGGTATTAATATAGATCAAATGTATTTTTGACATACTGCCATAAATGCTATCTCCTGAAAAACATTTATTAGCCTTGAACTCAGAGAGTGAAAGAATTGAATGTGTGAGTATCTACTTCTGTAATGTACTGTAGGGCGTGATTTCCCTCTCTGCACTTCTAGGAAAATGCTACCTGCATTTGGAATAAACATTTGAAAATCATTCAATCGTTTAGGAGACAGTGGCTCTCCTCTCTCATAGAGCCTTCCCCAAAAGGCTATCTGGGTGAGACTCACACATTTCTATGGGGAGGAAGAGCCAATTAGGCTGACAATTAGAATTCTAGTCACGGCTTTACCTCTGTCTAGCTGGGTAATCTTAGAATAATCGCCTTGCCTCCTTAGGGCAAAGCGAATTCACCCTGCAGCATGCACGTGGGAAATAGGTTCCCTTTCAGTCTCTTTCACTTAGCTTCAAAACAGTGTCTGGTAGATGACAGAGATCACTGGCGCTTCACTGTTTTCATGCAGCTCGTTTGTCCCCAGACCTCATATTTGGGTGGCATACAAAGGAGCAAATAGATGGCAGTGGCAAGTGTCCAGGCTTCTACCTAACAGGATAAACAAGTTAATAGAAACATGGAACTTTGCAACAGACATTCTGAGTTCAACAGAGGAAGGAAGAAACACAAAGGGTTATTTTTGGCACAGATGTGGTGTGTTTTCTCCCTTCCTAACAAAATGCTTCTGAAGAAGAAAGAGTGTCTCTTCCCAGTTTTTTTCTTGGATGTGTCACCTTGCAGATTCTCTGTGTTTTGACGGCCTGCACATGGGTGGGAAACAGAAAGAGCTGTCCTATGGAAATTCATCAGATGGAAAGGTTTCTTGAACAAGGCATAAAAAGAGAATAAAAGAATAGATTAATAAATTTGAGTTCATTAGAGTTAAGTATATCCACTTACCAAACACACTATTAAGAGAATGCAAAGAGAATTCACAAAAATATCAGAAGATACTTGCAACATATAACAATAAAGGACATGTATCCAGAATACATGAAGATTTTCCATGAATCAATAATAAAACAATCCAATAGAAAAAGAATGTTAAAAAAATTGAAGTTACTGCACAGCAGATGGAAACCTAGATGAACAATAACATAGCAAAAGATACTCTTATTATGAGGAAATGCAAATTATAGCCATAATGACTTCCCATCTTACACCAAGCAGACTGGCCAAAAACTCCTGCAATAGCAGTGTTGGTGAGTATGCAGTGTGACAGGAACTCTTTAACTGCAGGTGAGATTACAGATTGGTCTAGCATTTGGAAAGTTTCCCAAGTAAAATGACATGAATGTAACCTACAAGCCAGGTAAATGGGTATGTGCATCAGGAAACATGTACGTTGTATATCTGAAACCAAAAAAAGATTATATATCAATGATAATTCAATTAAAAAAAAAAGAGTGCTTCAGGCAGCACTCACTATCCAAACAAAGGGCAGCCACCTAAAAGTCTTTTGCGTGGATACATTGTAGAATATTTATGCAATGGGATATTAAAAGGCAATGAAAATTTTATCAAACTACAGCTTCATCCACCCAAATGAATGAATCTTAAAAAAATAATAAGATAAGTGAAAGAAGGTGGTCACAAAAGAGTATTTACTGTATGATTCCATGTACACAGAATTCAGGCAGTTAAACTATTTTTTGAAAAGCAAGAAATTAAGGATCACAAAAGTCAAGACAGCTACCCCCTCTGGGAGCCATGAGAGCACACAGGGGGTGTCTGAGTCACAGGACAAGGGAAAGGCCTTGTTCTACATGAAGGTCTTGTGATAGACAAAGTTCTATTTGTAACATGGGTTATAGTTTTATAGCTTCATGATTATTGCTTATAGTGTATATGTTTAATATTACCTTCTACATGTATGATATATATTTTACATCACAAAAACTATTTTAGAAAGTAAAAAGGCAAGAAACTCAATAGGGTAGTGTGGGTACTAGACTTGGAGCCAGGAGGCACTACCATAAATTCAAATGTTAAAAAGAAAGAAAAGTTTTGCTTTTTTTTTTAAACTTACAGTCAGTCGACCGTTCAGTAGTGAAAAGAATACTTGGAGAAAGAGGGAGCAGAGTAGCAGATAGTCCCTGTAAGTTCTCTAGATAATATTGTGGACTGTATCTGAAGTCCAGGAATGCTTTAGAACCGTTGCATTGTCCAGGCATCAAGCACTTTCTAAGCATCAGACTCTTCACAGTACTGTCTCATGTTATCACAACAAATCTATGAAGTCTGTTTTATTATTCCATTGATTGAAGACAAGAGTAACTGGCTGTGGTGAGATCCTTCCTGAACTTACTGAGTGTAATCTGATGGGTTGACCAAATGAAAGAAGGAAGAGGATAAAGGAGAGGAATGAATAAAGACCACTCCATAGCTTTAAGTCAGCAATTAGAGAGATGAGCCTCAGTACAGTATTGTGGCGGGACATTAGAGAAGAGAGGAACTTGGTGCTACAAGGTTGCAGACAAGACATACGAGGTTCAGATTGGTTAAATGCCTTGCCCAAATTAGTAGTCAAAAAGAAGACAGTATACCAGGGCTTTTTAAATTTTACAAGTGAATCACCTGAGATTTTATTAAATGCAGATTCTAGATTTAGGAGTTCTGCAGACCTGAGAATCTGCATTTATACAGGCTCCCTGGGACTGCTGGCCCACAGCCCACTCTCCATACCATGGGTTCTGGACCCACACTGACTGGAGCTCTGGTGCCACCATTTCGTAATTTATGCCGTGGGGCAATAACATTACTTTTGCTCTTCTGTAAAATGGGTATACTAAGCTTAAAGGGTTGTTATGGTATTTAAAGTTATAATATACAATAAAGGGCTTAGAACAGTGCCTGGCATTTAGCAAGCATTCTAAAATATTAGTTATTTCTAGTAAGTAACATACAACTATGCTTTCAGTGAGAATTTGACTACTGTTACTAAAACAAGCTAATAAATTACACCAGACAGCCTTCTGCACAAACATCAGGAAAAATTGCCAGGAGAATCAGCAAAGAATTCTCCCATTCTGACTCCTTGCATTCTACTTGTATGGTCTGCCAGATCTTGTTATTTCATGTAACTTTATAGAAAAATGCTTGGTACACCGAAGACTTACATGGAGAATAATCTCCTGCACCTTTCCACAAACTGGCTGTACTATGTGAAAGCAGATAAACTTTTCTGGGAAAACAGCTAAGGCTGGGAATCCATCCAACTGTTGATCAAATCCAGACTGACAAACGCTTTTTTTTTTTTTTTTCTGTTGCTGTTGTTTTTGGTTTTTATTGAGACGTAATTGACATACCATATAATTCACCACTCTAAGGTACACAGTTGAATAGTTCTCAGTACGTTCACAAAGTTGTGCAGCCATTACCACCATCTAAATCTAGGACATGCTGACAAACGCTTTTTTAATAGAAACTATTTTGAAGTTAAAATCTTACATGAAATGGAATCATTGACTGAAGGTATTTTGGGGGAGAAATGCAAATGAGAAACATTATTAGCACCAAGTTCCTCTCTTCTCTAATGTCCCGCCACAATCCTGTACTGAGGTTCATCTCTCTAATTGCTGACTTAAAGCTATGCAGTGGTCTTTATTCATTCCTCTCCTTTATCCTCTTCCTTCTTTCATTTGGTCAACCCATCAGATTACACTCAGTAAGTTCAGGAAGGATCTCACCACAGCCAGTTACTCTTGCCTTCAGTCAATGGAAAAATAAGCTGATTCACTTGGTCATAAATATACTTCCCAGTGAAAACACATGCATGTCCCTGTTGCTTGTTTAAAAGCAATTGAAAATGTAAGAAGCCTTCTGGGAAGTAATAAATCATTTGCCATAACCCAATGGAAAAGGGACAGTGATCCAGTTCTCTCAAGGACAAACAAAACAACTTAGCCCGAGTCTCCACTGTCTGAATAGTTTTAACTTTAGTCCTCATTAGACAAAGCGACTTGCATTAGTTAAATAATGGAGATGCAAAGGGTGCATTAGTTAGATAATGGAGGTGTAAAGGGATCCTGTGCCTTTATTTCTGGCCAATTACTCAGCCCCATTTTCCTCTGGTTTCGGTAGAAGTGCCTTAAAAGTTTTTGAGGAACCAGTCGACCAGGTGTCTAGGTACAAATGCTGTTCAAAACTTATTTTTTTCTCACTTTTCTTTCTGGGGAAAATACCTTGCATCCTATGCTGTTTTGCAGGCCCACGGAGGCTCTTTGAATAGAAAAGAAAGCAAACCTACTTGCTGGCATGTGCATTTGGCTCTCCTCTGTCAGACAGTTAATTTAGTCCATTGTCTAAAAGTGAGGCTGGGCTCACTCTGGATGGGACTCTCTACAATGAACTTTTTGTTTCAGCTTCCTTGGTTTTGTGAGTTTAAAAGTCAGACAGAACTTGTAATTTGGTTACGTTTTAGTTAAAATTCTGCTCGTCAACGTACCATAAACACAAGAGAGAATTGGAACAAGATAGCTCCCCGCAGAAAGCCCAGAGCATTCTTTCCTGAAGAAAGAGGAAATCTTACAAAGCCTATAGAAACATGGGAGGAGTATCTGTGAATTTAACAAATTTTAAAAACATTTTCTAAGCCAAACATTCACTAAGCCAGCTCAATATGAGTTACTGAAATAAACACAAAGATCTCCGCCCTCACCATAAGCTTCCACACCCAGAGTGGCAGGCTTCCAAAGCTTTGTCCTGCCCCTCTGAGGGACAGCCCAGGAAAGCAGCAGGGATTTTCTTATGGAGAAGCCAGGCTAGCCCCATATGTCTTTTCCCACACTGATATGCCTTTCACCAGCTTAAAAACTGGCCTTAGATTCTCCCACAGATTTGCCTGGAACACTGCCCACCTGTGATATCCAGGACCGGGTGTAGGCTGAGCCAGCTGCCTGGCACGAGATACAGACACTCCTCTCCCTGTTGGGCGCAGTTTCTGTTCCCTGGATGAACCGCTTGGGGCCTGCCCTCTGGCACCAGCTGGGGCCTGCCTGCCAACGCGGTGCCACCTCCTGCAGGAAGCCCATTTCCTTCCTGCACTGCCGCCGTGTGGGACTTCTTCCAGTCCCTCTCTGTCTCTTCATCTCTCTCTACCCCTTCCTTTCCAAACACTTACTGCTTGCTTACTGCCTGGAAATCACTGCGCTGGGAATCAAAGACAACAGGATGGGTCTCTGCTTATTCAGGACCAGTTCTGGGTGGGAGTCTAGCTGATATAAACTTGAACTATAAAGTGTCATAGTTTTCCTTGGGTTTCCCACGAGTGTTTTCCATAGTTTTCCAAAGTTTCCCTTGAAAACAGGGGACAAGGAACAAAAGTAGAAAGGAGGGAGGTGTATATTCTATGGTGCGGGGAGAATGATAGTAAAAGGTTCCCCTTAAGTTGCCTTTTCCCTCCCCCATCAAGCAAACTTCCTGGTCCTTGTTTATTACTATTTCAGGCCTGAACATGACCGGGGCCGGCTTCTGGACTGCAGGATTAATGGTGAAGGCCAGGAGGAAGGAGAGGAAAATTCACTCTTCGTTTAATTCTTTATTGAAATATAGGTGACATATGCTATCATTAGTTTCAGGTGTGCAATATAGTGATTTGACATTTATGTACATTACTAAATGTTCACCATAATAGGTGTAATTATCATCTGTCACCATACAAAGTTATTGCAATTGACTTTATTCCTTATGCTGTACTTTTCCTCCCCATGCCTCATTTATTTTAGAACTGGAAGTCCGTACTTCTTAATCCCCTTCACCAATTTTGCCCATCTCCTCACCCCCTCCCACAACCACCTTGGGCAATCACCAGTTTGTTCTCCCTATTTTTTAGTCTGTTCCCAGATTTGTTTGCTTATCTGTTTGTCTGATCTCATTTTCATCCCCCAGCCTACTCTGGGGGCCATGCAGCTGTTAGAATCCCAACTTTAAGAAACATTTGGATCAGAGAAGTTAACTGGCCTGCCCAAGAGCACACAGCTAAGACCTCCTGAGAAGCACTCCCACATGGACCTCAGCAGCCTTACAGTGCAGTCTGCGGCTCTTCTGCTCCCACCTGCGATGAGAGGAGGCTGCAGCCAGTGGAGAAGGGGCAGGACAGGTAACCTTCGGACAGGGGTGACGGGGTGGGTCTAGAGCTGAGGGCTGCACATGGCTGGGGGCGAGGGAGGGCTAGCACAGAACTACTTCCTTAGAAGGGCTGATGGTCTCCCTTTCACAATGCTTGTGTTTAAATATATTTTACTGTTTAACAGGCTTTATGTTTCTTTAAAATTAGTGTGAAGCTGCCCCTTCTGGAGACTGTGCTCGGGAAGACCCACTGTGCTTCCTGCTTCCTTAGTGTCCTCTCCTTCTGAGCTCACTCAGCTTCCACTCTTCACAGAAGGAAAGGAAGACCTCACCCACCCAGCACAGCTAATGAGACTTTCTGCAGAACCGCGCCTAACCCTTTATTCATAGAAGCTCCAAGAACTGGTATGGGGTTGTGTTAAACCCTGCCCACTCCCCAACCTCCCACCCCTCCACCCCGACCCCGTCTCCATCACACCCCATCCACAACCATCACAAAAAAGCGAATCTTACTGAAAACAGTGTCTCACATGCAGCTGCAGCTACCTAGTCATCCTGCTATGCTACCTCCTTAAAGACCACACAAGCAACTTCCGCACAGGAAGACTGAAGCCACCCCAACGCTTAATGCCACAGCTTTGCCACCTTTGAGAAGGGCTTTCTTCTTCTCTGAAATGTCTGTTGGTGGTTTCTCAGGTATTCTCAGTAATCATTTCCATTTAAAAAGAAACACTCTCATTCATCCACCTACCCATTACCCAAGATTTATTGGTAGGAAACCATACTTCACAGTTTGCCCAGAAGGGCCAGGTTTATGTCTTCTATCCTGGTATAGTTATTAATGACACCCTCTTTTGCTACCAAAAGCAACCAAGTTTAGAGATGAATTGTTTGGTTACCCTATGTATCGAGTACATACTGCGGGCAAGCCCTGTGATAGGGCCTAATGATACAATGATACATAAAACAATGTTCCTCCCTTCTAGGCACTCACAAACTCAAGAACCTGATCTCTAGATTGTACAGGGACTCCTGAGCAGGGATTCTCTTCAATGGCTCACCCCAACCTTTCTTTCCCTTCTTGGCACCCATGGCCCCAGTTAATGTGTTTCTGTGGCATTCTTTCACCCCCTTGGCTGCCAAAGCTTTCTCTCTCAGTGACCCACAAGAACCTATGTGTCCCTTCATGTGCCCTTGTGGATACATATTACCTTTCAGTGTTGCATAGGGACATTCCTGTGTGACCCCTCCATGTCCTACATGTACCTTTATTATCCACATAGGTGTCCTTATGTACTCTATTAATATCCCCTGTAAACACATTCATGTGCCTCTTCAGTGTTTCATGGACCAGTGTTTTCCTTTTGTCTCATGTGCTTACTGGTTTGTACCAGTCTGCTGTCTTTTGTGGATATTCCTGTCAGTCCTTCTAGTTTTGCATGTGGACCTCTGCATTATTCAATAATGTAGACACCACCAGTAGTCTCCAACTTGAAGGCTGATGGCCTTAAAAGGTTTCAGAGTAGTAAGGAGTCCTTGGGTGCATATGTGTGCAGAGAAAATTTCATAAATTCTTAAAAGGGGATTCTCTATTTAAAAAGATTCTGCCTCAGAGCCACTTGGTAAATTTGTTAAAAAAGCAGATTCCTAGACTTCATTCTAGACCTGCTGAATCCAAATGACTAGTATTGAGCCCAAGAATTTTAATTTTAAATGAATTCCATGGTCCTATGGTTTGAATCTTTGTGTCCCTCCCAAGTTCATCCGTGGAACACTAATGCACAGTGTGATGACTTCAGGAGGCAAGGCTTTGGAGAAGCGATTAGGTCATAAGAAGTATCCTCATGAGTGGGCTTAGTGTCCTTATAAAAAGAGAGCTGTCCTCACAAGTGGGGAGCCACTGTCAAGAGTCACCTACTAGGCAATGCCCAGCAGAACATGGGGGTGGGGCCACCCCACCACCTCAAACAGGTAGAGCCCCCAAGTACTGCAGCGGGAGCTTCAGCACACAGCCCAGGCACAGAGCCTTTGCAGGAGTTGGACCACCAAAGCTATGGTGGCAGAACCACCCAGAACCTTGGTGGCCCAATATCTTCCTCGGTAGGTCTGGAAAATACTGGACTATAATTAATATTTTAAAAGGATAATTTTGATATGCAGCTTGGATTGAGAGCCACTGGTTTGGCCTCTAATATTCTTTCTCCTCTCCAGAAATATCCTTTTTCTTCCTAACAAAATTCGGATTTTGTTCATTATTTTTCCTTATCCTTCATGCTCCATGAATTTCCTTGCCTCAGAGGAGGCCAATTCTACTCCTGGTTGCAGAAGTATTTCTCATAGTTAATGAATGCTCATTTTTATAAGAGCAATCTCAGAAACTACAGGAAAGAACATGTAATCCAGTTCTAGCCTATGAACCATCTCTGTGGCTCTGGAGGTGTCCAGAAAAATTCTTCCTCATTCTTAAGGGTAAGTCAGTGTTGGACTTCTGACTTAATAACAAAGTAGGTAGTATTGGACTACTTTTCTGCAGGTAACAGTTAAAAGTTTTGGACAAAATATAACAAAAACTAACTGTTTCAGGGCCCTGTAAAACAACCAAAAGCAGGCAAAAACTGGAGAGAACACAGTCTTGAAGGAAGGGAAACATGCTGGGTGAGATATCACATTTACCCGGTATTTCCCTTGAAAGAACTCCCTCGTTTGCATATTACAAGGGGAATAGAGCTCAAATGGAAAACAGCAGTCTCACTTGACTGACGACTCAGACAGTATTTTCAGGGTTATTACAGTGGCAGCGGGAAATTGAAGAAGAAATTCTAGGGAGAAGGGAGTCATAGAGAAATGAGTCTTAAAATCTAAATACAAACTTTCCTCAGATGCTTGGCTTACTCCAAAACAATGCAAACACATGGCAAGACTCCAGGGAGCCTAGCAGAAAGCAACGTGGGAGACCGGAAAAAGATAAGCAATGATCTTTGCAAATACTCAGTGCCAGGGAAACTGAATTTGGAGTTCAAATCATGCCAAGATGGAAGGTTTAGGAAATAATTTGGTCTTTCCTTTGAAATTCCAAGGGCCAGGTCTTGAGGGTAAGGACCAAACCCAGGACGAACAGCTATGCCCTAGAACTCAGGAAAAACACAAAACAGATCTGCTGTAACAAAGCCTAAAGCCAGTCCTCCATAGGATCAAGGCGATCCATCTACAATTTAACTGCCTGCTAGAAAAAATTCAACACACCTTAGAGGAAGATTAAAGAATCAACTGTATATAAAATGTATCAATGACAATGCCTGGTATATAACCAAATAGAAGTGTAAAGAAATGGGCAAATGTGATCCATATTAAATTTTTAAAAATGGCTAGTAGATAAAGCACTACAAATGATCCAGACATTGGGATTAATAGACGAGAACTTTAAAACTATTAGAAATGTATTTCTTAAATCAATAGGATAAAATGGATATACTCAGGGAATGAATGAGTAACTTGAGAAGAGACATGAAACTGAAAAAGAACCAAAGGGAAATCCTAGAAGTGAAACAAACAATATTGAACCCAAACACTCATCAAAAGGGAATTTTAGAAAGTTAGACACAGTAGATGAAACTTGATAAAGGCTGGTGACAAACTTGATAATGAGTCAATAAAAAATACCCAACTGAACCATGGAAGGAAAATTGAAGAAGAGGAAAAAGAAGGAGGAGGAGGAGGGGAGAATGAAGTAATTTAGAATATTTATACTTAAAGTCCCAGAATGGGAACAGAGACAACAGAGTAGAAAATATGTTTAAAGATACATTGGTTGAAATTTTACCAAATTTTATTTCAAACACCATTCTAGAGATCTAAGAAACTCAAGAAACTTTAAAAAGAATAGATACAAAAAGAAACACCATATCTAGACACATCATATATAAAACTTCTGAAAAAAAAGATAAAAGAAAATTTTCAAAGAGAAAAGTCACATACATAAAGAGGAATGATGGTAAGAATTACAACCAAGATTTTATTAGAAGCCATAGAGATCTGAGGATAATGAAAAGATGTACTTTGATAAAAGGAAACACACCTGCCAGCCTACAATTTTATATACAGTAAAATTATCCTTCAAAATGAATGCAAAATTAAGAAATTTTCAGAAAAAAATAAAAGCCTGCCGAATTTGTCACCAGCAAAATGCCAGTGTAAGAACTGCTAAAGGAAATTCTCCAGGCTGAAAAGAAAAGGTACCAGATGGAAATTCAGACCCACCAGAAATAATTAAGAGGATCAGAAATAGTAAATACATTGGTAAATGTAAGTAATATTTTCCTTTCTTTTCTTAAACTTTTATAGAGATAGTAGATTTATTAAAGCTGAATAATAATAATGTATTATGGGGCACATTACAAGTAGAAGTAAAATATATGTCAACAGCATAAAAAACAGGAAAAAGAAATAGTGTTAAAATGTTGCAAATTCTTACATTATCTGTGAAATAGTATAATTTTAAATCAATAATTCATAAAGAATATATAACATAACAGAAGAGACTTAAAATACAAGAAGAAAAATTGACAGAAATGAAATGAAAAAAGAGACAACCCCACAATCATAACTTTTTATAATTTCTGTAGAGACCCTTCTTTAATTAATTAAAGTAGTTAAAATTTTGAGCAGTACTAACAACCAACCTGACCTAGTTGATATGGTAGAATATCACACCAAATTTCTGATTTCTTCTTTTCAAGAACACATGGAATTTCCATCAAGATGGACTGTATGTTGATTCATAAAACAAATCTTAATTCCTTTCAAAGGATTAAAAAATCATATAGAGTACTTATCCACCCACAATAGAATTAAATTAGAAAAAAGATATTCATAAGATGTCTAGAAAAATCCATAAATATTAAGAAATTAAAATATATACTCTAATTCTCAAAGAAGAAATTACAAAGAAAATTAGAGGCTATTTCTAAATTTGAAAAACCTATAGTTCTCCCTCCTATGCAGGGAAAAACCCAGGTCTTCTCTATTGTGTATCTCCTTTCCTTTTACACAAAACACAGCATTTCACTTCTGATACTTTTGGTCACCAAATGTGGGTGTATGGGCAGGGGGATTTCCCCACACCAAGCAGTTATTCCATGACACCAGCTGGTTGTCCTACAATCAACTCAGTTAATGACACTATCTACCTAGGAATAGCATCAGATCCCATAGGTTAAGGGTTCAGTCCCCCAAGATTGCTTCCACTCCACTTTAGATGACATTCACAGTAGGTTCCCAGGCTACCCATAACTTCTGCCAAATTTGGAGACATATCCGAGGTTCCTATGACCCCCTCCCCAGATTTGATTAGTTTGCCAGATCAGCTCACAGAACTCTGGGAAACACCTTTGCCGGTATATTAAAGGATGTGATGAAAGATACAGATGAACAGCCAGATGAAGAGATACATATGGTGAGGTCTGGAAGAGTCTTGAGCCCAGAAGGTTCTGTTCCCATGGAGATGGAGTGCATCCCACTCCTGGTATGGATGTGGTTGCCGACCTGGAAGCTCACTGAACACCATACCTTTGGGATTTTATAGAGGCCTCCTCAGGTAGGCATGACCAAATACAAACTCCATTTCTAGCTCCTCTTCCCTCTCAAGGACAGGAGATAGGGCTGAATATTCCAAGCTCCTCATCACGGTTTGGTCTTTCTGGTGACCAGCCCCCATCCAGGAGCCTGCCCAGAATCAGCTCAATAGAACAAGATGCTTCTAGTACTCTGAGCACTTAGGAATTGACAAGAGTTTTAGGAGCCATGTCAGGATGGTTCAAAGACAAATAGTAGAACAAGAGATACTCCTAGTGCTCTTATCATTTAGGAAATTACAAGAGTTTTAGGAGCACAGTACCAGGAACCAGGGTTGCAGACCTATATATATATTCTATCACAATCCTAATTGAATGATCATAATAACACATCAAAGTTTGTAGAATGCAGCTAAAGCAGTCCTTGAATTCCATTCATGAGGGCTCTCCACCTTGTGACATAATCACCCCATAAAGACCCTACCTCCAAATACTGTCATCTTTTGGGGGGTAAGATTTCAACATAGAATTTAGGGCTGTGGAGGAACACAAACATTCAGGCTATAGACTAAGCAGACTTAGAATAAAGCCAACCTGTGGAAGAGTGTGAGAAGAAAAGAACCTGCCTGGAAGACACTGCATTCCCAGGGTCAAACACTAAGGAAGCCTGTCTTATGTCTAGATGTACTGATATGTGAGATGATAACTTCCCTGGTGGTTTGAAGTGGGCATTTGCTTTGGCTGGCCAGCATGCAACCCCTTTCCTAGGAGCTCCCCACTATGGATGTCTCACTTCCCACCAGAGAAGCTGAAAGTGTCAAATACTCTCTCATTCTCCCTTAAAGTTAGGGTATGACATGATCTAGGCTCTACCAAAGAAATGCACAAACACACGCAAATCAGAATCTAAAGATGACTCATGGAGTTCATGAAGCCAAAGACAACTGAACTTTTCTGTTCTGTGGGTGTTAGCCAGCCATCACTGCGTTGTTTCCAGGAATAGCCATATCACTGGTTTGAGCAGAAGCATCTGATATCTAGCATAGGTCACATCTGGGTGTATGTTTCCTGTGGTGGCAGTTATATTGCTACCAAAATGACTGTGGGGATAGATTTTGGTGTTCCTGGATTTGATATCTTCAACTCTAATTTTCTAGCAACTTCCACCAAGATTCTAACTACCCAATAACCTTTTAATAAATTTCTTTTACTGTTTTCAATTTTTACTGTTTCAACTTGTCTGAATTTGTTTCAGTTGTTTGACACTAACCATTCCAACTGAAATTTTGTTAAAGCTCTTGAAAGTACCATTTTCTGTTAATTGCAGCTAAAAGCATCCTAAATGCTCTCAAGTCTTAAACACTATCATTTGCCTATTGCCACAATAATGCTCTGCAGCCAGCAACTCTGGATTAAAATAGCAATTGTTTGTTCTTGCACACTTGTCTGCATTGTCTGGGAATGAGCTGATCTAGCCTGTGTTCAGCTGATCTTGGCTCCAAAGTGTAGACTGGGTCTAGCTCAGCTCCATGTTTCTCATCCTCCTTGGACCACCCAGGTCTTATCTTCTTATGGAAATGAAGTCAGTCAAGAGGGCAAGACCAACTGTGCAATTATAATTCAAGTCTTCTCATGTTGGGTCTACTAATATTCCAATGACCTAGTCCCACAACCAAGCCCAGCATCAGTGAAGCAGGGAAATATATTCTCTAGTGGAATGAACTGCAAGGCACAAGGCAAAGGGCATGAATAGAGGGAGGAATAAAGAATTGGGAACAATAATGAAATTCATTACACCAGCCTACACCCTATCTATCCCTGTGCCTCCCAAATCCAAAGTGTTAGTTAACAGCTGGTGATGGTGTCTGTTTTATAGGTATTGAAGTCCTTGTCAGGTAGCTAGGCAGACGTGAGCAGGTTCCTCCCTGTCCTGGACAAGGTCCTCTGCCTCTCCACCTCCCCTTGTCATCAGACGGAGCATACCCAAACCCCTCCTGTTTATGGTTCAGTCTCCTGCTTTATCAGGGCCAAACAAGATGTGAAAAGCCCAACAGGGCTTCCAGACCACCAACACAGGTTGGCTGCAGGCACACTAAGATCCAGAAGTTGACACGGAGCTCCCTTGGGGTTCATTATACCATAGTTATAATAAATTTACATTGCGGTTTTGCCCCCATCCCTGCCATGGGTTTTGCTTGGGTACTTATGGGTGAGCACCTGAGCACTAGGAAGAAGGTTATATAGCCTGAAACCATCCACCAACATGTCAACTGAATGATATAAATCATGAGGAAGGACTTCTCACCATTTTAAAAACTAAGCCTAACCCTAATAGCTGGGCTGTTTCTGGTTTCCAGACGACCTGCTCTCCACCCATCTCTAGAGTCTACTTTTGCTTCCCTTGTTTGATAAACTCTTGCCTGTTAAGACTGCTCTAAGTCTGTCTCTTGATTAAGTTCTTTCCTTGGAGAACACAAGGATGGAGAAAACACAAGATATTCAACCAATAACATTATCAGAAGAGGTTTTAGACACACTGCCTTTTGGATACATGGAAAGACACAAATCTCTATCTCTACATGATAAGGCAATGATAGGATCAAGATGATAGAGCTGTTAAGGATTTTAAAGACCCCTTAGTAAATCTTGTTGCTTGATTTAGAAGGGAACTAAAGCACCGATGTGTGAGTGACTTGGTGGAGGTGGACAGCTACAAAATGGCAGAAGAATGACAAAATGCACACCGAGTGTGATAGGCTTAATATTTTGGAAAACATCAATGTGTTTTTCTCTTTTGCTTTCCTGAGTGTGTTAACTACTCCTTGCCTTTCTGGCCTGATGCAAGCATGTGTATATATCTATACTGCCTTAGTGAAGGTGGGGTGGGGCTGAGGGCAGGAGATTATAATTTGTTTCAGAAGGTTTGCAAAGAGAACAAAGGAATTCATATTCAGATGCTGACATTCAAGATAGGGATATGTAGCAAGGCAGTAGCTATGAGAGAGTATTTCTACTTTCCTTTATCCACCCCCATGCCCTGCTTCCTGACCTTAGCGGCATAGGAAAAGTCAAGTATGGAAGTTTCAAATAACAAAAGTTCTCTAATAGTTTAGGAAATAGCCCTCTGCCTATGGCAGCTAGGCCATAAGGGTCCAGTCTCACACCCACCCCACAATAGAATAGGTGGTTATTACCTTGGTTGGAGCTGTTCCAGTGATGGGCTCCATAGCCAGCAAGGCATGGTACACAGCAGCCAGTTGCTTCTCTATCAAGGTGCAATTGGCTAGACTAAGAATTAAACAGAATGAATATTCACGGTCCCCTAGCCTGCTTCTTAACATGAAGCTGTTATGAGAATAAACAGGTTAATTTTAGACAAAATAAAGCAGTTAATATTTCTTGGAACACCTAAGCATAGTGTGGGTTTGTTTGTCACCCTCGATATATGAATGAAAATTCTCTATACGTTGTACAGAGCTCTTCTCTGGAAACTTGTCGTGGCCAACGTGCCACCCAAAGCAGAAGAGCAATTCTTCTCTGGTTAAGACTCCAGTAACCTGGGAAATGAAAATGGATTAAGGTTTCATCTACAGTGTCTACAGGGGAGGTGAATGTTCTCTAATAAAACAGATTTTTTTTTTCCTAAATCAAGGTGAGATGAGCCAAACAAACTAATTTCTTAAGTAGTTGATCACTTGCAAATACTGGAGGGCTTTGCTCTTGGCATTGGCAGTGGCTTTTGGAGAGGTGATTAAGGATGGGCCCTGGGGGAAGAAAGGATGAGCTGAGAATCCTGATCTGCCCTTACTACCTGTTGGAAACGGCATGAAACTAAATGCGATTTATTCCCAGAGGAATAAACCTATAAAAAAATGTATTGACAAGAAGCCTACATGTCAGAACATGTACCAGGGACTCACTCTGGCTGGGAAGAGGAGGGAGATTAAGAAAGAGCTGGCTATGCGTCACTTAAAAAAAAATGCAGAAAAAGTTTTAAACCAGCTAATAAAATTAAAATGTAAAGAAAGCCTAATACGGATATAACTTGCTTAGGCAACGTCTAGGAAAGAATGTGAACCCTGTAGTAATCAGCCAGTGAGGAACAAATTCTGAAGGCCTTATACCGGTTGGTATGAAAGGGCATCAGGTGGGACTGGGATGAGACATGCGCAGCTGCTTTTACTGCTGCTAAGCAAGCAGTCAAGGCCATACAGGCCCTGAGTGTAATGGACTCATCAAGGCCCCATAAGCTAGATGTTCATGTAGCCGAAGATGGTTATGGAAGGAGTCTTTGGCAGCAGCTTGAAAGGACACGCCATCCCATTGGATTCTGTTCACAACTATGGAAAGGAGCAGAGGTCCGGTACATCCTGACAGAGAAGCAACTGGCTGCTGTGTACCATGCCTTGCTAGCTGCAGAGCCCATCACCAGAACAGCTCCAACCAAGGTAATAACCACCTATCCCATAGCAGGGTGAGTGCGAAACTGGCCCCAAAGGCCATGGAGTGGCGTGGTGCAGATGCCTGCAATGGCCAAATGGGGTGCATATTTACAGCAGCATAGTACCCTCTCTACTAGCCCCTTAAGTGGAAAACTCCAATGCTTATTGGGGCCAGTGACGTATACCAGTGGAAAGCGGGAGGAACCTACTTTTGAGCCATTGGTAGCCAAGAATCCTTATCAGGAGGGAAAAGCCCCTATACCTGAAGATGCTTGGTACACAGACAGATTCAGTCGTGGGCAGCCCCCGAAGTGGAGGGCTGTGGCTTTCCATCCTAAGACTGAGACAATATGGATGGAGGATGAAGAGGGGAAGAGCAGCCAATGGGCTGAGTTGCCGGCAGTATGGCTCGTGATCACCAAAGAGCCTTCCCCTATAGTTGTCCGCACTGACAGCTGGGCTGTCTATCTAGGCTTGACCCTGTGGCTACCAACCTGGTACCATGCCAACTGGATGGCTGGTCACCAGCCCCTTTGGGGGCAAGAGGGGTGGCAAGAGCTATGGGCCTCTGGGTCAGACTAAGACTTACTGTATATCATGTGACTGGCCATTTGCCTTTGGCATGCCCAGGGAATAATGAAGCAGACACACTGGCCCAGGTGCATTAGCTAGAAGGAAAGCCTGCCTCTGATGTAGCTCAATGGTTACATCAGTGTTTGTTGCTTGCGGGGCAAAAGACAATGTGGGCTGTAGCCCATAGGTAGGGCTTGCCGTTGACCTTTGAAGAAGTCAGCAGAGCCTGGAAGGAGTGCCTCGTGCTCTAAGAGGGACTTACACCTAGTTCGCAGTAACATGGGACAATAGTAAAGGGGCCAATACAATAGTTAAAGGTGGCAGACAAACTATAGTGGGCCTCTGCCCATATCAGAAGGACATAAGTATACCATGACTTGTGTGGACACAGCTCCTCACCTGTTGGTTGCTTTTCTGCACATCATGCAGATCAGTAAACTACCAAGAGGGGCCTAGAGCGTCTCTTTGCAGCCTATAGCTGGCTGCAGGTTATTGAGAGTGATCAAGACACCCACTTATTGGACATGCATCAGAATAATGGGTGCAGCAATTAGGAATAAAGTGGAAGTTTCATGTACCATATATAACCCTACCAGGGCAGGCATGATAGAGAGGTACAATGGTTTGTTGAAATGTGGCCTGAAGTCAGACACCAATAGTCTATGGGGCTGGTCAGTTCACTTATGGACACAGCTATGGCATTTGAATGAGAAGCCCTGAAAAGGAGCCTTGGGCCCTGTGGATATGCTAACACACGTTGTTGCCTCTCCTATACAACTGTCTGCGCAAACCAAAGAGGAGTTACTGAAGCCAGTATATTGCCAGCAGAGCAACATCCTGCTGTCAGCCCCAACTACATTAAACCCTGGAGACACTGTTGAATGGATGTGGCCCTAGAAATTTAGACACATGGACCAGTGATGGCTGTTCCTTCTGGCACCTTGGGGAAAAGGCCTGGAAGCTGGCCTCGTGTGTATTCCTGGAGTAACAACAGAATGTCCCACAAAGATCATGGCAGTGCACCCAAAATGTCCAGGAGGTAAGAGCATCTTATGGGGAAGTTTTGTTTTCTTTATGGCCAGTGCATGTACCTCCCATAGTCCTATATATTGACCCATCTGTAACTCCCACAGAGAGGGGCATGAAAGTCTGAGATCCCAGGACAAGATCCCATTCCTGCCACTAGTCTATCACAGGACCACTCTCTTGCATGCATCCTACCTGATGGACAAGATTTGCCTATGCTGGTGTCATTAAAACATGTATCTTATGGCCCTTAAGGTTATTTTCTTCTACAGACCCTGTGGGCTGGATGTGCCCCCTGGCTGCAGCTGCTGCACGATGACCGCTCTGAACACTCTACCCCTTCAGCTACTGCCTGCCTGTGGAATGGGCGAGCTATGGACTCAATCTGCCTATGACTTTGAACCATCTGAATCCTCCAGCCTGAGGATTATCATGATTTTATTGCTGTTGCTATTTTATGTTATTATTCTGGTTACAATGCTCCAGTTTTCTCTCCCAGGGGCCATTGTGGAAGATGGGGAATGAGTAGATTATAAAGCAAGATTTCTGGAGGAGTGGGCTGTGAGTAAAATTGCATTATTTCCAGAATCTCTTGCCTGGCCTTAGTGTATCTCCATATCAACAGGTGTTTCCAAGGGGTGGAGAGAAGTAGTCCATCTCCATATCAACAGGTAATTATGAGGGCTTATCTGGACCAGAGAGGTTGGGTGAAGCTCTCTCTTCTGCTGCCGGGTCAAGAGAGATGCAAGATGACTCCTTGTAAGAAATAAACTAGTTTCTCTCACTTTATTTCTCCCTTTGACTGATCTTGGTTTCATAGGTACTTTGCCCTGGGATTTTTTTCCCCATGGAGTTACAGCATGAAACCTCCATTACAGGGGGTTGAGTACAGGGAACGCAGACACAGGGACCTCTTGAAAGATGGGAAATAGAAATTCTAGGCCTAGGAAAACAGGGAAAGGGAACCAGAAGAGTTCCCTTGGGATTCCTCCAGATAGTCCATTGGGGCAAATGTTATGGTACTGGTGGGACACCTCCTATACCAGGGTTAAGGACAAACAGAAGATAATCAAACTTTGCTGTTTTTTCTGGGTTAGAGAACTGATCCATAAGCCATCAGTTTTCTGACTGCAGTTTGGATCTGATGAAAACTGGCTTTGCCAGGCTTTAGTTCTTTATGAGCATGATAAAGCCTCCAGTTCACAGGAGGAAAGGGACTACGCCCTCTGCTAGTTAACCAAGGGCGTTTTTCAGTGGCCTTTGGCCCCTACCAGGCCCTTTTTGAGAACACCCACTGGGCCAGGGTGGCCAGCCAGCAGAACAAGAGTTCCCAAATGTAGATCCTGAGCAGGATAATAATGATCCTGGGGATAGAACTAGGATGCAGCATCTTTGAGGGCTAATTGTAAAGGGAATCAGAGAATCGGCCCCTACATCTCAAAATGTTAGTAAGGCATTTGAAGTCCAACAGGAAAAGGAAGAGACCCCAACTGCATTTTTATAGAGACTCAAGACCCGAAAAGCTTTTAGTCTCTGGGGTCAAAGGATTGTAATCAGATTAGAAGATGAAATTACAGAGGGATCATTCTTGTATGTCCAGGAAGCAGAAACTAATCTCTTAGGAAGAGATGTAATTATTCAATTAGGCCTGGGTTTAGGAATATGAAAGGCCAAATAAAAGTTCTAATGGCCTACCTCACAAAGGAGGAATAAAAGAAAATAGACCCTAGAGTATAGGTTAAGGAAGGAAATAGGAGAGGTTTACAAGTTTCCCCAATAAAAGTAACTTTGAAACAACCAGGAAATATTTTGCAGGAGACGATATCCAATTTCCCTTGAAGAGAATAAATGTTTTGCCTTGGACTAAACGTCTTCCTGTAGCTCTCCTAAGGATTAGAACTGCTCCATGAAAGGATTTAGGACTTTCCCCTTATGAATTATTATATAGGTTGCCTACCTAGGAAGACCAGTGGACGTGCCCACCATTGAAACAAAAGATCAATTTCTAAGGGAATATGTGCTGGCCATGTCTTCTTCTACCTTATCTTCTCCCAGGCTGAAAGGAATCGTCGCCCAGACTGCCCGCCCAGACTCCCCCACTTAAGTTCTTCACACACTGCTTCTGGCCTGGAGACCTGGTCCAGCCCAGCCAGGAAGGCCCCTACCAAGTGCTCCTGGCCACGGAAACTGCAGTGAGGATGGCTGAAAAGGGTTGGACTCATTAGACCAAAATCAAGAAATTGACTGAGGGATCTGGGAGCAAAAACAGAGAATTGGAAGGCATCCCAAGTGGTTGACCAACCCTTGAAGCTGAAACTAAAAAGGACCTAAAATGTCAATCTTTATCTTTCTAACTCTATATTTTACAGGCAAATTACAGGGAACTCTAGAAGGGGAAGGAACTCCTGGTTATCCTGTCAAACTGGTGATCAATATTAACTAGTTACTATAACAGAGGTAAAGGATCTAAAACAGACTTTTGATGAGGCAGGTTATGGAGACACCAATACCTGGGTAAAATGGGTGAAATTTTTAGCACTAGCTTTGAACAAAAGCAATTGTTATGCATGTGCTGCAGGATGGCCACAGGCGCAGGTGGTCCCGTTGCCTCTCGGCTGGGACACAGAGCCCACTGAAATGAACTGCATTGCATGTCGGCCCTAGGTCAGGACAAGGGCACTTGGGGAAATGAGACTTCCAAGAGCTTGTCTCTATTCTAAAGAAGTCAGACCCAAAGACAATCCCCTCTTTTCCCATAGGAACGATGAATCACTCCTCATGTCTCTCTAGGCAAGAGGAAGGTTCCACAACTCCTGTGAGGGACTGGCTGACTTGTAACCCTGTCCTGAATGCCTCTAAAGAGGGCAACTTCTCCAGCTTGGAAAGAGGAACCTGCACAACTTGTTGGCATCCAACTGGACTGGGACTTGTGCTTTAGTCCGACTGGCACTTCTCCCCACACCCAAAGGGAAAAGGATTTCTCAAAGAAATCGCAGAGCCTTACAAGGATCCATTGACTCAGTGGGAATCCCTAATGAATTTAAAGCTAGAAACCATAGCCGCAGGGTTCCAATCAGTGCTCTTGGTCTACCGTCAACAAAAACGTAGAGGAGTAGCTAGCCAGTTAGATGCTACCAGCAGGATGGCCTGCGAGAGTAGGATAACGTTGGACATGATGTTAGCAGAAAAAGGGGGAGTCTGTTATGTTGGGAGGAAAATGAACTTTTATTCCAAATAATACTGCCCCTGATGGTACTATTATTACCAAAGCCCTACAGGGACTCACCACTTTAGCTAATGAATTAGCTGAAAACTCTGGCATCAATGATGCTTTTACAGACTGGTTAGAAGGATGTTTCAGAAAATGGAAAGGTATGGTTGCCTCTGTTTTAACATCTCTTGTTATAGTTGCAGGAATTTTAACCACTGTAGGATGCTGTATCATCCCTTGTGTCAGAGGCCTGACCGAGAGGCTTATATAGGCAGCCTTAACCAAACAGATACATTGGCATACACCCCAAACAATCTTGTTATTGGAAGGTAAATTTGACTATGAAGAGAGCAAAAATATGTTAGAAAAGTTTGAAAAGAACTGGGCATAAATTGAGGTATATTACTGGGAATAAAATAAACAATTGTTAAATAAAAAAGATGGGGAACTGTTAGAAATGGTATAAAACTAAATGTTTATTCCCAGAGGAACCAACCTTTAAACAAAAGAGTATCGACAAGAAGCCTGTATGTCAGGACATGTTTCAGGGACTCACTCCGGTTGGGAGGCGGAGGGAGATTAAGAAAGAGCCGGCTGCTCATCACTTCAAAAACAAAAACGCAGAAGAAGTTTTAAACCAGCTAGTAAAATTAAGACAAAAGTAAAAAACAGCCTAATATAGATATGGCTTGCTTAGGCGACGTCCAGGAAATAATGTGAACCCTGTAGTACTCAGCCAATGAGGAACCAGGGGAGGGACTCACGGGCGAACGAATAAACGCCTTGTTGTAACCGCAGAGTACGCCTGCTCACCACACTCCAGTCTTGCAAGATCGTCTTTAAAGCCTTGCTCCACTGTTGACTTTGTCTCCAGGTCCACTTACTGAGTTTGGACCAGTGAGCGCCTTTCTCACACAACCCTTACAACTCTGGAAACTTTGCATAATTTCTCTAAGCCTCAGTGTTTTGTTTTGTTTTTTATTAAGGTATTATTGATATACACTCTTATGAAGGTTTCACATGAAAAAACAATGTGGTTACTACATTTACCCATATTATCAAGTCCCCACTCATACCCCAATTCAGTCACTGTCCATCAGTGTACTCAGATGACACAGATTCACTGTTTGCCTTCTCCGTGCTGCCCTGTTTTCCCCTTGATTCCCCACACTATGTGTCCCACCCTCCCAGCCGCCCTCCCACACCCCTCCCCTTTGGTAACCACTAGTTCCTTCTTGGAGTCTCTTGAGTCTGCTACTATTTTGTTCCTTCAGTTTTGCTTCATTGTTATACTCCACAAATGAGAAGCCTCAGTGTTCTTATGAGTGAATGGGCATTCCTGTTTTATCTCTGGTGATAGGGGAGGAAGACAGTCTGTACTAATACTTAGTGCTTGGGTAAGGCTGTTCTGAGTCCTTTTATTTAAGAATTCTGTTGGAATTCTTAAAAATAGGGAGACATAAACCCTATGATACACCTGCTGAATAAAAATGCCCAGAGGTATACTTTGGTAAAAAACAAAACATAATGGAGTAAATTTGAAGATCTGACTTAATTAAATGATTCATGAGTCAGGCAGCACCCCATCTAGCAAGTAGAGAAATCCTCTGAGGAGTTGTACAAAATGAAAGGCTTTTATAGGAGGGAGGTGAGAAGTTTTCATTAGCAAAATAAAAGAAGGGGTTGCTTCAGGCCAGGTCACTTTCCTTTAAGGAGGAAGTACAGGAGTCCCGGGCAGGTTATCTCAGCAGTGATGGGGACTTTCCAGGCTGACTGGTTCCAGGAATGGGCAAGGGTGAAACTGCAACTAGGTTAGACTTTAAACCCCAGTGTGGTGACCTGGCCAGCACTCACTCCTGGGCCTGTGGCTTTTCTTTTCAACTTTAAAAAGCCACACAGGAGGTACACATAGAACCATTAATGTTAAGCAGTGGTTCTCAGATTTTAACATCACCTGGAGGGCTTGCTGGGCCTTCTCCAGAGTTTCTGATTCAGGAGGTCTAGTCTTCAGGCCTGAGAACTTACATTTCCAGGTGATAGATCCTGCTGGTGACTACACTTTGAGGACTACTGTCCCAGAGCAGAGGTCAGCTAGGTAGCCCTCAGCACAAGTCTGGCCCAAGTATTGTTTAGGTAAATGCAGTTTTATTAGAACACAGCCACCTCAGTGGTGCACCCATTATTCACAGTGGCTTTTGCATGCCAATGTCAGAGTTGAGTCATTGCAACTGTTGAGAGATTGCAAAGCTGAAAATATTTATTATCTGGTCCTTTACAGAAAACATTTATTAACCCCTGTTCCAGAGTAAAAGAGTTCAGGTAATCTGAGGGGACAAATGATCCTTGGAAAATCTCCATAGTTAGATTAAATTAACCAGGGCTTGATATAAAGGGCGAGGTTTAGGAATATGTGTGTCCAGTGCTTTGTTGTGTTTCTTCAAACCTTGCTCTTGTTCTTATTTGTAAACACATTCGCAGAGTGAGTAGTTACTATCTGGCACTGAAATTTTAATAAGAATCATATAAAACTTAAATAACATTGATTATACCATCTATTTCATTTCACTAGTCTTAGTTGTTCATGTCAAATATTAGCTTAACTTCCTGTTATGATCCCAGTAATTTACTTCAAAAGGCTTCATCACAGAATTGTGGGTCTCAACCTTTGCTCATAAAAGTCACCTGGGAAAACTTAAAAAAAAAACAAACAATATCTGGGTCCTACCTCCAGAACTTGTGATTTAAGAGATCTAGGGCAGATCCTAGGCATCAATTTTTTAATTTATTTTATTCATTTTTAAAAGATTTTTTTATTGAAGTATAGTTGATATACAATATTATATTGGTTTCAGATGTACAAGGTAGCAATTCAGTAGTTATCTACATCATTAAATACCCCGATAAATGTAGGTACTCTCAACACAGAAAGATATTACAAATATTATTGATTACATTCTCTATGTTGTACTTTAATCCCTGTGACTAATTTTTATTACAGTTGAGATTCACTGCCTCTTTATCCCCTTCATTTATTTCACTGACCCAACTCCCCTTTTCCCCCACCACTTTTTGTTAATTTTGTTTTTTTAAGATTTCACATATAAGTGAAGTTATATGGTGTTTGTCTTTCTCTGCCTGGCTTATTTCACTTAGCCTAATACCCTCTAGTTCCATCCATGTTGTTGCAATCAGCAAGATTTCTTTCCTTTTTATGGCTGGGTAATATTTCATTGTATATATGTACCACATCTTTATTGAGTCACCTATTGATGAGCACTTTGGTTGCTTCCATATCTTGGCTATTGTGAATAATGTGGCAATAAACATGGAAATACATATATCTTTTTGAGTCAGTGATTTTGTTTTCTTCGGGTAAATTTCCACAAGTGGAATTACTGGGTTGTATGGTATTTTTAGTTTTAGTTTTTTGAGGAACTTCTATAGTGCTTTCCACAGTGGCTGGACCAATTTACATTCCCCCCAACAGGGCAGGATAGTTCTCTTTTTTCCATATCCTTGCCAACACTTGTTATTTCTTGTCGTTAGGATAGTATTCATTCTGACTGGTGTGAAGTGATATCTCATTGTGTTTTTGGTTTGCATTTCCCTGATGATTAGTGACATGGAGCATCTCTTCATGTGTCTGTTGGTCACCTACATGTCTTTGGAAAAATATCTACTCATGTCCTCTGCCCATTTTTTAATTAGGTTATTTGTTTTGTATTTTTTTGGGGGGGGTGAGTTGAGGTGTATGGGTTCTTTATGTATTTTGCATATTAGCCCCTTATTGACTAATTGACTATATCAGTTGCAAATATATCTTCCCATACAGTAGGTTGCCTTCTCATTTTATTGATGGTTTCCTTTGCTGTATAGAAGCTTTTTAGTTTGATGTTGTTCCACTTATTTATTTGCTTTTGTTTTCCTTGCCCAGAGAGGCTTATTCAAGAAAAAAAATTACTAATGCTGATATTCAGGAGATTCCTGCCTATGCTTACTTCCAAGAGTTTTATGGTTTCATTCTTACATTTAGGTCTTTAATCTATTTTGAGTTTACTTTTGTGTATGATATAAGTCAGTGACCCAGTTCCATTGTATGTAGCTGTTCAGTTTTCCCAACATCATTTATTGAAGAGATTGCCTTTTCCCCATTATATATTCTTGCCTTCTTTGTCAGATATTAATTAACCATAAATGCATGGGTTTGTTTCTGAGCTCTCTATCCTGTTCCATTGATCCATATATCTATTCTTCTGTCAGTACCATACTGTTTTAATCACTGTAGCTCTGTAGTTAGCTTGAAGTCAGGGGGCATCATATCCCCAGGCTTGTTCTTCTTTCTCAAGATTGCTTTAGCTATTCAGGGTCTTTTGTGGTTCCGTATAAATTTGAGGATTATTTATTCTAGTTCAGTGAAAAATGCCATTTGTATTTTGATAGGGATTGCATTGAATTTGTATAGTGCTTTGGGCTGTATGGCCATTTTGATGATATTAATTCTTCCTATTCATGAGCATGGGATAGATTTCCATTTATTTGTCTTGTATGATTTCTTTCATCAATGTCTTATAGTTTTCAGAGTACAGTTCTTTCACCTCTTTGGTTAGATTTATTCCCTGGTAATTTTTCTTTTGATGCAATTGTAAATGGAAAACTGCTTTCTTGATTTCTCTTTCTGCTAGTTTATTATTAGTGTATAGAAATACAACAGATTTCTGTGTATTTATTTTGTATCCAGCAACTTTACTGAATTCATTTATTAGTTTTACTAATAGTTTTTGGGTGGAGTCTTTAGGGCTTTCTATAAACAGTATCATGTCATTTGCAAATAGTGACAGTTTACTTCTTCCTTACCAAATTGGCTGCCTTTGTTTCTTTTTCTTGTCTGATTGTTGTGGCTAGGACTTCCAGAACTATCTTGAATAAAAGTTGTGAGTGGGCATCCTTGTCTTGTTCCTAATCTTAAAGGAAAAGCTTTCATCTTTTCTCCATTAAGTATGATGTTATATGTGGGATTGTTGTGTATGGCCCTTGTTATGTTGAGGTATGTTCCCTGTATACCCACTTGGTTGAGTATTTTTATTATGAATGGATGCTGTATTTTGGCAAATGCTTTTTCTGCATCTATTAAGATGATCATATGATTTTTATCCTTTTGTTAACATGGCATATCACATTGATTGATTTGCAGGTATTATACTATCCTTGCATATCTGGAATATATCCCACTTAGTCATGAAGAATGATCCTTTTGCTGTATTTTTTAATTCAGTTTGCTAATATTTTGTTGAGGATTTTTGCATTTATGTTAATCAGGAATACTGATTTATAATTTTCTTTTTTTGTAGTGTCTTTGGTTTTGGTATCAGTGTAACACTTGCCTTGTAGAATGAGTTTGGAAGTATTCCTTCCTCTTCTAATTTTTGAAATACTTTAAGAAGAATACTTTAAATGTTTGGTAGAATTCACCCATAAAGCCATCTGGTCCTAGATTTTTATTTGTTGGGAGTTTTTTGATTACCAGTTCAATTTTGTTACTAGTAATCAGTCTGTTCAGATTTTCTCTCTCTTCCTGGGTTAGTCTTGGAAGGTTGTGTGTTTCTAGGAATTCATCCATTTCTTCTGGGTTGCCCAACTTATTGGCATATAATTTTTCATAGAAATCTCATGATTCTTTGATTTTTTTGTGTGTTGTCAGTCATAACTTATCCCTTTTCATTCCTGATTTTGTGTTCAGTCTTTTTCTTGATGACTCTGGCTAAGGGTGTGTCTATTTTGTTAAATCATCTCAAAGAACTAACTCTTGGTTTCACTGAAATTTTTCTATTTTATTAGTCTCTATTTCATTTATTTATGTTCTGATCTTCACTAAGTTCCTCCTTCTACTAATGTTGGACCTTGTCCTTCTTATCTATTTCCTTTAGTTGTAAGGTTAGTTTGTTCGAGATTTTTCTCATTTCTTGAGATAGGCCTGTATTGCTATGAACTTCCCTCTTTAGCTGCATCCCACATATTTTGAACCACGTGTTTTGAACCATCTGTTTTCATTGCCTGCATGTATTGTTTGATGTTTTTAAAAGTTTCCAGATGATTCCAGTTTGCAGCCAGGATTGAGAACCACAGGAATAGTGTATTGGTTAGTTTAAATTACCCATAGGTCCAGCTACTCTATGAATTGACAATCCAGGTGGACTCTAGCATTCTCATTCGAGAGCTGGCCCTCTGAGCTACCACACTTCCCATTATCCACACATGCCCACACCACAGGCTCTGCTAATAGTATCATGAAGGTGAGAAATTGGCTTTCATTGGCAAAAGTAGTGACACGTTAATAAGAATATTATAAATGGGATATCTTTGTTGAAATTAGCAATATTTAAGGTTTCCTAAGTCATTCTATGTCCAGCTGTGAATTACAAAGATTCTGATTATCTTGTGCCAACTAAAAAAAGAATCCAGCCAGTGAAATACAGTCCCTTCTATCTTCAATGAAATATTTTAGAAGTCAGTTGTTCTCAGCTCTGGCTGCACATTGGAATTATCTGAGGAGATTAAAAATCTCTCATGCCCAGGTTATACCCCAGACCAATTACCTCAGAATCTCTAAAATGGGATTCAGTGATTGGTAGCTCTTAAATCTCCTCAGGTAATTTCAATGGGCCGGCAAGACTGAGAACCACTGATCTCAAGAGGACAAAGAACTGGACTTCATCAAGCTGTAGAATCGTTTATATGGTTGTTTGTTTGCTAATAGAAGTTCACTTAGTAATATCTCCATGTGTGGAAGAAATCTTCATATTGCGATGATGAGGTTTCTGCGATTATAGCTAATAAGCATGCATACCTCATGTACAGCAAGTAAGATCAACAAAATGAAAAGGCAGCATAGGGAATGGGTAAAATATTTGCAAATCATTATCTGATATATATATATAAAGAACTCATACAACTTAATAGCAAAAAAGCAAATAATCTGATTTTAAAAATGGGCAAAGGATCTGAATGGACATTTTCCCAAAGAAAACAAACAAATGGCCAATAGATACATGAAAAGGTGCTCAACATCATTACTCATTAGGGAAATGCAAAATCAAAACCACAATGAAATCACTTTGTGGCAGTTATCAAAAAGACAAGAGATAAGTGAGGATGTGGACAAGAAGAAACACTTGTGCACTGTACTGGTGGTGGGAATGTAAATTGGTGCAGCCAATATGGAAAATAGTATGGAACTTCCTCAAAAAATGAAAAATAGAATTTCCATATGATCCATACACCCCACTTCTGGGTATTTATCCTAAGCAAATGAAATCAGTATCTCAAAAAGATGTCTGCACCCCTATGTTTATTGTAGCTTTATTTACAATAACCAAGACATGAAAACAACCTAAGTGTCCATCAGTGGATGAATATGTATAAAGAAAAGATGGTGTGTATAAATATTCAGTGAGATATTAGTTAGCCATAGAAAAAGAAGAAAATTCTGCCATTTGTGACAACATGTATGGACCTTAAGGGCATTATGCTAAGTGATATAAATCAGAGAAAGACAAAAATTGTATGATCTAACTTATATGTGGAAACTAAAAAGCAAACAAACAAACAAAAACCTGAACTCATAGATAAAAAGAACAGATTGTTGTTTGCCAGGGGCAAGGGTTGGGGGACAGGGGTGGAAAAAATGGGTGAAGGTGGTCAAAAAATACAAACTTCCAGTTGCAAGATAAGTAAGTCCTGGGATGTAATATACAGCATGGCAACTATAGTTAATAATACTGTATTGTGTATTTGAAAGTTGCTAAGAGAGTAAATCATAAAAGTTCTCAAGAAAAAAGTTTTTAACTATGTGAGTGATGGATAGTAACTAGACTTATTATGGTGACCATTTCAAAATATATACAGATATAAAATTATGTTATGTATCCGAAATTACCATAATGTTACATGTCAGTTATATCTCAACAAAAAGCCCAATATTACAGATGAGGAAAGTAATGCTTAGAAAAGGCTACACACTACCAAGAAAGGAGATGGAAACCTATCTGTCTGATGCAACCACAGGCTTTTACCCACTAGGGTCTGACTCATGCCTGCGCTACATCAAAAATGGAATGCAAAGCTGAGATTCCCACACTTGCCACAGCTCCTCATTTTCTGAAAGCATTGGAAGAGCCCATAGAAACAAATCTGTTACAAAATTCTTTATTTTACAGGAGCAGAAACACATCCAAGAGAGGTAAAATACTTTCCTAAAAATCACCTGGTGTGTCCATGCTAGAGGAGACCTTAGAACTCAATCAAGTGTCTCAAAATAGAACTCAGACAAAGGAGGATGGAAAAACTTTTAAAGCAAAGTAGACATTCTATATCTTGAGCATAGTGTTTCACCACATATACTATTCTCATCTTGTATACAATTACCAAAATTAATCAAACTATACCTTTACATTGGTGGATTTTAATGCATGTAAGTTATAACCTAAATAAACAAAGATGAAAAAGCAAATATATATAATTTAACTATATATTTACATGATATATAAATATAACTAATTATAATTAATATAAGTTATATATATTTGGGAGGTTCTACACATCAGAGACTGTGCCATGCTTTACATTTCTTATGTCGTTAATCCTCAGGCATGAGTGTAGCTTGTCTAAATCACTCACGTACTATTCCTTAGTCTTTCTGGGTGACATTTTCTGGAATTCCATATCTATCACTGCCAATAAAATCTTACTTAGAGTAACTGCACTAGTTGGTGTGAGGATTTAATAGTGTGGGTAACTGGTGAACCACTGTGTTGTATACTTGAAACTAATAGAAGATTGTATATCAGCTATACTTCAATAAAAAAAATCTACTTAGGACTAAAAAATCTTAGGATTTTGTACATTGATGAACAGTCTATGTTTCACCCTCTCATCTGCTCTCTGTGTCTATAGCTACAACAGTTACAGCCTGTATTTTCTGAGCATGCCCAGGAAGCCTGTCATGAGTAAGTCATTTTATTCTCCCAACTATCCTTTCGGCAAGTGCTCTTGTCATTCTTACTTCATGATGCTGAAGCTTAGGAACAGGGCCCTTCAGAAAGCAGCCAGGGTGATACGTCAGGAAGCCTCAGAGTCAACATCTGACCCAGGGAAGTCTGAGCACTGAGGTTGTCTGCTTAACCCCCATAGCACCCGGCCTCCCAACCAACGATGCCAGCCAGGCTGCTGTACTGCTGCATGGGGGCCATGGGGAGGCCCCTGGATAGATGACAGAGGTGCTTTTCCCAGAGCAGCCAGCAACTCCAGACCAGAGTGGCCTCCACCCACGGTCAGATCTGTGGTCTTGCTCCCAGTGACCAGGCGCTGGGTGAGATGCAACATTGGAGCCTGGGAATTGGCACAGTCGCTGGGCAAAGGCACATCCACGGGGGGCCAGTTCACACTCACAGGGCACCTTCTTTTGGTTTTGAAGTTTCTTTCAAGTGTTTATCTTGGTCCCTGACAATGCTCTGTGGTGGAGAGAATTCCAGGAATTGTACTAGTGCGCCTCTGGCTTCCTCAGCCTGCTGTTTCAGTTTCGTTTTGTGTTGTTTTTTTCAGTCATTGAAACCTAAGAAGGGCTCCACCTCCTGCATGCTGGTTCTCCAACAATAGCGTCCTGCCTGGCTGACTGCGCTGGTGAGTGGCTGACAGGACCATGGCTCTGACACCGACCCCGGAGGGTCCCAGTCCCGGGCAGACCTGTGTGCTGATCCTAATCTTCACAGTGCTCCTGCAGTCCCTCTGTGTGGCCGTGACTTACGTGTATTTCACCAACGAGTTGAAGCAGGTCAGTACAATGCACACTGCCCCTGACGAAGGTGCTCAGCGACCCTCTGCTTAGCTACCTCTCCGTTTGCTCCTCCTTGAAGACTTTACAGTGGAAGAAAATGTTCTCTGTCGTTGCTCCCGGACCCTAACTGCTAATGCATGTAATTACTGAGGACTTTGCATAAGGTTAGTTGAAGAGATTGTGTGAACAAAGTGGAGTTACAGAACTGGCACCACCAGTTACCAGCAGATGCAGGCAACAAAACCCCTGAGGTAGTTGTTTTGTCTTCAACAGCATATGTATTTTATACTACTAGCAATTGCTGCCACTCATTGAATACTTCTGCTTAATGCTTTATAGTAATTGATTCTAATTCTTCGGGGTGAGAGCAACTGCATGGGGGCAAGACTGTGTCGGCTTTTGCTCACCATTACACCTCTGGGTGTTAGCACATAGTTGCCACATAGTAGGTGTTCACTAAATATGAACTGATGAATAGCCAGCCTTCACAAATGAACAGGAATCTCTAATACAAGGAAATGAGCTGGAATCAGGGCTCAACCCAAAGGCAAGCTGTGAATCACAATGTTGTTCCGTGTTTCTGATGTGGAACAGACAGGCTTGCAGGAAACTAGACTAGCTGGGCCTTGCACAGACAGAAATGCTCTTTATGCACTGCTTGTCCTCAGACTTCGGGGCTCCTAACCATGGCCAGATTCTTCCTCCTGACTCTTTCTTTTAAATATCTTATTATGCAAAAAGCTTTCACCCAGCTGCATCAGATTGTCAAAAATTAGCAGGTTGAATATACACATTTCGAACTAACATTATAACCAAGTCTTAGAGTGTCATCAGGTTTCTCTTTTTCTCCAAGACAGGGGGTGGGGGCAAATCTGATATTTGAAATGCATTTTGGTTTAGGTCTATGGCATTTCTGTGTTGACAGTAGTGAGAATATTGGACTAGCATTCTGCCTATTCGTTGGTGCAAACCATGTCATGGGTAAAGTCTACAATAATGGGTTTACCAGATGGACTCAGCATTTTACTGTTCATGACAAAGTAATTGAAAATAAAACTACCATTCCATGCGTGTGGATGGTCCAAGTATGAATCTAGGACATTTGACAGAGAAAAAAACTTAGCACCATTTTAGTTTGTGCATTTCTCAAATAAAACTTCTGGAATTATACATACAAATATTAAAAATGCATTAAATTATGAACACTGAAAATAAACCAGTTCAGTATTTGGCTTCTTATATATATTTTGACTAATTGTATATTGTATAGCAAAGAACTGTGAGCTGAAAGGAACTTTACACTGTATAGATGAGGAGACCAGAGACCCTCAGAGAAATGACTTATCCAGGTGCAGACAGGGCTTTGGAAGCAGGACTGGAGCCAGGTCTTGGACATGTAGGTAATGCTCTTCCCTCCACAGCACAGTGTCCAGAGGGCTAACATATTCGGACCTAGTGATGCACATTGCATTCTGCTGCCTTATGATAAGGCAGCCTCAAATCTGCCAGCTGGCTAGGAAATTCAAGGCTAAGGGTCTCAGGAAAATATAAATTGTGCAAAAAGCATAAAGAAATGCAGTTTGTGTATCCTGTGGGGTATAAATATGTTTATCTCAACTGGTTGGAAATTTTTCCTTTGGAAATGGATAAAGTAGACTCTTGTTTGATTTGCAAGTAATTATGAAAATGATGACTATCATTAGATGACCAGTAAAGTCAGCTTTGTTGTAGGGCACATTTAGAAGAGCCTGCATATTTGTAAGAAAAAAAAATCAGTATAACTATGACCATGCTTTAGTTCTAACTCTGTGTGAGAAGCTAGAATCCTGATGTGTTTACCAGTTTGGAGCAGCATGTCCTGACCTTTGTTAACTTTGCAGCATAAACAATGTAAGTCTGTTTCTTCAAATATAGGCAATTCCCTCAATTTGCTCACATTACAAATTGGCCTAATTTTAAGACTGAACTGACTGATTCTTTACTGAGTAGACTTGTGTATATGGTCAAGTTTCTTTGAATTCTACTATAAAAATGGAAATTTCAAAAGAAAAGCTTAACATCTCCCCACTTGCACACATTTTTCTTTTGAATATGGGTACATATATGTATAGATATGTGACTAATTCCTTCAGAGTGCCAGATAAGGAGGAGAATTAACAGCTATTGAGCAAATACCATGTTTTAGGAACTTTGCAAAGTATTGCCCTATTTCATCCTCATAACAATCCTATGACATAAATATTGGCAGATAAACAAACAAAGGCTCAGGGAAGTGAGGTGATTTGTCCAAGATTACAAAGCTAGTAAAAGTCAAAGACTGATTTTGAACCCAGGTATTAAATAGGTGCTCAGTAAATTGTAACCATTGTAATTAGTATTGAGAAGTTTCTTGAAGTTGTCACTCACTTCATCAGGAATTTTTGCAAGGGAAAATGAATCTGAATCTCCTTGAATGTCTGTGTAGACTTGGAAAAGCATTTTCAGCATAAATACTAATTCCCTAAAACAAATCACAGGTTCCGCTTTGGCTAGTGAACATTTGCAGAAGATAACCGTGAGCAAAGATTATAGGGAGTATGGGTTAAGAAGGGCTGAGTAATGTTGGATTGGACTTTTGCAAATAAGCCTGTACACCAGCAAGTGTGAAGAATAAATATGGTCTTCACCTCTGAAGTCAATGTCTCTCTGAGAAAGTTTAATGAGACGGTGACTGCCTACCACTGTGACTTCACAGATGGGGAGGAAAAGGAGAAAGGGACCCTTATCCACCAGTCTCCATAAATGACCCTTTATGCTATTTGCAGTTTGCAGAAAATGAATATCAGACTAATATCTGGATAACCAACATGTTTAACATGGCGCCAACAGAAAATGCAGTGGAAACCCACCTCTCAGAACCAAGGGCTTCTGGAGCAGAAAAGCAGGAACCCAGTGCCAAAGCTCTCTCTCCTTCTAGAGGCACATTAATGAATATGGCACACTCCTCTCCCTACCACCGGCACCCAGATGAGGCTAGGAAGAGACTAATCCGAGCCTGAGATGTGCTGCAGGAAATTCATACCTTGAGATGAAAGAGAGGGGGGAAGGGGATATATCACATTGATCATCATTAGTCATTCTCTAAATAGCCACAGCAACCTCTACACCTATGCGCCCAGTCACCAGCATTGTCTAAGTTCTAGAGAAGAAACTACCCAATACAATAGTGCAAGAAACATGTGGGAGGGTGGCTGGGGACTTTTTCTCCGGATTTCTGTTGTTAAGAAATCACTATTTATGCACAGAAATGTCTGAAAAGAGAAATGCCAAAATGTTGACAGTCATCATCTGTAGAGGGTAGGATTATACGTGCTGTTTCTCTCTTTTATTTTTCTATACTTTATAAATTTTCTATGGCAAATGTTATAAAAATATTTGTACTAGCTATATATGATTTTCATACAGATCTAAAGGGTATAGCACTTTTATATAGTCTTAAGAGAAAACAACCATACACAAAGTTGCCCACACAGTCTGATCTCAACCCTGTAAACAAGATAGATCACCTAAAGGTAACTAGGAGATAAGATTAGGGTGATTTTAGTGGTTTTTTTGCTTTACTTTTAGAAAATTGTTCTTCACTTTTCTATATTTTCCAGGTTGCCTGTGTATCCTCCATGTTTCTGGCTTCATTAAATTTAGGTTGACAATGGAGTCACATTAGCTTGTCAACCTCCCTCTCCTGTAAACCCAGGACCTTATTCAGTTTTCAAGGTTCTCCCTTTCCACATTCTGGAAAATCCCCAAAAGTCACCCAGAGGCAGTAGCCAGCAGTTGGTACTGACCTGGGCTCTTCCCTACCCCTCAAACTCCACTTCAGTTCACAAGTGACTGCCAGCTCTCACTACTACCTGGTCCCAGACAAGTTTTCCTGCCTTTTCCTGCCCATGACTCCAGCCTCCCATCTCCTAAACCTTTCATGTTGAGACAGCTTCCAGCTGCTGTAAAGACAAACTGCTCCCTCTCTTCTGTCATGCACTTCTTTTTGTTCCAACAAGTTACAGGAATTTGTTGACCTATTTGTTGAATTTCACCAAACCAATGAGAGGCCAGGGCACACCCATACTGACTAGCAGAGAGCCAAACGAACCTGCTCTTCCTGGATCCACCGTCAGGCTGTGCAGCGAATTTAGCTCTTCTGCTCTGATTCTCCCCCCAGTTTGCTAGCTAGCCATGGTCTCATATATCTATACCGTATGCGACTGATCTCTTTACTTGGAAAGAATTTTCCACATAAATTGAGAAGCAAATAGATGTCTACAGTAGAAGAGCAGCCAATTCTATTGCCAGTCGTATCTCAGTTCAGGTGCCCCAGAGCCCCTCTACATCTGCTAGGAGAATGTTTTACTCTTGTAATTTAAAAAAAGGAAGAAAGAAAATGAGCATTTATTTAAAAGTGAAAGAATGTTCTAGGCCAGAGTATGTGAAAGGAATTAATTAACTCAGGTTTGTACTTTTGTACTTGAGGGATATTGATCAAATGTCCAAGGGATACATGGCTGAGTACAGAACCATGTGACTCCAGCTGAGAGCTCTCATAAGCAGTTAGGTTATTTTGATTTGGAATGAGATTATCTTCTTATAGGAGGGGACAGGGCATCATTAAGTTTTATCCTTGCTTCAAGCTTTGGAATCCCCTAAGTTCTAATAACAAATCTGTTATTTGGCCAGTTTCCCATTTATTTTCCCAGAGAAGGGCAATTCAGCAGATTTGTACAGGAAAGTAACATATCCTCAAGTCCAACAGTTAAAAACAAACACAGGCAAAAAAATCCTGACCTGAGTGGACTTCCTGTTTTTCCTTTGTAAGATTATCTAGTTATTAGCCTGAAGTATGGCAGGATGGTTTGGACTCTGTGTGTGTGTGTGTGTGTGTGTGTCTGTACGTATGTTAACATCGAGCAAGGACTTTGTTGAGCATGATCTGGCCAGGAGGGAGTGAACCTTGAAATGCTGTTTCACTCCCCTTCAGGTAAATCCCTAGCTTATATGGACACTTAATGAGGCAAAGTTCAGGTTTCTAGTGGCAGTGTGGTCCATGTTTTGCCATCCAAAGAAGTCGAAATCACAACAATAACTAGTTGACTCAGACAGCCAAAGCTCTCAGATCAAGAAACAGAACATTACCTGCGTTCTGAAGGGCTTGGCTCATTTTTAATTTAGGATCCTGGATTTTGAACAGACTTCACTGCCTACTTTGTACATAGGTAGATTTCTAGGTTTAGAATGGGATCCACACTGTGTCAGAGCTGGAAGGGACCTCAAAGATTACCACAGTGAACCAGCTCAAAACTCAAATGAAGAGCAGACACAGAAGGGAAGAAGCAATCTGTTAAGGGGCACAGTTATTTAATGGCAGTGTCAGCGAAGGGTACTGAGATCCAGGAATACCTGGACCGTAATTATATCCTTACCGCCATATCCAACTGCTTACATTCACCCAAAGGACAAAGGTTAGCATGCTTATTTTTATTTCAAGCCATGAGCTTATACAAGATGCCAAGACTTTTCTGAATCTGTCACCAGTTTCTGTTGTTTTAACTTCTAAATGAGCAAAAATAAAGAGCTCTTGGGCATAATATTGTGTTATGTTCCATCTCAACCTAGATGCAGGACAAGTACACCAAAAGTGGCATTGCTTGTTTCTTAAAGGAAGATGACATCTCTTGGGACCCCACCGATGAAGAGAGTATGAACAGCCCCTGCTGGCAAATCAAGTGGCAACTACGTCAGTTTGTCAGAAAGGTAAGTGGACCCCTGGGTAACTTCACCAGCAGGCATAGAATGGCGGGGAAGAAGAACTATCTAAGGTCACCATCAAGTTTAGACTCCTCATTTTACAAAGGAAGAAATTAAAGCCTAGAGTGTTTCAGTGATTTACCTCAAATTCATAGAACTAGGAAAAGGTGAAATAGCACCAGAGGGTCCTGGCTGACCCCTGGTCTAGAGCTCATTCCTTTACTTCAGACATCCTTCCTATCTAATCTAACCTTTTTATCTTAAGTGGTGGAAACTGAGTCACAGACAGGGAAATGTGCCCAAGGTCACAAAAAATAAGGCATGTGTGTGATTTTTTTTTATTCAGAAGACAAAAGAGACCAAGTAATGGTGTTTTATATTCTTCCCTCATTGTTAATTTCCAGAATTAAATATATATTTATGTTTATAGGCATGTAGAGATGAAGAAAGAGGAAAGCAAGAGGGAAGAAACACTTTGAGCAAGGTGATGACATCTCAATTTACTATCAGTAAATGAAAAATTGCAAAATATTATGGAAATTGCTTAAATAAGATCTCTACAAGAAACATTATGTTAGCTGTTTATTTCACTAAATGTGATTACATAATTTTACCTTCAGCAATGTGACATGTCAAATCAAGTTCTTCTCTCAGGCTTCTTTCTTCTTCTGCATTTAATAGCATTTACCTTCTGCCTACCCAGAAAGGTCAGATGAAAACACAGATATGGAAATACTAGGTAAACTATGAAGCACCATCATTTGTTTAAAAATAACAGGGGACATTCCCGTCAGGGTAGAAGGAGGATGTGTCCTTTAAGTCCATTGTTTTAAGACCATTGTTTGCTGCTCAGTTTGCCTTTGCATAGAAACATTGTTATGTTGGTGATTAGGACTCTGATTTATAACCCAAAGCAGTCCTCACAACATTGCACAGACCTTACCCGTAATGCTATTTCCATGAGAAATGAAATCATACTTCCCCTGGGAGTCCTAGGAACATGTGTGCTCCATGGCCACCTGGAAGCATGGCCTGGGCAGGACACCCACAGTACACAAGCTGCACAGAAGCATCTGTGGCTCCATTGTCCCAAATGACGAGGCAGGAAAGGCCTGGGATTGGAGGAGGGCCTTGAGGAACCTGAGGAGTGGGACTCTGCAGTCCCTAGAGTTAGAGGGGGTGGTGAACCCACAGGTGGCAGGAGGGGGACACTCAGAACTAAGGTAGAAATCTGGAAACGGAGGAGGGGCCTGGATGCCAGAGTCAGCACTGGGAGATGAGAAGTCACGGGGATGGACTGTACACATTTCTTTCTCCTGCTGCTGTTTTTCCACTCCCTCCCATTTTCACATCCTGCCACTAACTACAACAGAGAGAAGCTGGAAGAGAACACAGAGGGGTGGGTGAAAGCGTAGGGGGAAAAGATTTCCCCATTTTGCTCAAGCACCGTTAATTAAACCAACTATTTCCAGTGAACATCCTATGATAATTACATGTATTATCTCATTTAATCCTCAAAACAGTTCTGTGAGGAAGGAATCATTTTCTTCCTTATCTTTTAAATAAAGAAGTTAAAGTTTCTGGGAAGATGACGGCGTGAGCAGGGCGGCGGAAATCTCCCAAAACCATATATATTTGTGAAAATACAACAAATACAACTATTCCTAAAAGAGAGACCAGAAGATACAGTACAACAGCCAGGCTACAGCTACACCTGTAAGAACTCAGTGCCTCACGAAGCTGGTAAGATACAAAGCCACAACCCGGCGGGACCCGAGCACTCCCCCACCCCAACCCACCAGCGGGAGGAAAAGATTCAGAGCAGGGAGGGAGTGGAAGCACAGGCCCGCCAAATAACCAGCCCTGGTGATCTGCGCCGGGAGCACTGACACACATAGTGTGGTGTATCGGAGATTAGAGAAACAGAAGTGCAGGGTCTGAGTTGGAGACGGCAAGTGGGTCCCCTCAGCTGGCTCCCGGGACAAAAGAAAAACAGGCGCCTTTTTTTTTCTTTTTCTTTTTCTTTTTTTGTTTGTTTGTTTCTTTGTTTGGTTAAAGTCTTAAAGAGACAAGGGCCCAACAGCGGAACAAAATCATCCCACCACACTCAGCCCAGCAGCCTGGGAGTCTTGGGGAATTTTGGACCCCCTGGCCAGGGGCCAGGCAAAGCAACCATGCCAAGGCTTCCCACAGGGATCAGCAGCCTCCCATTTGTTTCCCCCCACCGGCCAGCGCTGCAAAGGGTCCGGGATCCGCCACTGCTGTGGAACAGTGAAGAGGCGGCCCCGCCCACAGCATCGTCACAGAATCTACCTCTGGCAGGTGCACAGCTAAGCAGGAAGGACCCCAGAACACACATCAAGGGCTGGAAAGCACCAAGGGGACCAGAAAGCACCCAGCAAGACTTCAAACCCCTCCAGTGCTATAGGCTAGGCTGAGGGTGACCCCGCACACAGGCAGCTCCAGGGATTAGCCCAGAGACTGCCTCCCTGTGGGTGAGAAACCAGTTCAGGCCCTGGAGAAGGGCAAGGAGAACAACAAGCAGGAAGGGACTTTGTTCTCCCAGCTGACACACATGGCACTTACCAGCCACCACTTCTATCACCATGAAAAGACAGAGGAATTTGGTACAAACAAAGATTACCCAGACAACCCCAGAGAGAGGACATGATGGGATAGATTTATACAATCTTCCTGGAAAAGAATTCAGAATAAAAGTCATAACCATGCTGATGGACCTGCAGAGAAATGTGCAAGAGCTGAGGGAGGAAATGAGGAAAGACAATGCAGAAATCAGCCAAGCAATTGACAGGGCCTAAGAGCAGAATGGACAAGGTGCAAGAGAATGTTAATGGAATAGAAATCAGAGAACAGGAATACAGAGAAGCTGAGGCAGAGAGAGATAAAAGGATCTCTAAGAATGAAAGAATATTAAGAGAACTATGTGACCAATCCAAACGGAACAATATTCGCATTATTGGAGTACCAGATGAAGAGGAGAGAGAAAAAGGGATAGAAAGTGTCTTTGAAGAAATAATTGCTGAAAACTTCTCCAAGATGGGGAAGGAAATAGTTTCTCAGTCCACAGAAGCCCACAGATGTCCCAACACAAGGGAACCAAGGAAGACAAAACCAAGACACACAATAATTAGAATGGCAAAGATCAAAGATAAGGACAGAGTATTAAAGGCAGCTAGAGAGAGAAAAAAGATCACCTACAAAGGAAAACCCATCAGACTATCATCAGACTTCTCAACAGAAACCTTACAGGCCAGAAGAGAATGGCATGATATACTTAACGTAATGAAACAGAAGGTGCTTGAACCAAGAATAGTGTATCCAGCACAACTATCATTTAAATATGATGGAGGGATTAAACAATTCCCAGACAAGCGAAAGCTGAGGGAATTTGCCACCCACAAACCACCTCTACATGATATCTTAAAGGGACTGCTCCAGATGGAAGCACGCCTAAGACTAAAAAGATGTCACCAGAGAAAATAAAATCATAGCAAAGAAAGCAGACCATCCAAATACTAACTAAAGGCAAAAAGTAAAATCAACTATCCACAAAAACAGTCAAAGGAAATGTAAAAGAGTACAGAATAAAACACCTAGTATATAAAGAATGGAGGAGAAATAATAAGAAGAGAGAGAAATAAAGAACCATCGGAATGTGTTTATAATAACTTAACAAGAGAGTTAAGTTAGACTGTTAGATAGTAAAGAAGCTACCCTTGAACCTTTGGTAACCACGAATCTAAAGCCAGCAATGGCAATAAGTACATATCTACCGATAATAACCCTAAATGTAAATGGACTGAATGTACCAATCAAAAGACACAGAGTAATAGAATGGATAAAAAAGGAAGACCTGTCTATATGCTCTTTACAAGAGACTCATCTCAAACCCAAAGATGTACATAGACTAAAGGTGAAGGGATGGAAAAAGATATTTCATGCAAACAACAAGGAGAAAAATGCAGGTGTTGCAGTACTTGTATCAGACAAAATAGACTTCAAAACGAAGAAAGTAGCAAGGGGTAAAGAAGGACATTACATAATGATAAAGGGGTCAGTCCAGCAAGATGATATAACCATTATAAACATATATGCACCCAACACAAGAGCGCCAACATATGTGAAACAAATACTAACAGAATTAAAGGAGGAAATAGACAGCAATGCATTCATTTTAGGAGACTTCAACACACCACTCACACCAAAGGACAGATCAACCAGACAGAAAATAAGTGAAGACACAGAGGCACTGAAGAACACACCAGAACAGATGGACCTAACAGACATCTACAGAACTCTACACCCAAAAGCAGCAGGATTCACATTTTTCTCAAGTGCACATGGAACATTTTCCAGAATAGACCACATACTAGGCCACAAAAAGAACCTCAGTAAATTAAAAAATATTGAAATTCTACGAACCAACTTCTCAGATCACAAAGGTATAAAACTAGAAATAAATTGAACAAAGAAAACAAAAAGACTCACAAATACATGGAGGTTTAATAACAGGCTGCTAAATAATCAATGGGTCAATGACCTCATTAAAACAGAGATCAAACAATATATGGAGACAAATGACAACAACAACACAAAACCGCAACTTCTATGGAATGCAGCAAAGGCAGATCTAAGACAAAAGGATATTGCAACCCAGGCCTATTTAAGGAATGAAGAACAATCCCAAATGAATAGACTAAAGACACAATTATTGAAATTGGAAAAAGAAGAACTACTGACGTTCCCAAAGTCACCAAAAGGAGAGACATAATAAAGATTAGAGAAGAAATCAATAAAATTGAGAAGAGTAAAACAATAAAAAAAATCAATGAAACCAAGAGCTGGTTTCTTGAAAAAATAAACAAAATAGATAAACCCCTTGCCAGACTAATTAAGAGAAAAAGAGAATCTACACACATAAACAGAATCAGAAATGAGAAAGGAGAAATCATGACGGACCCCACAGAAATACAAAAAATTATAAGAGAATACTATAAAAATCTATATGTTAACAAGTTGGAAAACCTAGAAGAAATGGACAACTTCTTTGAAAAATACAACCTTCCAAGACTGACCAAGGAAGAAACAGAAAACCTAAACAGACCAATTACCAGCAAAGAAATTGAATCGGTAATCAAAAAACTACCTAAGAACAAAGCCCGGGCCAGGTGGATTCACCTCCGAATTTTACCAGACATAAAGAGAAGAAAATAATACCCATTCTCCTTAAAGTTTTCCAAAAATTAGAAGAGGAGGGAATACTTCCAAACTCATTCTATGAAGCCAGCATCACACAAAACCAGGAAAAGACCTCACCAAAAAAGAAAATTACAGACCAATATCCCTGATAAATATAGATGCAATAATACTCAACAAAATACTAGCAAACCGAATTCAAAAATACATCAAGAAGATCATACACAATGATCAAGTGGGATTCATCTCAGGGATGCAAGGATGTTACAACATTCGAAAATCCATCAACATCATGCACCACATCAACAAAAAGAAGAACAAAAACCACATGATCATCTCCATAGATGCTGAAAAAGCATCTGACAAAATTCAGCATCCATTCCTGATTAAAACTCTCAGCAAAATGGATATAGAGGGCAAGTACCTCAACATCATAAAGGTTATATATGACAAACCCACAGCCAACATCATACTTAACGGCGAGAAGCTGAAAGCTTTTCATCTAAGACTGGGAAAAAGACACGGATGCCCCTCTCCTCACTGTTATTCAACATAATACTGGAGATCCTAGCCAAGGAAATCAGACAAAACAAAGACATACAAGGCATCCAGATTGGTAAAGAAGAAGTCAAATTGTCACTATTTGCAGATGACATGATATTGTACATAAAAAACCCTAAAGACTCCACTCCAAAACTACTAGAACTAATATCTGAATTCAGCAAAGTTGCAGGATACAAAATTAACACACAGAAATCTGTTGCTTTCCTAACACTAATGATGAACTAGCAGAAAGAGAAATCAGGAAAACGATTCCATTCACAATTGCATCAAAAAGAATAAAATACCTAGGAATAAACCTAATGAAGGAAGTGAAAGACCTATACCCTGAAAACTACAAGACACTCCTAAGAGAAATTAAAGAGGACACTAACAAATGGAAATTCTTCCCATGCTCTTGGCTAGGAAGAATAAATATTGTCAAAATGGCTATACTACCTAAAGCAATCTACAGTTTCTATGCAATCCCTATCAAAATACCAACAGTTTTCTTCAATGAACTCGAACAAATAGTTCTAAATTTCATATGGAACCACAAAAGACCCCAAATAGCCAAAGCAATCCTGAGAAGGAAGAATAAAACAGGGGGAATACGCTCCCAAACTTCAAGCTCTAATTCAAAGCTTTAGTAATCAAGACAATTTGGTATTGGCAGAAGAACAGACCCACAGACCAGTGGAACAGAATAGAAAATCCAAACATTAACCCAAACACATACGGTCAATTAATATATGATAAAGGAGCCTTGGATACACAAAAATGGGGAGATGACAGCCTCTTCAGCAGCTGGTGTTGGCAAAACTGGACAGCTACATGTGAGAGAATGAAACTGGACTACTGTCTCACCCCATACACAAAAGTAAACTCAAAATGGATCAAAGATTTGAATGTAAGTCATGAAACCATAAAACTCTTAGAAAAAAAATAGGCAAAAATCTCTTAGACATAACCATGAGCGACTTCTTCATGAACATATCTCCCTGGGCAAGGGAAACAAAAACAAAAATGAACAAGTGGGACTATACCAAGCTGAAAAGCTTCTGTACAGCAAAGGACACCATCAGTAGAACAAAAAGACATCCTACAGTATGGGAGAATATATTCATAAATGACATATCCGATAAGGGGTTGACATCCAAAATATGTAAAAACTCATGCACCTCAACAAAAAAAACCAAATAATCCAAATAAGAAATGGGCAGAGGACATGCACAGACACTTCTCCAAAGAAGGAATTCATATGGCCAACAGGCACATGAAAAGATGCTCCACATTGCTAATCATCAGAGAAATGCAAATTAAAACCACAATGAGATATCACCTCATACCAGTGAGGATGGCCATCATCCAAAACACAAACAACAACAAATGTTGGCGAGGATGTGGAGAAAGGGAACCCTCCTACACTGCTGGTGGGAATGTAAATTAGTTCAACCATTGTGGAAAGCAGTATGGAGGGTCCTCAAAAAACTAAAAATAGAAATACCATTTGACCCAGGAATCCTATTCCTAGGAATTTACCTTAAGAATGCAGCAGCCCAGTTTCAAAAAGACAGATGCACCCCTATGTTTATTGCAGCACTATTTACAATAGCCAAGAAATGGAGGCAGCCTAAGTGTCCATCAGTAGATGAATAGATAAAGAGGAGGTGGTACATATACACAATGGAATATTATACAGCCATAAGAAGAAAACAAATCCTACCATTTGCAACAACATGGATGGAGCTAGAGGGTATTATGCTCAGTGAAGTAAGCTAAGTGGAAAAAGACAAGTATCAAATGATTTCACTCATATGAGGAGCATAAGAGCAAAGAAAAAAACTGAAAGAAAAAAAACAGCAGCAGATTCACAGAACCCAAGAATGGACTAACAGTTACCAAAGGGAAAGAGACTGAGGAGGATGGGTGGGAAGGGAGGGACAAGGGGGAAAAAGGGGCATTCCGATTAGCAGACATAATGTTGGGGGGGCACGGGAGGGCTGTACAACTCAGAGAAGACAAGTAGTGATTCTGTAGCATCTCACTACCCTGAAGGATAGTGACTGTAATGGGGTAAGTGGGGGGGACCTGATGAAGTGGGGAGTTTAGTAACCATAATGTTGCACATGTAACTGTAGATTAATGATACCTAAATAAATAAATAAATAAATAAGTTAAAGTTCACATCAGTCAAGTAACTTGAGCAAAGTCTCCCAGAGTTAATAACTGACAGGTTTGAATCCAGGTCGTCTGAGCTACTGTAATCATTCTTTTATTCTGCCTCTCACACTGTAGGAATTACTTCTCTCCTTCCTCCTGCTCCTCCTTCCTTCCTTCCTTCCTTCCTGTTCTACAATGAGAGAGAATGAGATACCAAGATAAAGACTGAGTGAGCCATCAAGTGAGAGAGAGAAAGAGAGACCTAGAAGTGAGAGAGAGGCAGGGAGGGAAGAAGCGACAGAGAAGAGAGAGAGGATATGCTGAGGCCACCTCTTGCTTTCCCTTCCCACACAGCAGTGCCCATCTGAGTACAGGCAGTCCCCTCATTGTCTGGGATCAGGGCTTGAGGCAGAGGGAAAAGCGAAGAGCTTCTGATTTGGGGTGAGGGTACAGAGGAAGGGAGTTTCTGGCAGTTTCAAAATTAACAGTGATGAGAAAGGGAGGGCAGTGATGGGCAAGGGCTGCAGGGGTGACAGAACCAGGCAGAAAGGAGTTAAGAAGCCATGAATGAGCAAGTCAGGGCTGGCCATTTAAGAGAAAGGCTCGGTTTTTGCTCTTTCTTATTGGTTTTCCCCACTGGTTAGGACAAAGTATGTGAAACTAGATGTTTAGTACAGATAGTGGAACTTGGTAAAAGGTCTTTGTGTTAAGAATGTCTTGTCCACATTCTCAGAAATGAAAGAATGGCTCAGTGTAACATCTTGCTGGACTGTATGCCTACGGGTGTCATGACAGGAACTGTGCCTTACATCCTGAGGCCAATTATTAAAGGCCCTGGACCCCACACAGTGCACTTATATACACACATGCATGCAGATACACACCCCCCACACATAGGAAGTGAGGTGACATGGCTTCATGTCCATCAGCCACAAGGAGGTCTGGGAACCACTAAGCTGACCCAACTTAGATGTTTCCTTCCTCCTGTGCTGCTCCAGGTGTGGCCTTTCAAAGTCTTCACCCAGAAACAACTTTCCCAGACCACATGTAGGGACAGCTGCCTCAGTATTCATCCCAACTCCACCCTACCCTACATAAACTCTATGCTTGAACATCTTGAAGTTTCCTAGGTTGATATCTTCTGCAGAAATTTCATGTGAGACATCACCAAGAGGAGCCATAGTCATTCTATAGACAATTTAAATTTTTAGGGAAATTAACAAGCTTTATTCAATACTATTTACAGATGGTTTTGAGAACCTATGAGGAAACCATTCCTACAATTCCAGGTAGTATTTTTTTTGTTATTTTAATTTTCTACTGTCATCTTCATGACAGGGTGAATGCTTTCCATCTTCTTTCTTTCTGCTGCCCTCCATACATCCTCCCTCTGATTGCTGCTCAGTGTCTCCAGCCATTTGATTCTATTTTTCTGTTTGCATTGGCAGCCAGAAAGCTCAGAACCAAATCTGTGTCCCACCTATGGTCAGAACTTTATTTCCTCTAAATTTTATTTTTCCAACATGGATCTTCTTTTCACTTCAATTTCTTCAATTACTTATATATTACTTTACAACTTGCTGCAAATAAGCTATCCAGATCCTTCCTGGAACATGTCTTGAAGATAAATCAGGGCTCCAGAGTTACCCATCTTCTCTGTTGCTGACCCCCACTAGGCTCTATGCCTTTCTTTATGCAAAAGCCCCTTGTTCCGTCTCCTTCCCAACAATCCTTCCCCCCCACCACGGTTCTCATCCTGTGGCCCCCATGCCATGTCCATCTTCCCGTCCATGGACAGCAGCCTGCTCTGCACCCACACCACCCTCCCGTGTTATTGCTCAGGCTGCTTCTTTGGTCTTCCTTCTGGCTTCTTCCACTCTTGGACTTTCATATAATTGGCTCCATCTCATCTTTCATCCTCATCACCTAATCCTCACATCTCCAGAGAGACCTTCTGTGGCCACCATTGTAAGTTTCCCCACATCCTGTCATTTCTATCACACTTATCTTGCTCATTTCCTTTTGTATATTTTATCCGTTTGCTGTCTGATTACCTACTAGATTAAAAATCCAGACAGAAAATTTGTCTATTTTTCTCATCTCTCTATACCTGGCATCTAACTCTGTGCCTCAAGCCTTGTGTATGTGTGTGTGTGTGTGTTTTGTTTGAGATGAAATTCACATAACATACAAGTAATCTTTTTTTGAGGTAGAAGGTATTCTCATTTTTAAATATATAGTTCACGTATAATACTAGTTTCAGGTGTATGACTTAGTAATTTGACTTTTATTCACATAAGGAAATGTACACCGCAAATAACTGTCATGACCATCTGTTACCATACAAAGTTATCACAATATTATTGACTATATTCCCCATGCTGTACTTTATACCTCCCATGACTTATTTTTATAACTGGAAGTTTGTAGCTCTTAATCACCTTCACCCATTTCGTCCATTCCCCTACCCCCTCCCTCTGGCAACCACCAGTTTGTTCTCTGTGTTTATGGACTAACATGTGAGCTGTACTGGAGAATGTTCCATGCACATTTGAAAAGAATGTGTATTCTGTTTGGGGATAGAATGTTCTTTATATATTAGTTAAGTCCATTTGGTCTAATGTATCATTTAAGGCCACTCTTTCCTTATTAATTTTCTCTCTGGATCATCTATCCATTGATGTATGTAAGGCAATGCCCTCTACTGTTATTGTACTACTGTCATTTTCTCCCTTTATGTCTGTTAATATATGCTTTATATATTTAGGTGCTCCTCTGTTGAGTGCATAGATATTTATAATTGTTATCTTCTTGTTGGATTGATTCCTTTATTATTATTTAATTCTCTTCTTTGTTTCTTGTTACAGTCTGTTTTGTAGTCTACTTTGTCTGATATAACTATTGCTACACCAAAATTTTTTTTCATTTCCATTTACATGGAATATCTTTTTCCATCCCTTCACTTTCAGTCTGTATGTGTCTTTAGGTCTACAGTGAGTCATGTAAGCAGTATATACATAGGTCTTGTATTTTTATCCATTCAGTCACCCTGTGTCTTTTGACTGGAGTATTTAGTCTGTTTATACTTAAAGTAATCATTGATACATATGTACATAATTCCATTTTGTTAATTTTTTTCTGGTTATTTTTGTTGTTCTTCTCTGTTTCTTCCTCCTTTACTCTCTTAGCTTGTGATTTGATGACTTTCTTTAGTGTTTTGTTTGGATTCCTTTTTCATTATTTTTTCTGTATCTATTATAGGTTTTAGTTTGTGGTTACCATGAGGTTAGTATATAACCTAATTATAACTATATATAGTAGTTTATTTTAAGTTGATGGTCACTTAAGTTCGAATACATTCTAAAAGTACTACATTTTTACTATTGCTTCCATGTTTAATGTATTTGACATATTTTATATCTTTTCATTTTTTGTATCACTTAACTAATTATTATAGAATGGAGATGATTTTACTACTTTTCTCTTTTAACCTTCACATTAGCTTTATGAATGATTGATCCACTACCTTTACTATTAGTTTGCTCTTACTAGGGGGATTTTTTTCTTTTATATATTTTTTTACTTCTAGTTATGGCTTTTTATTTTCCACTTCAAGTAAAGTGCCTGTTAACATTTCTTGTACAACTGGTTTATTGGTGAACTTCTTTAAATTTTGTTTATCTGGGAAACTCTTTATTTTGCCTTCAAATCTGAATGATAATATTTCCAGGTGCAGTGTTCTTGGTTGTCGGGTTTTCTTCATTCAGCACTTTGCATATATTATGCCACCATCTTCTGGTCTGTAAAGTTTCTGCTGAAAAATCAGCTGATAATTTTATGGGTGTCCCCTGTGAATAATTAGTTGCTTTTATTTTGCTGTTTTTAAGATTCTATCTTTATCTTTAATATTTGGCATTTTTACTATTATGTGTCTTGGTGAGGACCACTTTGGGTTCATCTTGCTTGGGGCTCCCTGTGCTTCATGGATCTGATGTCTATTTCCTTCCCCGCATTAGGGAAATTTTCAGCTCTTATTTCTTCAAATACATTTTCTTCCCCTTTCTATCTCTCTTTTCCTTCTGGAACCCCTACAATATAAATACACTAAAATAAGTCTGATATTGTTCCAGAGGTCACTTAATCTATCCTCATTTTTTAAAATGCTCTTTCCTTTTTCGCTGTTTAGCTTGGATGATTTCTACTCCCTGGACTTCCAGATCACTGATCTGTTCTTCTGCATCCTCTAATCTGCTGTTGATTCCCCTTATTGTATTTTTCATTTCAGTTATTGTATTGTTCAGCTCTGATTAGTTCCTTTTTATATTTTTTATATCTTTGTTGAAGTTCTCACTGTGTTCATCCATTCCTCTGAGTTCACTGAGCATCTTTATGGGCATTACTTTGAGCTCTTTTTCAGATAGATTGCTTATCTCCACATTTAGTTCTTTTTCCAAGGTTTTGCCTTGTTCTTCTATTTGCAACATAAACTTCTGTCTCCTCCTTTGTCTCCTTCTCTGTGTTTGTTTCTATGTATTAAGCAGGCCAGCTATGTCTCCTGGTCTTGAAGGAGGGGCCTTATGGAGAAGGCATCTTGTGGGGGCCAGAAACACAATCCCCTCTGGTCACCAGAACCAGGGATGTCCCATGTGGTAGGCAGAATGTGCTCTCCTATTGCGACTGGGCTGAGACTTGAGTAGATGTAAATTGGGTGGGACTGGCCCCCATGTGGCTGGCTAAGAGACCTTGCCACAACTGTTGCAAGGCTGCTGGTGGGCAGGGCTGCCACAATCCCTTCCCCCAGTGGGACAGGAGCCACTTTGGATGGACACTGTCCAAAGTGGGTGTGGTGAGGCAGTAGCCACTTTAGGAGGGCATGCTCCCAACTTAAGCTTCCCATCAGATGTGGAAGGGTGGGAGCTACTTTGGAGGTATGTTTCTCAGGGCAAGTCCACAGGGGAATGCTGGAATGAGGTGAGTGGTACTAACAAGGTAGTTGGTTCAGGTCAGGCTAGTTAGGCAAAAGTAGGGCAAGAAAAATGGTACCTGCCAGGGCCTCTGTTAGTGGAGAAATTTCCTACAGATCCCTACTCCTCTGGTACACACTATAAAATAAGTCAACAAATCTGCACCTATGGCTCAGACAGTTTTCAAACTGCTGTCTTTATGCTGGGACTCAGTGAGAACCTTTAGAGTTGAGTCTTGGATCCTTATAGCCCTTTGGCTCTCGTGACGTAAGCTCCACTGATTTCCAGACTTGATATCATGGGGGCTTGTTTTCCCAGTGCAGATCTCCAGGGTGGGGGGTGTCCCATGTGGGGTTTGAACTCCTCTCTTCTTAGGGAGGACCTCTGTGTCTGTGATATCCCTCCTACTTATAGGCTGCCCTACAATGGGGTGTAGGTCCCTACCAGACACTGTCTCTGCCCCTCCTACCCTTCCCAATATGGATTTTTCTTTATATCTTTAATTGTAAAAGATCTGTTCTGCTAGTCTTCAGGTTGTTCTCAGAGAGAGTTTCTTTTTATATAGTTTCAGTCTTGGTGTGTTTCATGGGTGGAGGTGAGCTCAGGGTCCTCCTACTCTGTCATCTTCAGAAATCCTATGATTAGCCATTTTCAAGTGCACAATTCAGCAGTAATGCAGTCACAGTGTTGTGCCATCACCGTCTCTCTCCACATAGAAGTTTCTTAATACATATTTTTTTGAATGAATATATAAGTAAATAAAATTACTGAATTAAATTAGCTATTTCTTCACTTTTGGCTCACTATAGCCCCATTTTCCCATACCAGTGCCCATACAGGCCTGAATACACAGGACTTAACAGTCCTGGGGTATACCAGCCTGGCATAGAAGAAACAGTTTTTTAATATATGTGTGTTAATGATGTCTTCCTCCTTTTCAATTATCCTTTCCCAAAACAATAAGTTTTCTCATCATTTGGCAACACCCATTTTCCTTTATTTAATAGAAGGATAGACCTGGTCCCAGGGTCTTAGCATTCTTTTTAATCATTTCCCTGAAAGCAAATGTGGTAGTCACAATGTCAACACTCTACCTCTTCTGATGAGGCATACCAAATCTATAGTCTACAGTAGATGCATGTACTATTTTCAGTGTTGGGAGAAAAATATTCTTTTTATTTTCATCCCAATAAAGTACAAAAATAATATACTTCTCAGTAGACCGAGAGGTATCCATGCCACCCAAATATACATACTCACAGGTTTCTTTTCTGGGAGGTATTTGCTATAGCCAATAGGAAATTTCCTCCTTTTAGAATCTGCTTTTAAATTTAGGCTTTCCCACATCCTATAAATGCAAGATTTATAACTGAAGTGAGTTACTGAATATTTGAAAACAAAGTGTTAATGTCTAGAGGCAGGAAAGACATTATGAATTATTTAACAGTGGAAGTTAAAGGCAAATGGACACATCAACTTTGAAAGCTGAGCATTCGGACAGTCACATTTAACTGACTTTGCATCCCCATGCCATGTTTGGTCTTCACTGATCCTGAATAAGTAATAATTAATATCAGATAGACAGAATAGATTCTCACTTCCCATTTTTCCTCCTTTGGAATTTTATCACCTCCTTTCAGTTTCTTCTACTACTAGCCTAGATTTAGCCCTTTTGTTCTCAGTCCTGATCGATTATAATAGTCTGGTACCTTGCCAGTCTTCAGCACTCTCACCTTCTGTCCATGAAATGATACTGTGGGTTAGCCCAAAGCACAGCACATATCTCTTTGCTTCCCTGCCCAAAACTTTTCAGAGTCTTCCCATGTCCTATAAAATCTAAATCTCTTAGCCTAACATTCAAATACTTTATAGTATGGCTCCTTATTCAAGCCTAAAATTTAATTCCCATGCCCATGTCACAGGAATGCTTTCTGCAGCTTGCCTTGGGCCTCTGTTCTAGATCTCTGGAATGCCCTTCTCCCATCCTGCGGGCCCAAGCCAGCCCAACCTCACCCTATTCAGATCATTAAATCTTACACCTCAAATGCTTTCTTGCCTTTGTTTGTTTATAGTTCTTTCTCCTTGTTCCTGGAAGAGTGCCTGGCATAGATGTGATGGACACTTTAGATTGTTGTAGTAAGTGAATGAACGGCCCTTAGCATAAATCCTCACCTGACCTCAGCTCTCAAGTAAGTAGGGATCTTTCCCTTCTCTGAACCCCCATCACCCTTTATTTCTATTTCTCATAGGTAAATTTTCACTTTCTAATTCATATCTTCCTTAAGAGACTATAAGTCCCTTGAAGGCTAGTCAGGGCAATCAGTGATTAATGTTTGCAGCTCCTGTGAGGTGTGTGCAGTGCCTTATTCCCAGCAGTATTTGCTTGCTGAAGAATAAAATTTATCTTAACATCTAGTATAAACACACTTGGGAAGTTCAAACTGACTTTTTTTAGAGTAATTTATTGGATTTGTATATATTTAAGGCTGCTCCAAAGTACCTCAGATGGTGATCAATAAGTATTACTTGTTTATTGTGATTTACTGAATCAGGGATTTTTATGCCCCTGTACTAGTTATCATGACCAGCGGGTCAATTATCATGTCCAGTGGGAAGGTTGGATACCAGTTTGCAGCATCTATGGCCAATTATTATCACTGCTTCTCCTTTAGAATCAGTAGGAACTAGCAAAGGAAAAAATAATCAAGTTGATAAAAATTGGAATCCCTCTGGTTGTTTCTGCATATAACAGAGTGGAAATGTGCCAATACTTAGTTACTTGTGCACTTTAAATCACTCAGCAGAATTATTGCAAGTCCACAGTTTTTGTGTTTTGTTTTGTTTTTTTGAAAAGGGCTAGAATCCTCATTTTGTTATATTCTACTTGGACCTTTCTTCTGAGATGCTGATAAACCAGTCACCACTTATTTTTCCCACCTAAAGTACTTTTTGAATTAAACATAAGCTGAAACAGACTGATGACAATGCTAAAATGTAGGCTGTATGAAAACCCTGGCAACCAACTTGGGAAGCCCAGTGTGCTTACAGTGCCTGACTGACAACAGTCATGTATTTAAGCAGTAGTTTGACAAGTGCTGGTGATTCTCTGCCATTTCTCTTTCCAGGGAAACAGCAACATATTCCTTACCCATTAGGAGAAAGAGGTGTTCAGAGAGCGGCCGCTCATATAACTGGGACCAGTCAGAGAAGAAACATGTTCCTGACTTCAAGTAAGAGAAACAATGAATACGTGGCTTAAAGGAAGGCAATAGAAGAATTTCTTACAAATAATTTCTCCTTTTAACTTGTACCCAAAATGTTTATATGGCTATCTACAAAGTGATCAGTGGTGATCAGGTCTCAGATTGCTTCTTTTCAGAAGGAAGCTTGTAAGACAAATAGTTTGATTACTGTCCTGTGTAACTGGACTCAGGAAAATTATGAAGTGGGAGAACTTTGTCTTTGAGTTTGCCATGCCCCTATTTTTCCTTTTCTTCTTCTTCTCTAAGGCAATTTCTCTCTCTCAATTCCATCAAACCTTCCTTCTCTTTACAGGTCCTAAATCAGTTATTTATATTCACCGTGGATAGTGACCAAGTATTACAAGTAGCATTTTTATCAGGTTGAACTATAGGAAGTTGCCAATATTTGACCATTTTTCACTTACAGAAATGTCAGTTTCATACAGTTCAACCAAATTTGTTAAGCCTAATTTTGAACTTTTGAACAAGTGTCTGTACAGTGCTATAGTTAAGTGCAGAGTCTTCCAGTCTAAATACTCACACTGGAATCCCAGCTTCTCCTTACTTAGATCTAAGCCTTGAGCAAATTACTTGAACAAATCAAGACTCAGTTTCTTCATATACAAAGTATATGTATAATCTTCAACTCATAAAATAGTGAAGATTAACACAGGCAAAACTGCTGGTGCAATGGAAGTATTCAATAAATATTTGCTTTTCTTATTATGAAAGGTCTGTCCCATGTTAAAAAATTTCAGGCATCAGTTAATGGATCAAAAAATTGTTAGGGGTGGGGAGTTGTTGTTTTTGGCAGCTCTCTCCCTGGTATTCTTCAACTCAGATTTTATAAATGATTGACATGTTCTGCCTATGCCTGAGATCATTACCGTGATGTTACTGTTTACTATTATCAACAACTATGACAATTGTCTCAAACTCTTGAAAAACTAAAATTTGCACCAATCATGGAGATGAGCCCAAAGATGAAAGGATAATCATATTTTGGTAGGGCCTTTTTTTATTTTAAAATTGTTGGGAGTTAAAGATTCAGGGATCTTTAGATCCGGGCTCTCATTGCCAAATCTTGTACCCTATGTTATTGTGGACTAGAATGCCTTCTGCTTGGATGGTACCTTTGACTCTGGATTTCTGAGAAAGACCGAGGAGGGACCCAAAGAGACTCAAAGGACTATCAGGAAGTTCTGAGCTCTAGGCTTAAGGAAACAGATAGGTTTCTTTTGGCTTCCTTCTATGTTGTTCATTTGAGCCCACCAGCATAGGAAGGGAGGCAGGCGTTCAGGACAGAAATTCTGCCCAAGAGTAAAGATTACCATCTGAGTGTACCATCACCCCCAGTGTTGTCATTCAGAATTGAGTGTAGCAGATGTGGCATAAGGGACAGATGAGTTACAGAAAGGTAAGGGATTCCCAAGGGGTCCCAGTGATACAGGAACCTCCAGATTTCTATATGACTGGAATTTAGAATCCTTGTAAGATTGAAAGAGCAGTTTTCGTTAGGTTGAAATCCTTTACAATCCTAACCAAAAAAATAGGGTAGCCGGAGCTATTGGGAAACTCCTTGCTTTGCTTTCAACTCCTTTCTTTTAACTCCTTTTCTCTCCACCCTTCATCCAGACTCCAAGAATGAAAAGGTTTTGGGCCAGAAAATAAACTCCTGGGATTCATCAAGAAGAGGACATTCATTTTTGAATAATTTGCACTTGTGGAATGGAGAGCTGGTTATCCATCAAACAGGATTTTATTACATCTATTCTCAAACATATTTTCGATTTCAGGAACCTGAGGAAACTTTGGGAGCAATTTCATCGAAAGAAAACAGAAAGAAAAACAAACAAATGGTACAATATATTTACAAAGCCACAAGCTATCCTGATCCTATACTGCTGATGAAAAGTGCTAGAAATAGTTGTTGGTCTAAAGATTCAGAATATGGACTCTATTCCATCTATCAGGGTGGAATATTTGAGCTTAAAGAAAACGACAGAATTTTTGTCTCTGTAACTAATGAGCAATTGATTGACATGGACCATGAAGCCAGTTTTTTTGGGGCCTTTTTAATTGGCTAAATGATCTGCGAGGTAAAAACAGTGCCTTCACAGTGACCTTTTACTTTTTTTTTCTTATTTATTTTTTTTAAGGTATTATTGATATACACTCTTTCAAAGGTTCCACATGAAAAAACAATGTGGTTACTACATTTACCCATATTAACAAGTCCCCACTCATACCCCAATGCAGAATGACCTTTTACTTTTCAGGGTGATACACTGTGAAAATATTCCAGCATAACAAAGTAAGGCAGCCTGAGCAAAGCAACCTCAACCAAAAGACCCTGAAGAAGATGCTTTTTTAGTATCTCTAAAAAACGACCAACTTACTCAAAGAAAGTGGAATTGCCACAAGTTCTTTCAGGGCTCAACCTGATATCTGTTTGCTAGCAGGAATCTTGCAGATTGTTTCCAAACACTGTGTAGCAATTAACATCTCCTGTCTTTATTGCATAGAAGGAAGGGTAACCATCCATCTCTTAAGTGTATATCATATTGGTAGCTTCCAGGTTGCCTCAGCATTATAGAGGTATACCCATTTTGTTGAGAGTTTTTATCATGAATGGATGTTGAATTTTGTCAAATGCTTTTTTGGCATCTATGGAAACAATCATGTGGTTTTTGTCCTTTTTGTTGATGTAGTGGATGATGTTGATGGATTTTCTAATATTGTACTATCCTTGCATCCCTGGAATAAATCCTACTTGTTCATGATGGATGATCTTTTGATGTATTTTTTAACTTGATTTGCTAATATTTTGTTGAGTATTTTTGCATCTATGTTCATCAGGGATATTGGTCTGTAATTTCCTTTTTTTGTGGTGTCTTCATACTGCTTTCTTACTCTCTGAATTTAACTACTTTAGTAACCTCATATAAATACAATTATATCTGTCCTTTTGTATCTGGCTTATTTCACTTAGCATAAGTCTTTAAGGTTCATCCATGTTGAAGCATGTGTCAGAATTTAATTCCTTTTTAAGGCTGAATAATATTCCATTGTATGTAAAGACCATATTTTGTTTATCCATTCATCTGTCATTCACATATGGCCTAAATGGTTACTATTTTTTACTACACATCTTGATGTCTAGTATGTATGTTTCATTAGTCCTCTGTTTCAAAATAATGTGGTCTATTCTTAACCCTTACCTTAAGAAATTGCCTGGAAGTTTTGTACACACATACACACACACACACAATCTTTTAGATATTTTGGTAATGTAGGGGAGGAAAAAATTTTCCACTGCCTTATGAGGGTCTCCAGCAATGGGCTTAAGAATTAAATTCCATGGTAGGAAGGGAGGGGATGTAAGGGCCGAGGATCCCCAAGGAGCATCCGAGGTAATGGCAGTGCTCTTTCTGAATCTGGAGGTGGGTTCATAGTGTTAGTTCTGTTCTCTTTAGTATCTCTTTTTTTATATCTTACACATATACTACTAATATTTTATGATTTAAATTTTATCTGAATGGTATTGGTAATCATGCCAAACCGAGATTTTGAGATAGAATACACTACTCTTTGATGGACCAACATATTTAAAAACAAATCAACGAATATTATTGAGACTTTTAAATTACAAAGGAAATTCATATTGTGGTGAGTGAAATGTAGAAATGTATGAAGAGAAATTAAAAATCAATAACCCTCCTACTCTTCTTCTACTTTGAAGAATCCAATGTTAAAATGACATGTCCTCTCACATCTTTCTTTCTCCCCACATAAGCACATATACCAATATTCCGACTTTATATTTTCTTTTATAAATGGGAGTACATAGTGTGTGTGTGTATTTGTGTGTGCATACAAACACAGCAACTCATTGATTTAATAGTATATAAACCCCTTTCCTGGTAAAAACTTTCAGGTCTAATTGATTCTTCCTTAATGCTGCATAATACATCATTGAGTGACTAGTTACTAATTTGTTCCACCAGTAGCTGTTCCCAGTTGTTTTTCACTACAAATAATGCTACGATAAACTTCATTATCCTTGATCTTTACATTCTGGGTCCTAAATTGGGATTGCTAGGCCAACTTAACATTTTAGATGTTGAAAATAACTACATTCTTAAACTTTTGCCAGGGTTTGCGCTGTCAGCAGTAGGAGTGAGAATGCTCTGTTCCCCATGTCATTGTTAGGACAGTTACTGCTTTTCTTCTTGTTTGCCAACATGAGTGAAAATGGCATGTGATTCATGAGTTAACTACCAACATTCTTGATTGTGTCAGCAAGGCTGCTGTAGGCACCGTGCTTCCCTAAGCTCACTGCTCAACAGTATTTCCTGGGGAGCATTGAAAAACACCAATGCCTGGGCTTTGCCACAGACCCACTAAATCAGAATCTTTGGACAGGGGTCATGGAACCTTTCTGTGCTTTTGTTTTAACTTTCCCAAATGGTCCTGACCCAGCCAGCTGGGCACATATCCACTGACAGGCAATTAGAAATCAGGAATAGACCCCATCTACATTTGAGAAACCTAAATTTCAAAAGCCATGATTTATGAATTAACTACTTAAGAAAACAATGTACCCAGATAATCATTATGGTTAGGAATGCAAAAATTCAGTTTATATGCATTTATTGAATTTTTAATTCATGACTTGATTAAAACAAGGGGTGCCTATGTGCTCCATTCTTTGCTTTAGAGATAAAGCCCAAAATACAGGAGAAAATTACGAAGTGGATATTTTTGAATGACAATATGTGGCCAACTGTGAATTCCTTTAAAAGGCTTGAATCCTGAATATCTGATCTAACTGAAAATGAAATAAGATCAAGGCAGTTCCACCTATCATAGCTGTACTCTGCCCCATGAAACCTCCTCACTTGAATAGAGAAACAAAATGCTAATTTGTTTTTTATTAGGATGGATCTGGGCAGAGCAAGGGATTTTTACCTTCAGGAGAGGCCAGCCCAGCTGTTTGAGAGGTGCCGTGACAGGCTTAAGTAGCAAGAGAAGGCATTCTTCCTTGCTCTCTCTCCTTGAGGCCCGAGAAGCCACCTTACTGCCACATACCAAGAGCCACCACCAGGTGGCGAGGTTCCCTTATTTTCTTCAAGGCCCAAAGTGCTTTAAAGGTGAGAAAAAAATGACGTCAAATTCTCTATTTGGATAAAACAAAAGTGATGGGAGCAAGGATGCACGGCTTCTGTAGTTATGTCACAGGCTCTCGGTGTCTCGGACAAGAGCATCCGCCTTGCAGGGGTTTTGTGAGGAAATGTTTCATGTATATGAAGTGCTGAGACATTGCCTGGAAAGTTCCAAACACTGAATAAGCTTCTTTAAAAAGTGAGAAGTTAAAAATAAGAACACTTCTCTGATGGACCTCATTTTCTTTGCTTTTATGCTGAGTTCCATTTCAGATTCCTGTTTATTCTTAAAATCCCCTACAAAATCATATCTATGTCAAAATCGAATATGGCCTAGTTAAAATAGATATGTAAGTAGAAAACAGGGTTCAAGTACTTCCAGTTTTGAGAAATTTCAATGTATGAGGCCCCCAAAGTTATTAAACAAATTCAAGAGATTGCGAAAGGGTCCTTATTTTAAAAGAGATTTATCACAGTCTTCCTTAAAAAGTAAGTTTCCTTTCAGCCTTAAGAATTTGACTCAACTTACTAAATTCAATTTGCTCCTAACTGCACTGTGAAGTGAGAGGAAGGTGTCCTAAGGATAAACTGTGAAGCTAACAATTTGGCTTCTGTATCCTTTCTTTCTCTTCTATAGATTTTCTCCTTTCCTATGGGCTCCCTGCTCTAGCTGCCTACATTCTACCCTTCCTTTCCTCCCTGTCCCCTCCAGAAGGGTACAGGCAATGGATAAGATTGGAGAAGAACAGTAGAAAGCTCCCTTTCCTTCGCAGGAAGCTAATTGCAGGATTGAGAGAAGAGTTTGCACTAGGGCAGCCTTCTCACTGGGGGCATCTTTCAGTGTGGGGAGGCAATAATAATGCAGAAAAGGAGGAAGAACCATTTATTGAACACTTCCTTCTGGGTACTCTTCTGAGGGAAAGATGGGGACGATCATCCACTTGCACATGAAAAAAAAAAACTGAGGTCCAGGGCTAGTAGGTGACCAAGCCAGGTCTTTACCATAGACTACGATGGAATATGTCAAAAAAGAAGCAAGGGGTTAGGTGAAGATGAACATTCAGTGCAATTCTAGAAAACAGTTTTAGCATAAGCTCCACCAGCTTAGCTATAAACATAACCTATTTCTGTGACACTTGTGCCCCCAATCAGAAACAAAGCCCTTTAATATTATCTGCATGTACACTGGCATCAGATAGATCCGCTTTGGAAATTCACTTCATCATTTATAATCAGAGTGATTTGGGGAAAACACTATATATCCCTTAGAAAATGAGGATGATCATTATCTATCTAAAGGTGTGGTGAAGATTAAATGAGTTAACTTGTGTCACCCAAATTTAGGTCAAGGGTTCTGTGGTCCAGTCTCAGCCTCGATGTCCTATTCAATTGAATACAGCCCAATATCTGAGGTATACAAGAGTGATTCCAATCTTTATACTCTTCTTTCACCAAATATTATGAGGGAACTCACTCCAAACCCATGGTAACATCTCATAAAATCCTTTCCCTGTTTTTTTGCTCTTTCTCCCATTCCACAGCTCTCCCAAAATATTGCTCCCATTCCTAAAATAAAGCTTCCCTATAAACCTGGCCTCATTTCCCCCTTGCACTTCCTTTTCCTCCCATCTCTATTCTTTCTTCTCTCTCTTGAGGAAAATTTTACCACTTTGACTGCATACTCATTATCTCCAATACTATCTCTTTCTACCCTTTGCCCTGATTCTGCATAACAAAAGCTAGCAAGGGAATGGGGAAAGAGTGAGGCACAATGGCTAAAGGCAGAATTTTCTTAACAGTTAGTAGCATTTGAAAATAATCATCCTACACATGGCAGCTTCTTGCACATCACCTGCTACAACAGCAAGCGCACAAATAATTAGAAGTTTCCTCTCCTCTTATATTACTGATTTGTACATTTTAGATACTCTTCTGTCAGGAAGCTGTCTCTAGGAATGTCTGTTTCCCCTAAGGTTCTGTTAGGGACTATTTTCTATAAAGTTATAGCCTTCATGACAACAGCGATGCAATGAAAAAAAGTCTGGGCTAGAAATCAAACAGAGGAACTCTTGTGCAAGTCATTAATTTGTCCTCGACGTATTAGCATATTGGAGAAGCAATTTTTGATCCTGTAGGACTGCCCACCTCATCGCAGCACGGTTAGCATCCTTAGCCCACGGTGCTATGTGTCTATAGCTACTGCTTACTAACATGACTTTGTTCACTAAGAGTGGGGTTTTGTCCATCACTGTCCACCCGCTTTAGTGACTACTTTAAGAATTTCTTTATATACAAAAGTTGTTACTCTTTGGTATGTTTCTTAATTTAGTGAATGCCTTTTTTTTTCTTTAAAAACAGTAAGGATCATGGTTTTTTTTGATAATTTAAAATATAATCTTGGAAGTAATGGCTAGCATCTGAGACCATTCTGATTGGTATAGCAGAATAGTACAGAATGGGCGGCTTATGAAAAACAGAAATTTTTATCTCCTAGTGCTGGGGGCTGAAATCCAAGATCAAGGCAGCAGCCCGGTCATGAGGGCCTTCTTGCGGGTTCACAGCCCGTGCCTTCCCATTGTCTTAACATGGCAGGAAAGCACCAGCGGTTTTTGGGGTCCCCTTTTATAGGAACCCTAATCCCATTCATCAGGGTTCTACTCTTATCGTTGAAGTACCTCCCTAAACCCCTACCTCCTTATACCACCACCTTTGGGGTTAGGATTTCAGTATATGAATTACGGCAGTGGCGGTGAGGCACAAATATTCAGACCATAGCAGCTAGATGCAGAAAGACTTGGTGAAAAGCTCTTACATAGAAAACTTATCTTACAAAGCAGGTAACCAGACCCTGCAGTCTTTAGACTTAACTTTAACATTAACGAAACATTCACGCCTCAGAGAATTTTGTTTTATTTACTTGCATTTTCCCGCATTTTTCTTTGTTTCTTCTTTTCATAGGTTTATCTACCTCAGTAGTTATTTTAAAGAACAAGATTTTGGTTAATCATCGATATTCTTTTTTTTTTTTTAACTCTCTAATTCATTGCTTCTTCCCTTATCTATATTTTTTCTTTTGCTTTTCTGTATGACTTTTTCCATTTTCTTGAACTGAATGTTTAGCTCATTTGCTTTCAGTATTACTTTTTTGGTAGATGAATTCAATTATGTAATTATCCTCTGAGGATTATATTAACTGTTTATCATACATTTTGACATATAATAAATTTATTTATCAATAAGTCCTAAATTTTATATAACCTGAATTATGAGTTACTCTTGAAACTAAGGGCTGCGTAGGAAATTTTTTAGTTATGAGAATTGAAAATTTTAAGTGATCCTTTTTCTATTAACTTATAAATTGATTGTATTGAATGCAAAAAACATATTTCCTATGATTTTGGTTGTTTCAAATTTATTGATGTTTTTGTGTGCTGGTACAGGATTAAATTTTGTGAATTCTCAAAAACTTTAAAAGTATGTGTATGAGTTTCACCTCACCTGTTAAAAAGTCTATGTATTCACTATGCTTTCTTGTTCTCTTATTCTTTTAGCCAGTATATAACTATTTTGTTTATTCCTTTGTATTCTCCATTTTTGTAGAATTGATTTCATCCATTTACATCTATTATAACCATTGTACTGTTGAAATTTATTCATGTATCTTTAATTCTTGACTTCCTTTTAACATGCTTTGTTTTGTTCCTTTTCTTCATTCTCCTAACTTCTATTGGCTAGTTAAAATTATTTTCTAATAGTTTTAGAGTTATAAATACTACATTTTTATGTCTGGTGGTTAGGTCTAATTGATAAGACAAATGGTTATGTTTATTTCACAATTTAAGTTCAAATGTTATTAATCTCCAAATATTACACACCCACCCCACAACGAGTTAAGAATTTTAGCAAGAGTTTCTCATTTTCTAGTACACCATCTCCATATTGATGTTGATACCATCTGGAGTTTTGGTACTAGAATTATATTTTAATTCTATTGTTGCTCTTTTTGGACCCTTGTTTACTTAGATTTTAATACATTTAATAAATCATTTATTCTTGCCAGCCTGAGTGGTGGATGCACTGATCTTGTATCACCGCCCTGGGCTGGGAGTGCCGGTTCCTTGCGGTAGTGGGGGAAGAAAACGGCCCTGTGAGAGTGCTCTTGTCCTCTTCATGTCCTCTGTGACCCCTGGTCCTTTCCTCCTCGGCCCACATTCTCTGATGCTGTCCTCCCAGCTCAGACCCCAACAACTTTCCACTAATGTAAGAGTTGTGCACTTCATATGCTGAATTCTGAGCATGGTTGGAGTACATTGATCCCTCCATCACCCTTGTGACTTCACTAGTGTGGGCAAGGGAAGCAAGTCAAGACGGAGGGTCACATGGCCTGTGCTAGTTGCCATCTTTTCTAAAATTAGAAAATTTAAATATAATTTATGTTCTTCATAGGGTTATTTGTAGACTCAAAAGAGATAATATATGTGAAAATTCTTTAAAATTGTGTTTTAACATTTATGTATGTTCACTATATTAAGGGGTATTTTTTCCTTGAAGATTTTGAATGGATAAGAACTTGAAGAGAAAAAAAGAGGTATCTAGCTCATTGTAACAATTTTGCACTGTTTTCAGCTGGCACACTTTGAAGTGAGTGGCATATTCATGACTGGAATATTAGAGAAAACCTTTTCATTTCCTTCCTTCTCTATTTAAAATCCTGATTTGAATTTTTCAAATTTAGTGGACTTAAGAATATGATACTTGAAGGGTTGGGGGCCAGTGGAAAGGCTAAAAGTAAATGCAAGCTCACTTTTCTATCCCATATTGCACTGATAAAAAACTTCAAGAAGGGAATTAGTACACATATTACTTGTACTTGAAAATGAATATTAACTTTATTAGGAAGATGATAGCTAAGTCTTCTCTCTTGGTATTATGCTGATCTTTTCTAGAGGAGGCTTTTGTTTCTATAAGAGGTTAATGTTAAAAATACAGGGCAAAAGAGATTGGTACATTTATATCATCTAGGTAATAATGCATTATTCTATTTAACATTAAAAGTACGATTCTTTTTGTTTCATTCTCCAGAATGTTTTTCTAAGTAATTAAACCAAATAAATATAAAAACATACATATTCTCTTCAATATTGCATGAATTACCACTAAAGAATATATAGACCATTTATCATTCCTTGGGATATTGTATATAATAATGATTTTCTGATATTCTTTACACTAGTGAGATAACAGTTATCTTTATTGTTCTTTGTGACATATAAAGTCATAATCACCACCTTTTGGGGACTCTAAAATATGTCCAAAAAAAAAAAAAACAAGACTTTGACAGATTGCAGCATTACAGAAGAGAGTTTTTTTTTAACAAATTTAAAATATTTTCTGCTGGTGAAGATGTAGCAATAAGAGCAAAACGGCTCTACTTAAAACTGAGTCTCATATTTTGCTCTGATAATTGAAGAACGTGGAATTAAATTAGAACAACAAATTACCTGAAAATCTATGTGAAACAATGACAAAAGCTCAACTCATAATAATTTTTTCCTAAATTTGTTAGGAGATCTGATTATTTTACTGTAATACCTGGTACGAACTTTAAAGTAATTAATTTGACAGCCTGTAATCTAAAGTGTTTATGAACTTGAATTTGTCTTAGAAGTATAAAACATCCTGGCCTATTCATTAGACATGCCTAGTATTTTTAAATAAGTCTGCAGCCATACAGTCTCCATAGTTTCCATAAAATCATTTACCAGTGCATAGTGTGTATACTATGGGAGAGATCGATGCGGTAGAAACATCACGCTGGGTCTTCTTCACCTGTTCAGACAAGTGGAAGAACCCTGGTGCATCTCCCTGAGGCGATTTATCAGTGAGTATTCTAGCTGGTGTGGTTCCAGTGACATTTAGTGGAAGATCGACTCAGTTGGCACTGATAACATAAAGAGCCTGAAGTAGTGTGATTCCAGGCTTGGTTAAGTCAGCAGCTCATTGCCATAACTGGGCACCCAGGTTCTCTTCATTCTTCTGCTGCACTTTGACCATGACCACAGGCTCCCAGGATGGATGGAGCAGATTCAAGTACTTCATTTAACATTAAATGCTGCCTTGTATTCCTTTTAAAAACGGAGGAAAACTCTTTCACATTCACTACTCAGAATTGTAGGCATGCCCGTTCCTAAACCATTCACTGGCAGGGAATTTCTATGATTGGCTTAGGTTAATTAAGGTTATCCTCCCTAGGACTGGGGAGAGGTCCAGCTTTTTCTAAACTATGCAGTCTCCAGATAGCTGAATAAAACCAAGGCTCTGAACGCAGGGAAGATGAGTGGAATAACAGCAAGGTGAGTGGCCAAGAGTGCCTGCTATGCTGAATCAGAGGGAGAGTCTAAAAGGAATTGGATTCTAACGAAGGCTGGTGCTTTTAGGGCGTTTACCTTGTGGGAAGAAAATATATGTTAAAGAGTAACTGGGCAATACTATTCTGTTTTTCTGACTTGATACGGCCATCTCAACCCCTGATGATTGTTCAGGGAAAGATAAGATATGTGACTATGTCTCTTAAGAGACATAAGAAATTCCCTACATGGAGGAGTCAGTGGTTCAGTATTATATTTTTAACTAAAAGAAATTTTGGGGGAAACATAATTGAATCAGTTGAGATTCTTTCATTTCAATGTACAAAAACCCTATCTGTGATAGACTAACACAATAGGAAAATTCACCTTTCTTCACAGGAAGTTCGGAGGCAGAGCAGGGTCTGGGCTTGGTTGATTTGGCTCTTGGGCTTGCCTTCCTGAGAGCTGGCTTCATCCTCAGACTGGTGGTTATAGTGATTCCAGGTGTCACAGCTAGTCAAGGCAAGGTTCAAAAAGGACAGAACAGCTGCTCCCCATTAGGAAGGGGAAGACGTTTTCCACATGTTCCTCAGCATCATTCCTCTCCTGTTTCATTAGTCAGAGTTATACGGCCATTCCTGAGTCCACCACTGCCAGGAGAATCAGCTGAGTAAACATCTAAGTTGTGAGAATTCTTACTGCAAGTTTGTTTCCATTGTGATTGGGATAATCCATATTCCCTTACCTCTTTAACTCTAGTTTATGTAGGTCAGACCTCAGCAAACTAATCCCAACCACCCCATGTTTATTCTTTTTAATAGTTTATTTTGGTATCATTAATCTACAATTACATGTGCAATATTATCGTGATTAAACTACCCCCTTCATCAGGTCCCCCCCACGAACCCCATTACAGTCACTGTCCTTCAGCGCAGTGAGTTGCTATAGGATCACTACTTGTCTTCTATGAGTTCTACAGCCCTCCCCGCCCCCCCCTAACATTACATCTGCTAATCATAATGCCCCTTTTTCCCCCTTGCCCCTCCCTTCCCACCCAGTCCCTTTCCCTTTGGTAACGATTAGTCCATTCTTGGGTTCTGTAAGTCTGCTGCTGTTCTGTTCCTTCAGTTTCTTTCTTTCTTCTTATACTCCACATATGAGTGAAATCATTTGGTACTTGTCTTTTTCGGCTTGGCTTATTTCACTGAGCATAATACTCTCTAGCTCCATCCATGTTGTTGCAAAAGGTAGGATTTGTTTTCTTCTTATGGCTGAATAATATTCCATTGTGTATATGTACCACTTCTTCTTTATCCATTCATCTACTGATGGACACTTAGGTTGCTTCCATTTCTTGGCTATTGTAAATAATGCTGCGATAAACATAGGGGTGCATATGTCTTTTTCAAACTGGGCTGCTGCATTCTTAGGGTAAATTCCTAGGAGTGGGATTCCTGGGTCAAATGGTATTTCTATTTTGAGTTTTTTGAGGAACCTCCATACTGCTTTCCACAATGGTTGAACTAATTTGCATTCCCACCAGCAGTGTAGGAGGGTTCCCTTTTCTCCACATCCTTGCCAACATTTGTTATTGTTTGTGTTTCGGATGTTGGCCATCCTTACTGGTGTGAGGTGATATCTCATTGTGGTTTTAATCTGCATTTCTCTGATGATTAGTGATGTGCAGCATCTTTTCATATGCCTGTTGGCCATCTGAGTTTCTTCTTTGGAGAAGTGTCTATTCATGTCCTCTGCCCATTTCTTAATTGGATTATTTACTTTGTTTGTTGAGGTGTGTGAGTTCTTTATATATTCTGGACGTCAACTCCTTATTGGATATGTCATTTATGAATATATTCTCCCATACTGTAGGATGTCTTTTTGTTCTACTGATGGTGTCCTTTGCTGTACAGAAGCTTTTCAGCTTGATATAGTCCCACTTGTTCATTTTTGCTTTTGTTTCCCTTGCCCAGGAAGATATGTTCATGAAGAAGTCGCTCATGTTTATGTCTAAGAAATTTTTGCCTATGTTTTCTTCTAAGAGTTTTATGGTTTCATGACTTACATTCAGATCTTTGATCCATTTTGAGTTTACTTTTGTGTATGGGCTTAGACAGTAGTCCAGTTTCATTCTCTTACATGTAGCTGTCCAGTTTTTCCAACACCAGCTGCTGAAGAGGCTGTCATCTCCCCATTGTATATCCAAGGCTCCTTTATCAAATATTAGTTGACTGTATATATTTGGGTTAATGTTTGGATTTTCTATTCTGTTCCACTGGTCTGTGGGTCTGTTTTTGTGCCAATACCAAATTGTCTTGATTACTGTGGCTTTGTACTAGAACTTGAAGTCAGGGAGCATAATTCCCCCTGTTTTATTCTTCCTTCTCAGGATTGCTTTGGCTATTTGGGGACTTTTGTGGTTCCATATGAATTTTAGAATTATTTGTTCCAGTTCATTGAAGAAAGCTGTTGGTAGTTTGATAGGGATTGCATTGAATCTGTATATTGCTTTAGGTATTATAGCCATTTTGACAATATTTATTCTTCCTAGCCAAGAGCATGGGATGCATTTCCATTTGTTAGTGTCCTCTTTAATTTCTCTTAGGAGTGTCTTGTAGTTTTCAGAGTACAGGTCTTTCACTTCCTTCGTTAGGTTTATTCCTAGGTATTTTATTCTTTTGATGCAATTGTGAATGGAATTGTTTTTCTGATTTCTCTTTCTGTTAGTTCATCATTAGTGTATAGGAAAGCAACAGATTTCTGCGTGTTAATTTTGTATCCTGCAACTTTGCTGAATTCAGATATTAGTTCTAGTAGTTTTGGAGTGGAGTCTTTAGGGTTTTTTATGTACAATATTATGTCATCTGCAAATAGTGACAATTTGACTTCTTCTTTACCAATCGGGATGCCTTGTATGTCTTTGTTTTGTCTGATTTCTGTGGCTAGGACCTTCAGTACTATGTTGAATAACAGTGGAGAGAGTGGGCATCCCTGTCTTGTTCCCGATCTTAGATGAAAAGCTTTCAGCCTCTCGCTGTTAAGTATGATGTTAGCTGTGGGTTGTCATATATGGACTTTATGATGTTGACGTACTTGCCATCTATACCCATTTTGTTGAGAGTTTTAATCAGGAATGGATGCTGAATTTTGTCAAATGCTTTTTCAGCATCTATGGAGATGATCATGTGGTTTTTGTTCTTCTTTTTGTTGATGTGGTGGATGATGTTCATGGATTTTCGAATGTTGTACCATCCTTGCATCCCTGGGATGAATCCCACTTGATCATGGTGTATGATCCTCTTGATGTATTTTTGAATTCGGTTTGCTAATATTTTGTTGAGTATTTTTGCATCCACGTTCATGAAGGATATTGGTCTGTAATTTTCTTTTTTGGTGAGGTCTTTGCCCGGTTTTGGTATTAGAATGATGCTAACTTCATAGAATGAGTTTGGAAGTTTTCCCTCCTCTTCTATTTTTTGGAAATCTTTAAGGAGAATGGGTGTTATTTCTTCTCTATATGTCTGGTAGAATTCAGAGGTGAATCCATCTGGTCTGGGGGTTTTGTTCTTGGGTAGTTTTTTGATTACCGCTTCAATTACCTTTGTGGTGATTGGTCTGTTTAGTTTTTTTTGTTTCTTGTTTGGTCAGTTTTGGAAGGTTGTATTTTTCTAAGAAGTTGTCCATTTCTTCTAGGTTTTCCAGCTTGTTAGCATATAGATTCTCATAATATTCCCTTATAATTCTTTGTATTTCTGTGGGGTCTGTCATTATTTTTCCTTTCTCATTTCTGATTGTGTTTATGTGTGTAGATTCTCTTTCTCTCTTATAAGTCTGGCTAGGGGTTTATCTATTTTGTTTATTTTTCAAAGAACCAGCTCTTGGTTTCATTGATTTTTTCTATTGTTTTATTCTTCTCAATTTTATTTATTTCTTCTCTGATCTTTATTATGTCCCTCCTTCTGGTGACTTTGGGTCTCATTTGTTTTTCTTTTTCTAATTTCAGGAATTGTGTCTTTAGACTATTCATTTGGGATTGTTCTTCTCTCTTTAGATAGGCCTGGATTGCAATGTACTTTCCTCTTAGAACTGCCTTTGCTGTGTCCCATAGAAGTTGTGGCTTTGTGTTGTTGTCCTTTGTCTCCATATATTCTTTGATTTCTGTTTTGAATTTGTTGTTAATCCATTGATTAATTAGGAGAATGTTGTTAAGTTTCCATGTATTTGTGAGCCTTTTTGTTTTATTTCTAAAATTTAATTCTAGTTTTATACCTTTATGATCTGAGAAGTTGGTTGGTAGAATTTCAATATTTTTGAATTTACTGAGGTTCTTTTTGTGGCCTAGTATGTGGTGTATTCTGGAAAATGTTCCATGTTCACTTGAGAAGAATGTGTATCCTCTTGCTTTTGGGTGCAGAGTTCTGTAGATGTCTGTTAGGTCCATCTGTTCTAGTGTGTTGTTCAGTGCCTCTGGGTCTTTACTTATTTTCTGTCTGGTTGTTCTGTCCTTTGGAGTGAGTGGTGTGTTGAAGTCTCCTAAAATGAATGCATTGCTGTCTATTTCCTCCTTTAATTCTGTTAGTATTTGTTTCATATATGCCGGTGCTCCCGTAATGGGTGCATATATATTTATAATGTTTATATCCTCTTGTAGGATTGACCCCTTTATCATTATGTAATGTCCTTCTTTATCTCTTGCTACTTTCTTCGTTTTCAAGTCTATTTTGTCTGATACAAGTACTGCAACACCTGCTTTTTTCTCTTTGTTGTTTGCATGAAATATCTTTTTCCATCCCTTCACTTTTAGTCTGTGTATATCTTTTCTTTGCGTTTGAGTTGAGTCTCCTGTAAGCAGCATATAGATGGGTCTTGCTTTTTTATCCATTCTGTTATTCTGTGTCTTTTGATTGGTGCATTCAGTCCATTTACATTTAGGGTGATTATCGATAGATATGTACTTACTGCCATTGCTGGCTTTAGATTTGTGGTTACCAAAGGGTCAAGGGTTGCTTCTTTACTGTCTAACAATCTAGCTTAACTTTCTTGTTAACTTATTGTGAACACAGTCTGATGTTTCTTTATTTCTCTCCCTACTTATTCTTCCTCCTCCATTCTTTATATACTAGGTGTTTTATTCTTTGCCTTTAGTTAGTATTTGGATGGTCTGCTTTCTTTGCTCTGATTTTATTTTCTCTGGTGACATCTTTTTAGCCTTAGGGGTGCTTCCCTCTAGAGCAGTCCGTTTAAGATATTCTGTAGTGGTGGTTTATGAGAGGCAAACTCTCTCAACTTTCGTTTGTCTGGAAATTGTTTAATCCCTCCATCACATTTAAATGATATTCGTGCTGGATACAATATTCTTGGTTCAAGGCCCTTCTGCTTCATAACGTGAAATATATCATGCCATTCTCTTCTGGCCTGTACGGTTTCTGTTGAGAAGTCTGATGATAGTCTGATGGGTTTTTCTTTGAAGGTGATCTTTTTTCTTTCTCTAGCTGCCTTTAATACTCTGTCCTTATCTTTGACCTTTGCCATTTTGATTATTATGTGTGTTGGTTCTGTCTTCCTTGGGTCCCTTGTGTTAGGAGATCTGTGGGCTTCTGTGGACTGCGAGACTATTTCCTTCCCCAGCATGGGGAAGTTTTCAGCAATTATTTCTTCAAAGACACGTTCTATCCCTTTTTCTCTCTCTTCTTCCTCTGGTACTCCTATAATGTGAATATTGTTCCGTTTGGATTGGTCACACAGTTCTCTTAATATGCTTTCATTCTTAGAGGTCCTTTTATCTCTCTCTGCCTCAGCTGCTCTGTATTGCTGTTCTCTGATTTCTATTCCATCAACATCTCTTGCATCTCGTCCAGTCTGCTGCTAAGCCCATCGATGGCTTGTCTCATTTCTGCATTGTCTTTCCTGACTTCCCTCACTTGCTCCCTCAGCTCTTGCATATTTCTCTGTAGATCCATCAGCATGGTTATCACTTTTATTCTGAATTCTTTTTCTGGAAGATTGTACATTTTCATCCCTTCAGGTTCCCCCTCTGGTGTTGTCTGGGTCTGGGTGATCTTTGTCTGTACCATATTCCTCTGTCTTTTCATGGCAATAGAAGTCGTCACTGGTAGGTGCCACATATGTCAGCTGGGCTCTTTAAGACTTTAAAAAAAAACAAAAAAAGAAAAAACAAATAAAAAGAAACAAACAAAGAAAAAGAGAAGGAAGAGAAAGAGAAGAGGAAAAAAAAAGAAATAAAGAAAAGAAACGGGAAAAAAACCCGCCCACCAGGAGTGGATTCTGTAAGGATGCTGTAGGTGGCGCTGTTGCTCCACTATTCCGCAGCCGCGCCCGCACTGCTCTTTGTAGCTCTGGCAGGGGCGGAATGAATGGGAGGCTGTTGTTCTCTGTGTAAGGTTTCAGTGTGGCTACCTTTTCCCAGTCGCCAGCCAAGGGGTCCCAAGTTCCTCAGGACTTCCAGCCCTCTGGGCTAAGCGTGCCGGGATGATCTTGTTCCCTCGCTGGGCCCTCCGCCTCTCCAAGACCGCTAAAAACAGTCAGCAGTTTTCTCTTGTCCCGGGGCGCCAGCTGCACAGACCTGGGCGCATTCCCAGCTCAAAACCTGCACCTTGTGCCTCTCCAATATCCGATGAACCGTGCAATGTGTTGCAGTGCTCCTGGCACAGATCACCGGCGCTGGTTATTTCGCGGGCCTGTTCTTCCACTCGCTCCCGGCTCTGAATCCTCTCCTCCCGCGGGTGCGCTGGAGGAGTGCTCGGGTCCAGCCGGGTCGCGGCTCCGTATCTTACCCGCCTCGCAGGGTGCTGAGTCCTCTCAGGTGCACATGCAAGCTGTGCGCTGTGCTGTAAATTCTGGTCTGTCTTTTAGGAGTAGTTGTATTTGCTGTGTTTTCATAGATTTATATAGTTTTGGGAGGAGATTTCTGCCACCCTGCTCACGCCACCATCTTCCTGGAACTCCCACGCCATGTTTTTATAAATAAAGTTTTATTGGGACACAGCCCCATCCATTTTTTTATTTTTGTCGATGGCTGCTTTCATGACAATGACAGAGCTGAGTAGTTGTGACAGAGACCATATGACTTACAAAGCCTAAAATATTTCCTATCTGATTCTTTACAGAAAAGTTTGCCCACTCTAATATAGAGTTAACTGTAGTACTTCCTTTTATTTGCTTTAAACTACCTTCTGAAAATGGCAACTCTTAATTTTATTATTCTAAGTAGAAGTATGTGATGGTTAGTTTTATATGTCAGCTTGACTGGCCATGGAGTGCCCAGATTAAGTATTATTTCTGAGTGTGTATGAAAGTGTGTTTCCATCACCTACAAAGGAAAACCCATCAGACTATCATCAGACTTCTCAACAGAAACCTTACAGGCCAGAAGAGAATGGTATGATATATTTAACGTTATGAAACAGAAGGGCCTCGAACCAAGAATATTGTATCCAGTACGATTATCATTTAAATATGATGGAGGGATTAAACAATTTCCAGACAAACGAAAGTTGAGAGAGTTTGCCTCTCATAAACCACCACTAGAGGAGATCTTAAATGGACTGCTCTAGATGGAAGCACCCCTAAGGCTAAAAAGATGTCACCAGAGAAAATAAAATCAGAGCAAAGAAAGCAGACCATCCAAATACTAACTAAAGGCAAAGAATAAAACACCTATTATAGAAAGAATGGAGGAGGAGGAATAGAAGGGAGAGAAATAAAGAAACATCAGACTGTGTTTACAATAACTTAAGAAGAAAGTTAAGTTAGATTGTTAGATAGTAAAGAAGCAACCCTTGAACCCTTGGTAACCACGAATCTAAAGCCAGCAATGGCAATAAGTACATATCTATCAATAATCACCCTAAATGTAAATGAACTGAATACACCAATCAAAAGACACAGAATAACAGAATGGATAAAAAAGCAAGACCCATCTATATGCTGCCTACAATAAACTCACCTCAAATCCAAAGATATACACAGACTAAAAGTGAAGGGATAGAAAAAGATACATCATGCAAACAACAAAGAGAAAAAAGCAGGTGTTGCAGTACTTGTATCAGACAAAATAGACTTCAAAACGAAGAAAGTAGCAAAAGATAAAGAAGGACATTACATAATGATAAAGGGGTCAGTCCAACAAGAAGATATAACCATTATAAATATATATGCACCCAACACAGGAGCGCCAGCATATGTGAGACAAATACTAACAGAATTAAAGGAGGAAATAGACAGCAATGCATTCATCTTAGGAGACTTCAACACACCACTCACTCCAGAGGACAGATCAACCAGACAGAAAATAAGTAAAGACACAGAGGCACTGAACAACACACTAGAACAGATGGACCTAACAGACATCTACAGAACTCTACACCCAAAAGCAACAGGATACACATTCTTCTCAAGGGCACATGGAACATTTTCCAGAATAGACCACATACTAGGCCACAAAAAGAACCTCAGTAATTTCAAAAATATTGAAATCCTACCAACCAACTTCTCGGATCACCAAGGTATAAAACTAGAAATAAATTTTAGAAATAAATCAAAAAGGCTCACAAATACATGGAGACTTAACAACACTCTCCTAATTATTCAATGGGTTAACGACCAAATCAAAACAGAAATCAAAGAATATATGGAGACTAATGACAACAACAACACAAAGCCACAACTTCTGTGGGACGCAGCAAAGGCAGTTCTAAAAGGAAAATATATTGCAATCCAGGCCTATTTAAAGAAGGAAGAACATTCCCAAATGAATAGTCTAAAGACACAATTACTGAAATTGGAAAAAGAAGAACAAATGAGGCCCAAAGTCACCAGAAGGAGGGACATAATAAAGATTAGAGAAGAAATATATAAAATTGAGAAGAATAAAACAATAGAAAAAATCAATAAAACCAAGAGATGGTTCTTTGAAAAATAAACAAAATAGATAAACCCCTAGCCAGACTCATTAAGAGAAAAAGAGAATCTACACACATAAACACAATCAGAAATGAGAAAGGAAAAATCACGACGGACCCCACAGAAATACAAAGAATCATAAGAGAATATTATGAGAATCTATATGCTAACAAGCTGGAAAACATAGAAAAATGGACAACTTCTTAGAAAAATACAACCTTCCAAGACTGACCAAGCAAGAAAAAGAAAAACTAAACAGACCAATCACCAGCGACGAAATCGAATTGGTAATCAAAAAACTACCCAAGAACAAAACCCCCAGGCCTGATGGATTCACCTCTGAATTCTACCAGACATATAGAGAAGAAATAACACCCATTCTCCTTAAAGTTTTCCAAAAAATAGAAGAGGAGGGAATACTTCCAAACTCATTCTATGAAGCCAGCATCACTCTAATACCAAAACCGGGCAAAGACCTCACCAAAAAAGAAAATTACAGACCAATATCCCTGATGAACGTAGATGCAAAAATACTCAACAAAATATTAGCAAACCGAATTCAAAAATACATCAAGAGGATCATACACCATGATCAAGTGGGATTCATCCCAGGGATGCAAGGATGGTACAACATTCGAAAATCCATCAACATCATCCACCACATCAACAAAAAGAAGAACAAAAACCACATGATCATCTCCATAGATGCTGAAAAAGCATTTGACAAAATTCAGCATCCATTCATGATTAAAACTCTCAACAAAATGGGTATAGATGGCAAGTACCTCAACATCATAAAGGCTATATATGACAAACCCACAGCTAACATCATACTTAACGGCAAGACGCTGAAAGCTTTTCATCTAAGATCGGGAACAAGACAGGGATGCCCACTCTCTCCACTGTTATTCAACATAGTACTGGAGGTCCTAGCCAGGGCAATCAGACAAAACAAAGACATACAAGGCATCCCGATTGGTAAAGAAGAAGTCAAATTGTCACTATTTGCAGATGACATGATATTGTACATAAAAAACCCTAAAGACTCCACTCCAAAACTACTAGAACTAATATCTGAATTTAGCAAAGTTGCAGGATACAAAATTAACACGCAGAAATCTGTTGCTTTCCTATACACTAATGATGAACTAACAGAAAGAGAAATCAGAAAAACAATTCCATTCACAATTGCATCAAAAAGAATAAAATACCTAGGAATAAACCTAATGAAGGAAGTGAAAGACCTATACTCTGAAAACTACAAGACACTCCTAAGAGAAATCAAAGAGGACACTAACAAATGGAAATGCATCCCATGCTCTTGGCTAAGAAGGATAAATATTGTCAAAATGGCTATAATACCTAAAGCAATATACAGATTCAATGCAATCCCTATCAAACTACCAACAGCTTTCTTCAATGAACAGGAACAAATAATTCTAAAATTCATATGGAACCACAAAAGACCCCGAATAGCCAAATCAATCCTGAGAAGGAGGAATAAAACAGGGGGAATTACACTCCCTGACTTCAAGCTCTACTACAAAGCCACAGTAATCAAGACAATTTGGTATTGGCACACAAACAGACCCACAGACCAGTGGAACAGAATAGAAAATCCAAACATTAACCCAAACATATTCAGTCAATTAATATTTGATAAAAGTGCCTTGGATATACAATGGGGAGATGACAGCCTCTTCAGCAGCTGGTGTTGGAAAAACTGGACAGCTACATGTAAGAGAATGAAACTGGACTAGTGTCTAGCCCCATACACAAAGGTAAACTCAAGGTGGATCAAAGACCTGAATGTAAGTCATGAAACCATAAAACTCTTAGAAAAAAACATAGGCAAAAATCTCTTGGACATAAACATGAGCAACTTCTTCATGAACATATCTCCCCGGGCAAGGGAAACAAAAGCAAAAATGAACAAGTGGGACTATATCAAGCTGAAAAGCTTCTGTACAGCAAAGGACACCATCAGTAGAACCAAAAGACATCCTACAGTATGGGAGAATATATTCATAAAAAACGTATCTGATAAAGGGTTGACATCCAAAATATATAAAGAACTCATGCACCTTAACAAACAGAAAGCAAATAATCCAATTAAGAAATGGGCAGAGGACATGAATAGACACTTCTCCAAAGAAGAAATTCAGATGCCAACAGGCACATGAAAAGATGCTCCACATCGCTAATCATCAGAGAAATGCAGATTAAAACCACAATGAGATATCACCTCACACCAGTGAGGATGGCCAACATCCAAAACACAAACAACAACAAATGTTGGCGAGGATGTGGAGAAAAGGGAACCCTCCTACACTGCTGGTGGGACTGCAAATTAGTTCAACCATTGTGGAAAGCAGTATGGAGGTTCCTCAAAAAACTCAAAATAGAAATACCATTTGACCCAGGAATTCCACTCCTAGGAATTTACCCTAAGAATGCAGCAGCCCAATTTGAAAAGGACAGATGCACCCCTATGTTTATTGCAGCACTATTTACAATAGCCAAGAAATGGAAGCAACCTAAGTGTCCATCAGTAGATGAATGGATAAAGAAGATGTGGTACATATACACAATGGAATATTATTCAGCCATAAGAAGAAAACAAATCCTACCATTTGCAACAACATGGATGGAGCTAGAGGGTATTATGCTCAGTGAAATAAGCCAAGCCGAAAAAGACAAGTATCAAATGATTTCACTCATATGTGGAGTATAGGAACAAAGAAAAAATACTGAAGGAACAAAACAGCAGCAGACTCACAGAACCCAAGAATGGACTAACAGTTACCAAAGGGAAAGGAACTGGGGAGGATGGGTGGGAAGGGAGAGACAAGGGGGAAAAGGGGACATTACGATTAGCAGACATAATGTTGGGGGGGCACGGGGAGGGCAGTATAGCACAGAGAAGACAAGTAGCTATTCTATAGCATCTCACTACACTGATGGACAGTGACTGTAATGGGGTTCGTGGGGGGGACCTGATGAAGGGGTAGTTTAATAACCGTAATATTGCACATGTAATTGTAGATTAATGATAATAAAATAAATTATATTTAAAAAAATAAAAACAAAAAAATAAAACAAAACAAAAAAAAAGAAAGTGTGTTTCCAGGTGAGATTAGTGTTGAATTAGGGGGCTCAGTAAAGTAGATTGCCCTCTTCAGTATTGCTGAACATCATCCCATTCATTAAGGGTCTGAATCAAACAAAAGGCAGAAGAAGCAGGAATTCCCCCTTCTTGCCCTGCCTGTCCCCTGATCTGGGACATCTCACCCTATCTCCTTCCTTCAGACTGGGGTCTATACCATTGGCTCCCCTGGTCCTCAGGTCTTCAGATTTCGACTGAATTACACTATTTCTTTTCCTGGGTCTCTAGCTTGCTGATGGCAGACTGTGGGACTTCTCGACCTCCATAATTACATGAGCCAATATCTTATAGTAAATCCATCTCTCCCTCTCTCTCTGGATTAGATTTGCATTTTCAAAAGATCACTAGTTGCATATGACAAATGGATTGTGGAACAGGAAAAATAAGAGGAAGGAGACCAGTACATTAGGTTTGTAGCAGTTTGGTGGAGGTGTTAGCAGAAAAAATGGTGAGAAGTAGCTGGAACCATATCTGAAATGACTGGATGTCTTGTGAAACACTTAAAGTGCCTTCAAGGAGTTCATAATGTTATCGAAGGAGTGACTCACAGGTATAAAATAACAATAACAATGTATAAGTAGGAAGTAAGCTGAGAAGTTCAAAATCTGAAAGACATAGGAATTGAGAGTGAGAAATGGGTCAGGACTCTAATGGTTAGGATTTTGAGAGAGAGGCCAGAGGCAAGTGCTTACAAAAGGCAGGGAAGTGAGGGGAGAGGCAGGCCTATAAGGCAGAGATGGCCCATTGTGGGAAATAACATGTCTGGCTGGATATGCACAGTAAGGCCGATTTATGAGACTCAAGAAGGCAAGAGTTTGAAAGACTTGATGTGAGATTAAAGAATGAGCCATTAAAAAGATTTAACATAGGACGGATACAAGATGAAACAAGGTGTAAAGAAATTTGGTTTAAACAAACTTCTGTTGTTCATTAGACTGAGAACTTGCTGCCTGTGTGGTTGTGGAGCACGAGACTAGACTAAGAATGTGGCAGTTAGAATGGAGATGAGGGACAGATGTTAGGGAGTGGATGGTTTTATTTGTTTTTCTCTTATTTGTATTTTCTGCACTGTTTACAATCCCATGTCTTTACTCATTAGTGTTCCTGAAAGGAATGTTCCATGATTCACACAAAGGAAAATTCTGCTTTCTAAATCACTTGGCAAGACTTTACAGAATGAAATATTTTGATATCTCATATTAAATAATATTTTGATGTAATAAAATTGAATTGCCCAGTCATACATATGTTTGCATTCTTTGCCAACTTTAATAAGCAATTACTGATTTTTGGAAAATTTGAACTGTGAGTAGAATCCTATTTTAGTGAACTTGGCAAGATGAAAAATAATCTATAGCATTTGACTTTCATTAAAACTAATATGTATTGCACTCCATAGAAAAATAGCTTCAGGATGTATTGTTCAGTTTCATAGAGAAACTCATACACTCATGTGTCTTTTACAAATCTTCTCTAGTTTATTAATGACCCACTTTCTATTGTGCCTTTTGTCAGAAATGAAAGCACTCTTTATCCCTCCATCCTCCTGCCCTCAACTCCCCTGAAGTAAATAAACTACCGTCAAATACCAGTACAATGTTTTATAGAAAATCTCAAATTTCATAGATCCAAGCACACCACAAATGACAAATACCGAAAGAACAATGTCTCTGCTTCAGAGATTAGCTTCTGAGAGGATAACAACTGTTGAAGACATCTGCTAAGTGGGATTTTTAATTTAATGGAAGTTGTTATAACTCTATCAGAAAAACACAATTGCTATCCACCATCTGTTGAGACTTTGAAACTGCCTAGGCTTAGACAGAACCGGATGTAACAATCATATCCATTAAGATGAAATACTACTTTTTACTAACTTTTCTTCTTTCCCTTTATTTTCCAGTGCTTTAAAATCATTAGAAGATGAATTATCAAGAAAAAATACAATCTTAAGAGTCAAGGGGACAGCTCAACAACAAATTTAAAAATGAACAAAGGGCTTGAATAGACTTTTCTCCAAAGAAGATATACCAATCGCCAGTAAACACATAAAAATTGCTTAGCATCACTAATCATTAGGGAAATGCAAATCAAAACCACAATGATACAACACTTAACATCTATTAGGATAGCTAATACAAAATAGAAAAAAAAGCAGAGATTAATTGTTCTAGGCAAGGATATGAAGAAATTGAAACCCTTGTGCACTGCTGGTGGGAACGTAAAATGGTGCAGCTGCTATGGAAAACCATATGACATTTACTCAAAAAAGTAAAAATAAAATTGCCATGTGATCAGGCAAGTCCCTTTTTGGGTACATGCCTAAAAGAATTAAAAGCAGGGACTCAAAGAAATATTTGTACACTGATGTTCATAGCAGCATTGTTCACAATAGCTGCAAGGTGGAAGCAACTTAAGTGTTCATTGATAGATGAACAGATAAGCAAAATGTGTTCTACACATACAGGGAATACTACTCAGCCTTAACATGGAAGTTCTGGTACATGCTAGAACATAGATGAATCTTGAGGACACTATGCTAAGTGAAATAACCAGTCATAAAGAGAACAAATACTGCATGATTACACTGATATGAGGTACCTAGAATAATCAGAGACAGAAAGTAAGTGGTGGTTGCTAGGGCCAGGGAAGAAGGAGGGATTGGGAATTATTATTTAAATTTTGTAGTTTTAGTTTAGGAAGAGGAAAAAAGTTCTAGAGAAGAATGGTGGAGATGGCCGCACACAATGGGAATGTACTTAATTACACTGAACTGGACACTCAAAAATGCTGAAAATGTGTATTTTATATTTACATATACACACACACATACAGTTTTGACTTTCAAATTGAAAACTTTTCAGAAAGGATTCATCCTTAGAACATTAAGAACATTCATGATTCTTGAGAAAAGGTCAAAATATCATCAACCGGAGTTTGGAAGAAGTTGATTCCAGCCCTCCTGGATGACTCTGAGGGGCTCCAGACTTTAACGGAGGAAGTAACTGCACCTGTGTTGGAAATAGCAAGAGAACTAGAATTAGCAGTGGAGCCTGCAGATGGGACTGAATTGGTACAGTCTCATGATAAAACTTGAACACACGAGGAATTGCTTGGAATGGATGAACAAAGAATGTGGTTTCTTGAGATGGAATCTACTCCCGGTAAAGATGTTGTGAAGACTGTTGAGATGACAACAAAGGATTTAGAATATTCCATAAGCTTAGCTGATAATGTAGTGGCAAGGTTTGAAGGATTGACTCCAGTTTTGGAAGAAGTTCTGCTGCGAGTAAAATGCTATCAAACAGCACTGCATGCTACAGAGAAATTGTTCATGGAAGGAAGAGTCAATTGGTGCAGCAGACTTCATTGCTGTGTCATTTTAAGAAATTGGCATAGTCACTCCAATCTTCAGCACCCACTATCCTGATCGGTCAGCAGCCATCAACACGAAGGCTCCCCACTGCAAAAATATCATGGCTTGCTGAGAGCTCCGATGATGTTTAGCATTTCTTATCAATAAATATTCTTATTAAAGTATATACATTTGTTAGATGTAATACTATTTCACACTTAATAGGCTACAGTATAGTGTAAACATAAATTTTTATGTGCACTGAGGAAACCAAAAAAAAAAAATCATTGGACTTACTTCATTGCGGTGGTCTGGAACCAAACCTGCAATATGCCAAAGGTAGGCCTGTATTGCGTTCATGGAACAAGAGGAGTCAGAAAGAATAAATACCAAAAGACAGGTTAGGAGGTCCAATATATGAATAACACGAGTCTCAAAAGAGTAGAGAAAGTGAAGGGGGAGGTAAACAACAAAGAACTAATTCAGTAACATTTCTCAGAACTGAAGGACATCAATTAAAATGCTGAAAGATCATGAAACACAATGAATGGAGAAAGACCCATACCAAGACACATGGTGGGAAATGTTGATATCCCAGAAACAAAGAGAAGATTCACTGATTTAACCATCTTTTCTCAGTTCCTTACCCTCCACATGTCCTCTTCTCTCCTTCAGCTTATACTCAATGTTCAATCATTCTAATCAGTTCCTTGGATAGACCTCCACGTCTTTGTCCTTTTTACGCTTTCTCATCTGTTCTGAGCCAAATCATAACCCTGATTAAATCAAATTTTCCTTCCACTCCATTTGTGCACCTGTACAACTGAACATAAACTGAAAACAAACATGTTGACTGGTGTTATTTAAAATTCATGATCATTAACCTCAAGTGGGTCTTTGCGCTACAGCAATCAAATGAAATTACCTTTGTGTGTTCACTTTCCAACTTTCCTAGACAACTATTTCATGCTTGTGAAGCTCTCCTCCGTCCTTCAGCACATTCTCTTCTCTGCTACCCATTCTCAGCTAATGCCCTTTCTTTCTGTACTGCTGAGGAAACTGAAGACGTCAAAGGAGAATTCCCACAAAACTCATTCTGCACACCTGCTCAAGCTCCTGTGTCTGTGCCCACATACTGCACATTCTCTCCTGTCCCTGGGGATGAACTAGACACAGCCATTCCCCTTTAGGCTATCACTTCTGCTTGAGTGCTAGATCCAACCCTTCTTAGGAACATTGCTCCAGCTATTAGCCATTCTCTACCACACTTTCAAGTTTTCCTTGTAGAGCATTTATTCCCAATAGCACACAAGCTGCTGTTATTTCTTATACCTTTAAAAGGAAATTTCTGGACCCCACACTGTCCTCTAGCAACCACCCCACTGATTTCTGCCCTTTATAGTAGATGCCTTTGAAAAAGGTGTCTATATCCACTGTTTCCAAATTATTTTCTCCCATGCTTACTTGAACCATATAGGTTCACCCCCAGGATCGTCATTTAACAATTAACATACCACCAGGATTGTCAATTAACAATTACCTCCGTGTTGCTAAATACATGGTCAATTATTCTTCCTACTTGACACACGGAAATGTCCAATACTTGACCACTGCTTCCAAGGTATACTTTTTTTACTTGTCTTCTAGAACATTACACTCTCTGAGTTGTAGTTCTACTCCCCTGACCATTTATGAATATTTTGCTGGCTCTTTCTCATGACTCTGACCTCTAAATGTTGAAGGGTTCCAAGTGCCAAGGCTCCTGACCACTTCTCTTTGCTAGCTAAACTCACTCCCTAGGTCACCTCAACTGGCATCCTGACTGTAAATGTTGAGCGCTCCCAGATTTTAATCTCTAACCTTGTACTCTGTACCAGTATATCCAACTACCTTCTTAAGTTGTCTGCTTAAATTTCGAATAACTTTCTCTAATTTAGCACATCTAATATTAAGCTCTTAATCTTCCCTTCAAAATTTATTCCATTTCTAAACTTTCCTATATCTGTTAATGGCAAATCCATACTTTTCAGTTGAATATGCCACAAGACATATACCTGGTACATAAACATAACCCATGGGTTCTACCTCCAATAAGCCCAGAATTCAATTATTTCTTACCACTTCCATACCATTACTGTGGTCCAAGTCACCAACATCCCTTGTCACCATACCTCTTGCTTGCATTACTAAAAGCTTCCTAAATGGCCACCCTGCCTCTGCCCTTGCCCTCTTTCAGTCTATTCTCTAAACAGCAGTTAGAATAATAATATTACAACAAAAGTCAGATCATATCACTCTTCTTCCCCAAACCCTCCAGTGACCTTCCATCTCAATCAGAGAAAAGGCAAAGTCATAATTTCAATCTTTAAGACCCTTCATGATTTGGCCCCATTTTCTCTCTTAATTTACCTCCTATCATTCTTTTACTCAGACACTCAGCTACCTTGGCCTCCTTATTGAGTCTTTAAAAAGCCAAGAACTATTCTACTGTGTGAATAAGGATTTGATCAAAGAAGCAGAACCACTAAAAGCGATATAGAATACAGGATTTATTTTAGGGATTTGACCTTACACAATTGAGACTGTTGGTTAAACAATTTACAAATTGTTGTTGCTTGTCATCTGGTACCGGTTCTGAAGTCAGCAGGACAGGAGTTGGGAAGAAAAGACAGACATAAAGAGGGGGAGATAAAGTACAATATGGGCCCATCAAGGAGGATCTGGAATGAGTGATGAACTGGAATTCACACCTCAGAACCTGAGCTGTCTCTCACCACCTCCACCCTCCAGCCTCTATGCTGTGGGTAACTTGCAGAATTTAGTGTCCTTTCTCATAGAGCTAAATGTGCACCTGGCCCAGGAGAGGGAGAAACTGAAGGAGAACATCCAGCAGGAGGTTGAGAGAACTGTGGTCCTGGTTTTGGCCCCATCATCAAAGGTGAGACAACAGATTTATGACAACTGCATGAGCTGAGCAACATTTGGCCCTGTAACAATCTTCTCAGCATAAAAATGGCTGCTGCTTCAATCCCACCTCTCCAACCTTGGGCAAATTTCTTTCACATTTCTCTTGTGGCTTACCCTAGCCAAGAATCACATAGGGAAGCTATTTGAAATAAGCTCAGTGAAGTAGACACAGTACAAAGCTGCCATACTTCCCTGAGAAGTTTGCACCTTGTTATTCCCTCTGCCTGGAATGCCATCCATCTCCCTCCTCCAGCCATGCCCACACATCCTTCAAGGCTTTACTTAAGTCACCTTTCCTGGCTACCCTACCTAAAATGTCCTTTCTCTTCAGATTTTTCATGCCCTCTTCCTGCTTTATTTTTCTCCTTAGCATTTGCCACCATCTAATAAATATATACATACATGTATATATAATTTTATATTATATACTTGAGGGTAAAAATATCTAAACCAGAATTCTATAACTAAACTCTCAACTAATTACTTTGGCAGAATAAAGATAGTTTAACTATAAAAGGTCCTCAAATTTTTATTTCTCATATACCTTCTCTCACGAAGTTACTGGAGAATGTACTTCTTTCAAACAGCAAACTAAGAAGGAGGAAGACTCAGGATAATAATGGAGACCCAGGACAACAATCTGTGCAGCAAGTCCAGACCACAATAGTCCAGATGGGAACAGGAGAGTAGGGATCTCCAGAAGTGATGTCTCCAAGACAGATGAAATTCATAAAATAAACTGTTCTGTTAGAATATACTGAGAGGAACATTGGTGGTAGTCAAATAGAACCAGTCCAAACATCCAATGAGGTGGTTATAATGGTTCAAAAAAGAAAATGATATTACAGTAGACTATATGATTTGGATTTAGTAATATCTTTATCAGCACAAAATATGAGCATTTGAAGATAGATCTAATCCAAAATTATGGTATGAGTGTATTTGGAAGACAAAAAGGTTGTGTGTGTGTGTGGGGGGGTGTCTGTGTGTGTCCCTGAACACAGGCAATGCATAGGTTCACAATGCAAAAGAGCTAAATTATCTTTTTCATAACAGTATGTCAATAGATAACACACAAACCAGTGTGAGCATGTTTTAATAAACCTTGGATAACTATTTAAAATTATAAACCTATATATAACTCTGGTAACTTTGAATAGATAAATTTTGGTATTACTTAGGTTTGAAATGACTAGATGGAAAATAATAATGCTTAACATCTGACGTAAGACTAGTTGTTTAAGTATCAATGTAACAAGAAGTCCCATTGGAATATCTATGGGGAAAAGTTGGGAGAGATAAATATAAGGGATCTTCTAACATGTTTGAATTTTTAAGACATATAAATCAGGACAGCATAAGATTTTTAAATGAATTTCTAAACTATATAATTATTTAATTATCTGTAGTGATCATTCACAATAATGTGTCTCATTGGTTAGCTAGGAAATTCTTTTTAGATAGCTGAATGCTAAGTAGAAATAAAACTTTTCTGCTCCCTTGTTGATATACTTGATATTAAACTTGGATTCTTACAGCTTGCTTGTCTGGAAAGTGTATTCCTTGGTTTGAAATGTGTGCAGGGCATTATTTAAATGAATCTACATGATGTGCTAGAAAAATAAAAAGTGATTAAACCATGTATTAGTACATTGTGTACAAAGCTTGAGTGAAACCTTAAAGTAAAGGATGTATTTTTATTAAAGGTACAACCTAGCACTTAAATTTCCCTATGTGCATACTTAGGTGTCCTATGTTTATAAGTGTGATTTCAAATGAAATATAAATCTAACCAAATCAATAAAAGTTTAAGGGCGTTACTACTTACAAGACACAATACTAGGTGTTATGGGTCATTTAAAGAAAAAAAATTTTTTGCTCTCAAGTTACTTACAGCCTGGCTGGGAAATACAGCAGAGATTGCAAATTGTTTATCCAGATCTAGAGCCTTGAGAGTGATAATGTGCCTGTTACAAAAATATTTCTCAGCCTCTCTTGAAGATGGGTTTGTCTAGTGTGATACAAGTGAGTTTTGAGTTGGGCCTCTAAGGAAGCCCTTTTCCCCTTCTTTTCTACTTCTTGCTTAGAACTAATTTGGATGACTGGATCTTCAGCAGCAACCTTGGACCATGAAGTGACCTTGATACTGGAAGCTACTCACGAAGTATGCTAGAGCAGAGATGTAAGAGCATGATTCCTGGTAACATTATACCCACCCTGCACATCCTATATTCTGATTTTTCTAGAAAAAAAATAAATTCATGAACTTATATCTTGTTTCAGTCTCTTTTTTGATTTCCTGATGTATTTAATTCTAGTTCTCATTAATACAGGCATTAAGATATAATCAAGCAAGAAGTTCAAGAATAATATGAAAATATAATTACAGTTTAATAAAAGAAATGGTACATTGCAGTATACAATTCATTGAGAGGCACAAATGAAGCATGGAGAGGTGATATATAGTACCCAAGTGTTAAATCTGTTCTCTAAAAATACATATATAAATTTTAGAGAAGACAAAGGAGTCACCTCAATTTATTAAAGAAAAAATTAGAATGTTAATGAGTGATGTTGAAACAACCAGATAACCATTTGGAAAAAGAAAATTGGATCCATATATCACTTCATGTACCATGATAAGTTACAAATGGTTCAGAAATATAAATGTTAAAAATAGAAGCACAAAATAATAGAACAAAACATGGATGAATTCCTCCATAACTTGGCAATGAGTGAGGTCCTTATAAACAGAAATCAAAATCCAGGAGCAATAACAAAAAAGACTGGCAAACTACACAAAAATGTGAAATTTTACATATCAAAAAAAACCCCTCATAAGCAATATTATGAAGACAAATGGGCAGCTGCAGAAAATAATTTCAACTTATATTATTTCAAAGAGATGTCTCCCTAACACAAAGAAGAGTTCTGAAAAATCAGTTATAAATAAAACAATAACGCAATAGAAAAATTGGCAAAGTAATAGCCCAGTAGTTCACAAAAAAGAAAGGCCAATAGCCCTTACACATATGAAAAGATGCTGAATCTCACTCCTAATAAAAGAATGTAAGTTAACACATTAAGAACCCATTTCTCACCTAACAAACTGGCAAAAAAAATCCAAGAGTTGACAACAGTCACCTGTAGAGATTGGGAGAGACATGCACTCTCATCCATTGCTGATGGAGATACAATTTGGTACAACCTCACGAAGAGAAATCTGCAGTATACAATAGTCCCTCATTATCGGCGGCTTCCTTTTCCATGGTTTCAGTTATATGTGTTGATCCCAGGTCCAGAGCCGATGATCCTCCTGACATACGGCTAGAGGGTCAATAGTAGTCTAACCCTGCACTGCAATGCCTGTGTCTTTCACCTCACTTCATCTCATCGCATAGACATTTTGTCACCTCTCATCATCACAAGAAGGGTGAGTGCAGCACAAGAAGATATTTTGCATGAGAGAGGAAGAGGGACCACATTCATATAAATTTTATGACAGTATATTGTTATAATTATTCTATTTTATTATTAGTTATTGTTGTTAATCTCTTACTGTGCCTAGCTTGTAAATTAAACTTAATCATAGGCATACATGTATAGGACAACACATGGTGTACATACATGGTTCAGGACCATCCAAGTTTCAAGCATCTGCTGGGGGTCCTGGAACATATCCCCCTTGGATAAGGGAGGCTACTGTGTAACAAAATTACTTCTACCTTTTGATTCAATGATCCCACTTCTAAGACTATAATGAAATGTTATATGGATTATAGCACACTAAATTTCTGTATGTATTTTCAGAGCCCAGAATCAACACTCAAGCACTATACACTGCCTCTTTATGCTTTCTTTATTTGTGCCATTCAGTGAATTAGGTGCCACGTGCTGTTTCTCCTCTTATTAAACGGCAATTTTGTTTTTATATTATTCTGTAATATAACTGTAGAGTATAGAATGACATATGCAGCATTATTCATAAAATGTGAAAGATTATTAAAATATACAACAACTATGAACAATAAAACATTGGTAGAATGAAACTAAGGTACATTTCCATAATGGTAACTATGTAACTTTCTCAAAATGGAGTAGTACTATAAAACCATTAAAAAAAAGAATATTGACATGAGAGAATTCCAGGATATAATGTTATGCTAAAAAATCAAAATAGTGAACAATGTATATAGCATATTACCTTTTATGTAAGCTACACACACACTTGCAGACACACACAGAAGACATGGAAACCAGAAGCTAAATGAAAAATGAGTAACATTTCCCTGAATATTCTTTGGTTTAAAGTTTTAAATTTAGGACCATACTTTGTTTTAAACTTTTACCTGTCAAATCAAATAAATGTTTTACATATTCAAAAATAAAAATTTTAACTTAAAATAATTCCTAAAATTGAAAGTAACTGAAACAAATTAATCTAGCTATATATCAAATTGGTAACATAACCATACATAGAAAAGCATTATTTAAACTAATTTTAGAATGCAGTAGTTGTACGTACTTAGTAGGATATGTTGTAAGAACAAAAGAGAACTACAAGAAAATCTCAAAGTTTGTCAGGTTTACTATTAGCAATGCTGATGTTGTTAGCTTGAAATCATTTAATGCATGTTATAAATAATTACATTTATATCATTAGAAACCAGGATATTCAGTTTAAATATAAAATCAAATCAGCAAATACTTAGAAACTGAACTACAGTATCTCCATAAACTTATGACTTCTTAATTTTTATATGGAAATAATTTCAAACTTAAATAAGGTAGCAAGAGTAGTACAAAGAAAATAATTTTACCCTTTTCCTAGATTCATTTGTTATTGACATTTTGCCCCATTTGCTTTATCATTTGCTCTATTTATCTACACACATACACTTGTAGCAGTGTTTTTTTTAAACAAATGCATAAGTCGTGGTTGAGTACATCTTTTTAGAAGTAAAAATGTTTTATTTTATACAGTTATCAACTTCAGTAAACTTAACACTGATTCAATACTTCTATCTAATCTACCATCCATATTCTAAGTTTGTCAATTGACTCAACACTGTCCTTTATAACAGTTTAACCTCTCCAGTTTAGGATCTAGTCTAGAATCAGGAATTACAGCTAGCTCTTATGTCTCTTTGGTCTCCTTTCTGGAGCATTTTCTTGGTCTTTCCATGTTTTATATAACATTGACAGTTTTTGAAGAATTTTAAACAGAATATTCTTTATTTTAAGTTTGTCTGATGTTTCCTTGTGATTAGATTGAGGTTGTACATTCCTAGTTAGAATACTATGTAAGTGACATTGTGCCCTTCCCAGAGTGAATATTGGTGATGTTAATTTAGATCACTTGCTGAGGGTGCATGTGCCTTGTCTGCTGTATCATCATCTTCGATCATCTCATGATTTAAATTGCCCCTTAATGCTCCAGAAGCAATAACCTCCATTACTGCCCAAATTTAGGTCTGTAAATGCCATTTCCTTAAAAGGTAGCAGGGATTCTTGGTGAAATGGCTATCCCAGGTCTAGAGTAGGGAATTTACAAGGTGAGCTAGGGGTATCTAATTGTGCCACAAAGCAAGGGAGTTCTCAGAATCTAAGTGAGTCATGTCAAAAGACTCTGGTGCCCACTTTAAGAAGTTCCTATTGGCCAAAGATAGGATAATTTGAGCATTAAAAAGAAAAAAAACTAAAACTTATTGGTATGTACTGATTATATAAAAACCTTGAATCTATATTAATTTTCCTTACACCAGTCATAGGACAAGGCATGCTGGGCTTATTCTTTCCAATGTGCTTTTGTGCCTCTGTCTTAACAGTTGAGCATCTTTTGTTTCATTGGACCCAACTCAACTTTCAAGCTTCAGCTCACATGCCACATCCTCTGAGAAGCCTTTCCGAAACATCTGTGTAATTCATTGTTTCTCCATATTTCAACGGAGCTCATTGCATATACCTCTTCAAATGCACATATCATACGTACTGGAGTTGCTTGTTTAGTCATATTTTTCTCTCTGGACTATAAGTGTAAAAATACAGATCTGTCTGGTTTTAATTTATTTTGTTTTTCCCAGTGCCTAGCACATCCTTATTGACATTTTATATATTATGTGTTGTGAATGAATGGATCGATTTCAGTGGTATCCCCTGCTTCTTCCTCATCACAAAATACAGATTTGTCCATATTTTAGAAAACGACTGAATGCAGTTAAGATAGCTGGCTGTTTTAGCCAGATTCCAAATTTTTATCACAATAGACTTTTCGAAAGATTTTTTTCCCATTGTCAGCCATTGCTTTAGCACCAAGTAGACTAGAAATTTGCTCCGCAATCTTTTCATGATTCTTTTTCTTAGCCAATAGCTTCCAACAGTATTTTTTTTTATCCCAATAGGTTTTCTCCCCCTAAAGATCTGTCTGCATACATAAATCTACTGACAATATAGGTGGGATGTGTTAAAGTCAAATTTTTATTGTTACTTTTTAAAACAATTTATTAGTAACTGGTGGCTTGACCTAGTTGTAATCTTTTATAAAATAGTAGTTTGAAATAACTTTCTTAGGAGCCCATTTGGTGCAACCTTTGTAACGCACCAGAGGTAACCTACGTAGTGTGTTTTCCAAGTAGGCTGCCGAATCAGATCTCCTCCTGCAGTTTCTGTGTGTGGAATCATTCATGCACGTGTGTGTACATTCAGCCTTAGGTCTATGTAGACTTGTAAGCGTTAATAATTTAAGTGGTAGAGATTATGTAAACCATCTGTCAAAAGCATGTGCAAACGTACTAAAATGCTTCGGAAAAGTCACACACAGTGGTGACTGGATTCCCATTTAGGCCAGGGGTAAGTGAACGCGGATAGGTGCGGTGAGTGCAGCCGCTGAATGGCGATGTGGGCTTGGGAGGAAGCTCCCCGACTTCTGCGTGGAGCAGGACTCAGGGGCTGAAGCCGGGTGGTAAGAGGTCGGCGCGACGCAGAGCCAGGCCGGCTGTAGGAAGGACCGGTCGCTGGCCGCGGTGCTGAACACTCTGGCGTGCTGCCCCCGGGTTGGCCCATCGGAAGGCCAACGGGTTGGCGCGTTCTCTGGCAGCCGCCAGTCTAACGTCTTCGGTTGTCGAATACTGTCTCCGGGCAGGCGACGTACAGGCCGCGTCCAGGGTGGTCACCTCGCGAGCGGTCTCCATCCATTCCCGCAGGGCGCAGCTCCTGCCCCTCAGTCGCAACCCCAATAACAGCAACGCAGCCCGTTCTGTCCCCGACACTTGACACCCACTCCCAGGGATCCTCACAACATCCTCGCAATTAAAAAAAAAAAAGTTGATGAACTCACCCAAGCTACCTAACGGCTGAGCTCTCTCAGTCGGGCCTCACAGCCTCTGCTCCTACTCCTGCCCACTCCGCCCCGAGGTTTACATCAGGCAATACTAACCTCCCCAGCACCGCGGAGCTGGGGGACTGTACAACGGGCGGGGGTTCAGAACAGAGTTTATTCACACGTCTTGCCCTTTTGCGCTACGAAGTCCAAATCCGGTGGGAGAACCAAGTCTAGTACCTGAGCCCCCCAACTAGCTGTGTGACCTTGGACAAGTGGCCACACGTCTCTGAATCTATTTCTCCTCGCTAACACGATGATAGGTTCTAGGACTGCGCAAGGCTCGAACACAAACAACTGGGTACTTCTTATTTATTCCCTACTCCACCTTTCCCAAGCTTGGCTGGGCATGCTCGCTTCTTTTCCTCACCAGTTCCTAGCCAACTCTACCCGTTGTTGAGGAGGAACTCGGGTCCGGGCCATTGAAGGCGTTCTCCCGGCGGGTCCCACCGTCCCCGCACCCACCCCCGGATGTGACCAGCCCTTCTGGGCCACAAGAGCCGGCAGCGCGCAAGGCTGCGGAAAGAGCTCTTCGCGCTCCCTCTTTGCGGTGCAGGGTCTCCGCGGTCGCCAGGCACCAGGAGCTTTGGGAAGTGTAAGATGCTGCTGGAGAGACAAGGAGAAGGCGAGGCAGGGCTGGTGGGGCTGCTCCGGTGACAGGTACGTGCGTGGGGGCCGGCCAGAGGCTGCGTCGGGAGAGCGGGACTTTAGGGGAGAAGATAGGGGAAAGGGGAGGTGCCAGAAAACGGTAGGTCACTCTCTGTCCTTCTCCCCACGAGGGTGTGTGTGTCCACTCCCTTCCCCCGCTTCTCCACCCTGTGCTCTCCGTTTCACCTTCTCCCTCGGCTTCTGCTTCTCACTTCCCTCTATTTCCTCTCAAAGCATCCTCCCTGCGAGCCCACGCCTGCTCCTGCCTCGCACTCCCTAGCGCCTAAGGGGACTTTCTCGGGCACCAGCGGGGTCCAGCCTCTCAGCGCAGTCGCATCCCAGAGCCAGCGAAGCTGAGCCGGCAGCATGTGGAACGCGACGCCGAGCGAGGAGCCAGGGTCCAACCTCACACGGCGGGACCTGGGCTGGGACGCTCCCCGCGACAACGACTCGCTGGCGGACGAGCTGCTGCCGCTCTTCCCCGCGCCACTGCTGGCCGGGGTCACCGCCACCTGTGTGGCGCTCTTCGTGGTGGGCGTCGCGGGCAACCTGCTCACCGTGCTGGTGGTATCGCGCTTCCGCGAGCTGCGGACCACCACCAACCTCTACCTGTCCAGCATGGCCTTCTCCGACCTCCTCATCTTCCTCTGCATGCCCCTCGACCTCGTGCGCCTCTGGCAGTACCGGCCCTGGAACTTCGGCGACCTGATCTGCAAACTCTTCCAGTTTGTCAGCGAAAGCTGCACCTACGCCACGGTGCTCACGATCACCGCGCTGAGCGTCGAGCGCTACTTCGCCATCTGCTTCCCGCTGCGGGCCAAGGTGGTAGTCACCAAGGGCCGGGTGAAGCTGGTCATTCTGGTCATCTGGGCCATGGCCTTCTGCAGCGCCGGGCCCATCTTTGTGCTGGTGGGAGTCGAGCACGACAACGGCACCGACCCTTGGGACACCAGCGAATGCCGGGCCACCGAGTTCGCTGTGCGCTCCGGACTGCTCACCGTCATGGTGTGGGTGTCCAGCGTCTTCTTCTTCCTGCCTGTCTTCTGCCTCACTGTGCTCTACAGCCTCATCGGCAGGAAGCTGTGGCGGAGGAGGCGCGGAGAGGCCGCCGCGGGCGCCTCCAACAGGGACCAGAACCACAAGCAAACAGTGAAAATGCTGGGTGGGTCTCAGCGCTCTCGGGCTCTCCCTCCCGGTTCTCTCCTCTCCCCGGGCCTCTTCCTTTCTCCTGAGTCTCTGCCTGTCTTTCCTGTTTCTTGTGGTCTCTATCTGTGTGTCTCTCAGTTATTCGCTCCAGTTTCTGCCTTGTCTGTCTTGAGCTCTCCGTTTGTCCCTTAGTTTCTCTGTCGCTCTGTGTGGGTCTCTCTCCTGCCCTCCCTCCCTTCTTGACTCCCCCCAACCCATCTCCATCTTAACTTCCTTTTGGTCTCTTATCTCCTTGTGTCTCTTTCTTTCAGTCTACTTTTTTACAGAAAGATGTCTCACCTTTGTATTTCCCTAAACACGAGTTTTACAAGAGCCCAGAAACTTTTTCAAAACCGAGATTATTTTATAAAAGTCTACTGTGGTCTTTAGGTATTAAAGGTGAGGTTCAGATTCCTGCTTCAATTTGTGAATATCTACAGATGCATTTAACAAAAGCAGGCCCTGGAAAACAACAACAATAACAGAAAAAAGCAGGCATTAGATCTAGAAAGTATTCAATGGTAAATTTAACCAAAGGTGTGATCAGTGTGGGTAATTTTGTCAGAGATGATTCATTTTTCTTTCAGTATTATGATTTGCTTTCTGACCTGCATTTTTTCTTCAGATAATCACATCAATTCTGTTTACCCTGTTGCTATTTATACAGCATTGGAAGGAAGTCAATGATAAATCACTGCTGAAGTCTCCTCCATTCTTTTTCATGATTACCTAACTTTCCAGGTAGAATAAAGTAGGATAAGCTAGGATAGTCAGGCTTCCGACATGAAAAAAGGAGACCTTTTAGAAACTGACTGGACTTAACTATCCCTCTGCAAATAGTCCTTCAGGGAACATCTGGCTACTGTGTCATGACTGGAGTGTGCTAAATGTTTATTGCATAAACTCAACTAATTTAAATATATGTTTGTGGTACAGGTGAAGTAATACAAAATGTGTTCACATTTGAGCAAAACATTAATTCTACTTCCTTTTTCAAAACTAGGATCTGTACATTTCATTATTTGGACTTTATAGCCCAACACTTTATAGTTATTTGCATACTTAAAGCTTTTCAGAAGTCATCCCAGGGTGGTTTTGTATTTGTAGTTTTACAATTCCTGGAATCCTGTATATTAAAGTGATAGAGTTTATTCAAAGAATGTCAAAATTTTTCATTTTTTTAGACCAGTGATTCTCACTACTAAAAGATGGTAAACCTGCTATTACTCCCCAAAGGACTCTAATAGTCACATTGCTACTGTGACAGTCAGTTTCTACTCTGCAGCTTAGTTTTGATAGTAAGTTTGATAATTTCCTACAGTTTCATTTTTAAGCTGTTAATTAACCTCATTGGTGTCTCAACACCGATACTGATTTTCTTTCGCCTTGACAATTTGAAGGGAATTACTAAAGTGGTACAAGGACTAAAATATTATTTTCTGTTATTTTTCCTCTGATTTCTGAATTTTAAAGTTAATTTAGAAAATTAGAGGTTTTGAGGAAAATTACCTTTCATGGGCAAAATGAAGACTTCAGTAGATGATAATTAATGTTAGTTGATTGGACCGACTTTTATACTCTACTGATATCTATTGTAGGTGGGAAAGTACCATCCACTTCAGTGGTTGTCAATCCTGACTGCATACTCAGTCCTCTGTGAAACCTTAAAAAGAGAAAAAGAAATGAAAAAAAAAGCAATGTCCTGGTCTTCTTCCTAGAGATTTTAATTTAGTGAGTCCATATTACATCCAATGGGGTCTGCACTCCAGAAAACTCTGATACATAGCTGTAGTTGAGTATAACCTCTTTACTCATACATGTTTGGTTGCGTCTAACACTATAAAATAGTGGACTATTGTGAATAAACTATCCAGTCAGTTGAGCCAATATGTAATTCAATCAAACGGTTGTTAAATAGAGATGACTAGGAAACTCAGTAAAAATGGTAGAACTGTTAGTCTGGACAGAGTCAATCTTGGTTAAAATATAGGAATCGGGAAGAGCAGAACATAATGTTTCTCTGAAACTAATGGTCACACTATACATAATCAAAACAAAACTTTGTCTTCAAAATAGGATGTAATTTGCTAGGACATTTCTTGAACTGACCCTCTCTCTCCCATTGTCCTTTCAGCTGTCGTGGTGTTTGCTTTCATCCTCTGCTGGCTGCCTTTCCACATAGGGCGATATTTATTTTCCAAATCCTTCGAGCCTGGCTCCCTGGAGATTGCTCAGATCAGCCAATACTGCAACCTGGTATCCTTTGTCCTCTTCTACCTCAGCGCTGCCATCAACCCCATTCTGTACAACATTATGTCCAAGAAGTACCGGGTGGCGGTGTTCAAGCTTCTGGGATTTGAACCCTTCTCCCCAAGGAAGCTCTCCACTCTGAAGGATGAAAGTTCTCGGGCTTGGACAGAATGTAGTATTAATACATGACCAAGCACATTGCTGAGCAAAGTCATTGCTTATTCCAAAGTGGAAACCATAGCACAACAGAACTTGGGAGGACGTTGAAGGTTAATTTTGGAATTAGAGACACATAGATCTGGAAATAACTGGGGGGAAAGAAAGGCTAGAATCTGTAGGGTGCCGCCAGTTTGATTGGATTGCACACTCATCAGTGCTCTCATACACCATTTCTGCATATTCACTGCCTATGATTGCACATTCTGCTGGTGGTGCTAGCAAGGGCTTTGCGATTTGGGCAAGGGAATGGGTGCAGAGAGGGCAATTAGGGCACTTCTTACTGGGTAAACACTAAACCTGATTTACTTTTTCAAATTGATAAAAAATTTAAAACATGACCTTTAAATACTAGCAATTTTCATATAGCTCTAGATCAGTGCTATCCAAGAGAAATATAATGCAAGGTACTTAAGGAGTCAATGCAAAAATTATAAGTGAGAATTTTACATTCTTTTTTCATGCAAAGTCTTTGAAATCTGATTTGGTTTTTTTACATTTTTAGTATGCCTTAGACATTAAGTTTTCACCAGTAATATTTGGTGTATTTAGATTTCATAAAATTTGCAGGTGAAAAAGTAGATTCATAAGCTTAAGTTGTCTGAACACATCTAAAAGCTTTCCAATAACTAAAACTACTATAATTTTTACAAATTAATATGAATTAAAATTAAAAATTCAGTTCTGCAAGTTAACACTAGTCACATATCAACTGTTCAATAGCCAAAGGTGGCTAGTGGTTACTGTACAGAACACTGCAGCTCTAAAGTATGTGTAAAATGGTTATTAATTTTATTTTAAAATGTTTAAAAATAAATACTCATTCCCTGAAACGTTTTTATAGCAAAATTAGCATAACAGAGTGTTAGGCTGATAAATCCTAAAAAATCACATCTAAATGCCCTATTCTTCATGCTTGGAATAAAAGGGATATAAAATAGATGAGTTTTTAAATTAGATTGAATTACATGTGTTAATATGCAGGAAATGAGACTTTATAAAAATTATAGGAAATCACAAACTGCCTTATTTGGCTTAACAAAAATACTTAAACCAATCATAAGGCTTTGATTTGTGAATAAAGGGATAATTTATAACTTACTCTGGAAAGCTTATGGGAACTTAGTGAACATAGAAATGTTTCAGTGAAAAATTCAGAATCATTTATATGCTACTGCTTATTGATATACAAAGTTTTAAAAAATCTTATAGCTATTTATTGCAGAATGCCTATGCCATGTCCTGTCTTCAAAATAGTTTTTGCTATTTACATCCCACTGTTTATCCGATAGATATGTTTACTTGGATTTCCAGTCTCCCTCTTAATCATAACTATGAAGACACCTTCAACTAAATATTGTACATTTAGTTATAAACCTAAGATTTTCATTTATATTGACATTGCTCCCTATATCATCAACTCTTTTCCATAGTGAATATGATTCCAAAAATGGTTTCTTCCTAGTCCTGTGCAGTACTAAGTCATATAAGCAGTTTCTTTCTACATGAAGTTATTGACTCAACTATGGACTTGTTCAGCCAGTTAGGGAAATGACTGCCATGATTGATTTCCACCCATCAAAAGTAAAGACTTTTTGCTGAAATAGTTGATTATTTATGATAGAAAAATGAAAACATATCACATTTAGAATAATTTCTCTAGAGAAATATTTCTGAAATACTTCCTGACACTAAAATTGCACTATCATTTTAGTCTAAATGCAGAACTTCAGCAAATTAATTATTCAATTAATCCTTGGGAGTGCATCAGTATTTTTAAAAATACACCGATTCGTTTCGGCCCATGGAATACTAATTGGGTCATTCAGCATTATGGTCCTAAATAGGGCCCAGTAAATCCCAAAGAGATAATTCAGTTTTTGTCTATAAATACATCCTTCCTTTAGAGAAAACAAGCAAAAAAGCTGACTCGCATCACACAGTTGATTGTTTTGAAGAAAAACAAATCCAGCACTTAATTAGTTGCTTACTGGTTCAATGGTCCCCTGCTTTCTTTTGGGTTTATGTCAGAGTCCCAGCCTAACAGGACGTAACTTTCACAGCAGGGACCACCAGTGTCCTTCACTGATACTGATCTGGAAACTCAGGAGATAATGTTTAGAAGAAGGGATCTTTAATTGGCCCTCATATCATTTCCCTTTTATTGTTTGTAACTTCCTTGTATCACCATACTCCATAAATTAAGACTCAGGAGAAAGAAGAACATACACTGAGGAAAATTATTTCTAAAAGTCCATCATTTCACAAACATTTAATATGTGCCTCATGTGTTCTAAACTCTACAGCTTAGTAAGCCAAGGATTTGATCTTTAATGAGCTCATAATCACTTTCTGTGTTATGTTGCTCCAGGTAACTAATAAATCTTTAAGTTATGATGTAAACGTCTCCAGTTGGCACTGGATCAAATTGTTCTCCAGCATTTTAAGGGGCTGTTCATCTCCCCATTTTGTTGTGTATTTGGCTCAAAGTAAATTCAAAATGGGCTGTTCCCACACAAACCAGTCACATTTATAGATGCACTTTATGTGTCTCTGCTAGTTGTAATTACAATCACAGCATTCTTCATTAATGTAAGGAGAATAAAGGAATTGGCTTCATTTCTAATCTGTTTCCATTTTCCTGGTTATCCAGCAATAAGTTTTCTGTCACCACAGTGTGTTACAAAACCAAGGGTTGGATCATTTTCATTGCAGGAAGTGAGTACGAACTTACCTTACCTGAATAAGAACTTTTTAATAATTAAAGAAAGCATTCATTGCTATGAATTATTTAAAATTGTTAAGTTTTGTGACAATGAGATTTGCAAACACTTCTAGTATCTGGCCAGACCTTGGACACCATTTCTTTGTAGTCAACTTTTTATTGCATTGTGATGGAATTTGACTTGAAAATTCCAACTTTTTTCACTTGAATGCTTTTATTAAGCACCTGCAATCATTACAAATAATTTACAACTATTACTTCAACATTAACATTTTTAGCTGTGATTTTTTTTTGCTGTTTCATTTATTGATATACTTGAATTTAACGTTAAATAAAAACCTGTGAGACTTTTTGGAAGACTGGTGCCAAAAAACACTCTCTTGTCTTTTAGAAAACAGTGTGTACATCTTTAAAGCGAGACATACATTTATTCATATATCAACATTTCTTGTCACATTGTCTAAATGAATACAACAGAGCTTTCTGCTTTCAGAAACACTGTAGCTAGTGCAAGTAATGTCCTTAGAAGATAAAGATAATGTCACTCATGATTCAGTACTAATGATCCTCCTATTATTTCTTTGCAATTCAAATTGGGACACTAGCCAGGATATATCCAATTGTAACTTAACTAGATGATTAGTGATCTGTGTTAATTCAGTGAATTGACAACATAAATATTTTTGATCCAGAGAATGAACTGTGAGTCAAAAGCAACAAAAAGCAATTGAGCTGGTGGCGATAGCTAACTGTTGTAAGCTCACAACACTTGTTTATTCACACTAAATGAATTCAGTCATTGCAATTCTTGGCAACAACCTAAGTTTGAAGCCAGTAAAGGAGAAAGTTTGGATGAAGCTTGTTCTGTGTTTTTCCTTTTGAACACAAACTCTTGCAGGGTGTTGGAGGCTAGCAGTTTGGTTGAGAGATTTATCATCAACCTTAAAGAAAAATAAAACAAATAACTGCCATGCCTATACCTCTCCCAATTGCTTGGATATTTGCTGGAATTCTAATTAATATTTTGTGCTGTAACACAGTATAGCCTTTGTCCAAGGGGCTGCCAAGTACCTTCAAAACTGGCAAACCATTAAAAACCATGCCTCATGTAAATGCTCAGAAAGTTCTGCCAGAATGTTTACAAATGCTCTTTCCAGAAGAACATCTCTCCTACACCCTCCACTACAGCCCCAAAGGAAGTATTTGGGAAAAAGAGTTTGACAGATTTTCTGTGATTTTTAACATCTTAAATCCAAACATTCTCCAGCTCAAACAACAGAAACATTTATATTTTGCACTTTTAGCCATGTAGTTTTAATAAACTAGAGAGTACTTGCTCATATAAATATACCAAACAGCATAGTCTCCTATTTCACTGATACCTACTGTATTCTGAGTCTGTATAGAATTTATAACTTGGCTGAATTGTGTTGTTACAATGTACTGTGAATGTCACTAATGATGCTTTGATTGTGATTCTTTTTGTTTAAGGTTTTAGAGATTGTGAAAGAGTTTACTATAGTTCTCATGTACCTGTCCTATGAGATTAGGCATTCATTTTCCTCTCTTAGACAGGCTTTCACCAAACAATTGCCTAATAAATATCTTTTTAAAGCCTTTAGCTGATCTCTTCCACTAAGAGTTATAAATTCTAGTGTGTAGGATATTTTACCTCTACTCTTGTCCTAAATTTGGTTCTATTTTGTCTTTAATTTCTGAAATATGTATTTTGGAACTCTGAGGAGGTGTTCCTTGTAGTGGATTTTATTTCCCTAGGGTCACCAGTATTTAATAATGAACTAAACAATTCCTGTAAGAAGAAGAGGCTTCTATATTAAGAAGACCGTGTGATGGACTGTGCTCCTCATGCTCTCTCTACCTCTCTGTCCCCTACAGCCTGTCACCCCAGAACCAACGGTTTTGGAACCTCCATTGTGTTACACTAAGGTGTGACCCAAAGACCGCAAGCTCTTTGTCAAGGGAAGGATTCTTGTTCACCTGCACTCAGTGAGTGTTGGTTGGACAACTGAAGGTATGAAGACTGTATTATGTGTCCCCTGGGCTTTAGCTTCCAGGCATACAGATTGCGGGGGCCAATAAAATTTAAAGCTAAAATTGGAGGACCAATAAAGGTGGCCAGCTTTTATTTGCCAGTTAAGGGGCTTTAAAATATTCTATTACCCATTATCCCCATCATGTCTACTTAAAAAGAATATTAAGCTAAAAAAATAAGACTAGGACATAATCTCAGAATAAAAGATTGTCACAGTGTGAAAGTTCAACATATTCTGTGCACCACAAAACCATACATACATGTCCTGTTAACATGGGTTAATTACAATTTGGGAGCAGTATCCACATTAAAATGTATACATAATAATTGGCAATAATTAGCAATACACTAAAGAATACGAAGCAGCAGATCACGGGAATTGTTTTATTCACCTTGGCTCTTTCCAGTGTCTTCTGAGCCCCTCCTGTCCGTGTCTCCTTCAGTTCAATGCCAACAATTGCTGCTGTCATTCTCCCAGGCCCATCCCTGTGGTCGAATGGGAAGAGGCCAGAAGGTCTGCTGGGACTTGGTAAGCCCCACATTCTGAAGTCAGTGTGCAAATGCTGGTTGCTCTTTGCTTCCCGACTAAAGACTCATCATTGGTTCCTGATTTCATAGGCGCTTCCTTCAAGGGGCCATCAAATTAATCACCCATCAGTACGCATCTCCTGAAGAATTAAATTCTGCATACCTTTCACCTAGTAATTTCCAGTCAAGACATCACTATGGAGGAGCACAGAGATTTATCTGTAATGGTGTTCATTGCATCTTATTAATAATTGTGAAAACCTGAAAAACCCAAATGTCAAAGGATAAAGCACTGGTTAAATAAATTCTGGAAATGATAATAGTCCACATTTAGGCAGCACTATGATGTAGGCTTTCAATTCCTTTTCTCATCTAACCACCCAATACACCAGAGAGGAGGCTCTGTTACTTTGCCCACAGGGGTGGAGGAGTTGGTCACGCAGTCTGGAAATGGCAGAGCTGGAATTTGACACCAGGCCAGGTGGGTGGAGTGTTCTCAATTTCCCTCCTCTAGAGCATTATGTAAGCATTGCAAGCGAAGTTGTAGTGGAAAGTGTTTACCCAATATTAGAAAGTGAAAAAAATACATATTGCCCCATCTTGTAAAGAAAAAGAAAACGTGTTCGTAGAGCAAAAGACTGAAAAAATATAGCATATAAAATTATAAATAATATTTCTCTGGTCTGCAGAAATATTTTCCTTTTTCTATTTTTCCGTGGTTTCCAATATTTCTATGAAGAATGTTTATTATCCTTGTAATAGTGGTACATGGTAAACTGAGTGACTATAATTCAGAGACTGGTTTCCGTCCCGGCCCCACTCTGGTCTTGTTCTCTGCTCTCCGCCTCTCGCACCTTGGATTTGCCTGGCTTCTCTGAGAAGCACCCGCCTCAGCTTCATCTTCCATATCCAACACCAGTTGACCTCTGGGCTTCTGCAGCCTCTCCGTGAGGCAGCTGCTCTTCTGCAAGAGTAAGTTTCAGAGCGATGGTGGGAGAGGGGAGCCAGCGCACACTGGGTTTGCACTGCAGTTTTTTTGCTGGAGCTGTGTGGTTTCAGGCGAGTTTCTTGAACCTATCTCCAGAACTAATCTCCAGAACCTTGTAGATGCTCATTAAATGGCCACAATTTACACTTCACCACTTGGCAAAGTATGCATAGCCCCATTGTGTGTCCCCAAAGTGGTCTGCAGCCTAGAACCCTTCTCCTGTCCTCTGTCTGCTCCTGACCCCAGCCAGATAGAGGCCCCCAGCAAATTCATTGATCATATACAGACACTTAGAGGTATTTAGAGCTATAAAAGCAGCTGCAAATGTGACAACGCTTGGTAATTGCTCTGGGGAGAGTGTCGACAAGGCTCTGTCAGGTTTTTCAAAATGCAGAAAACATACTTTGGACTGAACCCTTGGACCCTCTGACAGAAGACATTTGTATTTTTATTTGTGGAATGAAAAAATAATACCAGGTACAGTAAGCAGGAGGCAGAAGAGCGGGGCAAGAGTTTGGTGAAACTTCTGATTGGCTGATATATACCTCCATTCACGGCCACATGTTGACCATCTAAGCCTGTTTAACTGCTTCAGAACCTTTATGGAGCAAATTGTTTCTTTCAAAATTTATCCTCCAGGGATAAAGCATGCAAAGTGGAGTATAAATAGGTGTCAGAGCTAGACAGGTACAGAATTTACTCCTGGTTTAACTGTCAGCCAGCCTTGTGATACAGGACAATCACTTAGCCTTAACCTCTCTGGTCACAGCTGATTTAACAGTACAGTGAATCAGAAAAGCGTCTGCTTTTTGTGGTTGTGAAGAGACCCAGTGACATAATATATGTAAGGGGCAACCTCTGACACATAGAATAGCCCCATCTGTGTTAACTTTTTATTACCACACTTTATTAGGTTGTTTACAATCTCCAATTTCCAATTTGAGTTTCTTTCAAGCTGAGCAAGAACCTAAAACATGTGCAAATAAACCTGAATGTAGAATCTGTCAATAATTTAATGTCTCCCCCAACCGCAGTTTTGACAGTGGTTTCACCAGCATCTAATTTAATGAGTTTTTTGCGACTTGTCTTTATTGGCTCTTTCCAAAGAATCCAGTGAGTTTTCAAAGAAATAGTGATTTTTCTTTTTGCAATCACATTCCATCAACTCATATAATTTTTAATTAAGTAGTTACAATAATGAGTGCAGTTTGGCATAGGCAGATTGGGGAACAAATAACTCAGTTGGCAGAGAAGAAGTGCAGAGGTGTGCTAGAGCATGGCACACTCAGGATCTTTGACAGAGGGGACAGAGAGCCCTGGACCTCCACAGTCTAATTAAAAACATGTCTCATCTCTAGGTAAAAGCACTTGGTATACAGAAACTTGTTGGTTCCCCTCAAACAGAATAAACCCAGATAATGCTTTAAAGCCTGTTTAGAGTCCCAGGAGGCCTAGGGGGCTTCATTCTGTGGGTCGCCTCCCATCAACTGGTAGCAACTCCCAGAAACATTGGGCTGAGACAGGTCTTTAGCATGATGATATGTCCCCTTTGCCTGTGACAGTACCCATTACTCTTGGTGTCCAGGCATTCCATCTGGTTTTGTTCTGGATTTTTCCTTTTTTAAAGGATGTATCATCAATAGTTGCATTGAAGGAACCTAGGGTGGAGTAGCCATACCTCCACTTGGTGTTTCAGGCTTCTGCCATGGTCTGGCCTCATAGCCTGTGTGATGCATGTTCACTGAACAGAATTCTCTCAACACATGGGAAGCCTGAAGGACTGACAATTATAACCCAACTCTATTCCCAATAAAGCATGCAAAACATACTAACCAAAATGAAGTGGGCTCTGACATATGCTGTTAGGGAGCATCACCTCCTTCCCATCTCATGAGTGGTGGCAGAAGAAATATTTAACATTATTTGTTGTTTTTCTCTCCCCTGGTGCTATGGTTCTCACCACATACAATCTTCAAGATGCATGAAGTCACCAGGCTGCCAGCCAGCAGAGGCAGTGGGAAATGGGAAAAATTATAGTTAAGAATGCATGCAATAAGTTCAGGAAACAGAGGTTGAGTAGTCCTCCTGGAGGGCATACTCTGAACACTCCTGTTACAACAGTAACAGGCTTTTAAATTTTGCTATAAAGCTACTCAAGTCAGTAAGTCAGTAATTATTAAAAGAAAACTGCCCAAGCTGACAATTTACCACATAGCACTGGAAAAGTTGCATTTATGCTTCAGCATGTGAACCATTGTTTTACATTTAAGTAAAATAATTGTTCTGCTAAATTCATTTTACTCATGTTGGATTCTACAGTTCCTTGCACATGCATAAAAAAGTTCATGACTGCTGTTACTATGGCAGTCCCATTGACAGAAGAAAATCTTGGCACATGGTTGAATCAATGCCATTAGACACTTAAAAAAATATCAGTTAATCTCACTAATGGGATCAGATTTATCATCCAGTTGAAGGAAGTGAAATAAAGCTTTTGGAAGTCATTTTGCCAAAGTGAAACATCTTACATTATTGAAAATGAGTAATTGTAATTTTGTTTAAAAACTTCCCTGCTTAGTTAAATGTATTCATTTTGGGATGATAAAAAATGTAATTTTGGTGAGGCAAATTTTTATGATAAAAACAATGTTCTTACTAAATTATGGAAGACAGAAAATTGGAATTGATTGTGGTACCCATGTAATTCATAATTCATCCAAAGAAGTTGCGATAGTCTACCGATTAAAACAGGTGTTGCCAAACTTCACAAAACACACACACACACACACACACATTGTGGGGAAAATGGAAGTTCCTATGGCCAGGATCCTCACCTGACCCTAAATTACTTGATGATGTAACTGGCTGCAGCTAGGCTACTGCTTCCACATCTGTAGGTAATAAGGTATTATCAACTGAGTCACTATATGAAGAGCTCTGCCCACTGCTCTGAGCAGAAATAGAGACGGCGGAGTATTACAGACCTGCAGACTGTTGGACGCAGACATGATTCTAGTGCTTGACCTGCCACTGTGAGAATAAAGCCAGGTATAAACGCTTTTACCCCAAGAACTTTCCATTGTCATTCCTCCGTTTCAGTGAATCCATAGTGAATTTGTCCAGGACTGAAACCTCAGGCAAGACCCACACACAGAGTAATTGAGACAAGACTAAAATGTCTCAGAAAGGTAGTATTCATTCTCTCTCTTCGCTGCATCATCAATCAGATTTCAGAAATGCTTGTGCTTTTGAAGAATCACTTTGTAAATCGATCTTAATGTTCTAAAATAGAATTGTAAATGAGCCGTCTACATTTGATTGTCTTTTGCTTAAAATCAGTTGAAATCTTTAATCAGAGTACTCAACAAACAGACTAACCCAAAAGCCCTAAAATCTAAAAAATATAGCTTCAGAAATTCTGAGAAATGTGTAAACTTACTGAAAACAACGCTTGAAACAAGAAAACATTAAAATACATCCCTACAAAAATGGGAAGAAACTGAACCAAGTACATAATGAGGACTCAGAATAGATTTAATTTTAAAATTCTATAATTGACCTTTGGAATATCTCAAAGATTGGGTTGAGTCTTTGATGGAATGAAATTGACAAGGTGGATTGTTTTCTAAGATCTAAATATGGTAAAACAGTCAAAAGAATCATAGTTAACTTATTTGACAAAAATTTGTCTCATAAAAATATTTATCAAAAGAAGTTACTCTGAATAGGGACAAAGCAACAGAATCTATAAAAATATTTGGGCTGAAATTAAACTTCAGCAAGAAAACTAACAGAAAAAGAATCTTTTTTTCCTTAGAATTTGTTCTGTCTTTACTAGAAGGAATAATCAATGATGTAAGAATTTCAAAGTCATTAACCACAAATGCAACACAGAAGGAGACTGCAGGTAATTTTATTAAAAAAATGAAGAATAGGTTATATTGAAAAAATACACTCTTCATAAAAATACCAGTGATACAATACTAGAGGTAGATATGGCAAAAAAAAAAGCCTAAGTATATAAATATATGCCAAGAATAACTTTCCTGTTTATTTTATTTTTAAACTTTCATAAAATTAATAGTTTTTTACTTTGGTTTAATGTACACAGATTTTATTTTTAGAATGAACCTTGAAAATAGTTTGTGAGAAGAACTATATTATAGTTCCAACAATACAATGAAATCAGTTTGTCAGTCAATAAATAAAAACTTCAATAATTTTGCATTTAATTATTTTTAGAACTCCCTTTCATTTGCCAAGTGTCCTAGACGATGAGTTTTATTGTCAGCTTAATTCTAAAGCTATATCTGACATGTGCAGTAAAAAGTGCTGTGATCTATTAATGATATGTGCCCTAAGTGAGATGGTCTTTGGGGCATTTTCTAATCTTGGTAATTCTTGCTGGAAAACAATAGTTACCGTAACTATCCCAGCTTTTCCTGTATGAAGGAAAAAATGCTTATGGGGCAGTGCTGGCTAGAAAGGAAGCCCTAAAGGCCGATTTCCCCAAAGGTTTCCCATCACAGAGTTGTGTAGTGCAAAGATTTCCATTTCGTTTTGGGAGCCAAGAACAAGAATTGCATATCAGATAAATGTCAATATCTCCCAAAATCTGTGATTTCAGTGGCTTGTGTAGTCCCTCTTTATCAGTTCCTTGCTTCCTCTATCTTTTCCTCTGTCCCAAAGAGCTTCAAGATGTGAAGCGCTGATAGGTAAAGAGAGAGAGCCAGGCAGCCAGGACAGCCCCATGGGGACTCAGTGCTGTGCACGGGGAATAAGCCTGTGGAGACAGAATTTTTTAAGGAGGCTGTTTATCGGACTGGGCTCACCCTAAGCCCTGGATCTCGACTTCAGTGGACTGATCCCCAATCATGGTCCTCTCCATTTCCAGGGGCTCTACCATGAGTCCACTTCAGCCACTCACTCGGAAGCTGATGGGCTGGACGATGGTGTTGCTGGGAACTGCTCCTCCTCTGAAATCTTGCTTTAAATCCCATGCTGTGACCACAGCTTCTCCCATTCCAGGGTTCTCGGCTGTTATTCCCTTTATGTAGAAGGTCTTCGGCCACTTCGCTTCCCCCCTGTCAGTCAGCCCCCTTCCACCGGCATGATTCTAATCCAAACCACTTTCCGCTGAATGCTCTCAGTTCTCACGCCTGCTTGCCACCACCTGACTGGCTTGGGCTCAAGGCTGCCATCCTCCCTCCCTGCTTCACCCTCCAGGTGCTGAGCAATGATGGAGACATATCTCAGAGCGCCAAGGACTCGGCGCCTCCAACATTCCAGGTGAACACATTCTGCCGGCCACCACGCTCGGTGGCAGTGTGTCCTCAGCCGGCTCTCTTTCACGCTCTCCACGAAGCTATTTCAGCCTTCTCCATTCTCCTCAGACCATGCCAGCCCCTCAGCAGGCATCCTCGCGTGTTACTTTAAAAGGGAAATGAGAAGCCGTTATTGAGAACTCTCTTAGCTTGTTGCCACCGTATGGGAAAGGTCACAGGGAACTGCAAGCACCATTGTCCTCTTCCCACGTCATGGGGCAGCTGTGCCTGCCCGCCTGGACAAAGCAGCAGGGCTCTGCTTCCATTCTGCTCCCACCTCCCCTGACTGTCCCCTCTCCCTCCTGAAACTTCATCCTACCCCTCAGCATTTAAGCCTGCCAGGACATTTCATTGTCTTTGCTTAACTCCTGCTGTGCAATCAATTGTGCTGTCCTCCTCCAGTCCCATGCAAAAAAAAAAAAATGTACGTGGAATATCTAACCCTCAGCATGACGGTATTTGGAGATGGGCCCTTCTGATGGCATTATAAGTACCCTTATAAGAAGAGACTCCACAGACCTCGCTCTCTCTTTCCCCCCATGTGAGGACATAGAGAGAAGACAGCCATACACAGGACAGGAACAGAGCTCTCACCAGAAACCAACCCACGCTGGCATCTTGATCTCGGACTTCCAGCTTCCAGAGCTGTGAGAAGTCAATTTCTTTGGTTTAAGCCACCCAGTCTGTGGTATTTTGTTATGGCAGCAGAAGCTGACTGAGACAACCCCCCAGGGCTCTCCAGCTGCCACCCTGGCTCTCTCCTCCCCTTTTTACGGCAAATCTATTGAAATATACAGTTTCCCCTTTTGGTCCCTCCACTCTTTCATTAACCCACTGATGTCATAGGATGATGACAATACTGAAAAAGAAAGTTTAAGTTAGGTCACACAGGCCAGCATTGTGCTGGGACCCACTTGGTCTGTTCAAGGGGGAAACAACTTCCCAGTTATTACTTAACTCTAATTGAGTTTGTGCTGTGGTGGAGAAGTGCCGGGGGAATGCTGTGAGAGCACCTGACATTTACCCAGCCTGCTCTGGGGCATGAGACTGACTACGTCCCCGAGGTAGTGACATTTATACCATAATACAAAGGACGAGAGGGAGCTGATGAGATTGCTGAAGGGAGCAATACAATCCAAGCACCAAGAATACAGAAAAGGTCTGAGAAAGGAGCATAACGTATTTGAGGAGCTGATAGAAGGTCACAGGGCTGGAGCATTGTGAGTAAGGGTAAGGGTGGCCTAAGGTGACACTGCCTAAGAGACAGGCAGGGCCTTGAAGGCCACGCAAGGGACTTTGATCACTATTCTAAGAGCAATATTGAGCCAGTGATGGGTTTGGAGCAGGAGAGTGGTGGGTAGAATTTACATTTAAAGAAGACCACCTCTGTCCGCTGGTGAAATAGGGCTGAAGCGGGTGGAGTGACTATTGGGGAACTTTTCTTAATAATAATTAGGAACATGTCAAAGGGAGAAAAGTCTTTAAGACAACATGTTCTATTGTTTTCAAACATGTTGAGATCAAAGGGTCGGTCAATGGAACCAATTCAGTGGCCTGTGCTTGCCCACACAAGGCCTCCGTATAAAACGTGAAAAGCCCGAGCACCGCTGAAAACCAACTATCCGAAATGATTCCTTTTGACCTCAACACTGTGAGTCTGCCATGTGTTGGCATTGCTAGGCCTCTGGCTTCCCGAGCCATCTGTATTCCATCCCCACCACGGCAGCCTCCGTGTAGATCAGCGTGGCAGATGGTGGCAGTCAGACTGGAATGAGGAAGTGGAAGCATTTTCACTTCATTTTCAGGGTCTCCATCAATCAGCAAGTGAAATGTCAAGTCCTAGAGCTTTAGCTTGCTCAAAATTCTCCATCAAGTAGAGAGCTGAAAAGGAAAGTCTGATTATCTTATCCACAGAGTATTTTATTTTTTTCCCTCCCTTCCTTTTTCTTTCTTCTCTCCCTCCCTCCTCCACTCCCTTTTCTTTCTCTCTCTCTCTCCGCTCTCTTTCTTTCTCTCCTTCTTTCCTTCCTTCCTTCACCTCTCTTCTTCACTTTTCTATAGCAAGAGATGCAGAGAGCTGTGGGCCATTGCTAAACCATGCAGTGTCTGTCCTATACCCTCTTATTTTAGTGAGCAAGCTACTCATTTCCTATAGAATGACATCCACAGTGTTATGCTGGGATTTAAGGTTCTGCCCAATCAGATTGGCTCAGATGTCTACTGTATCTTCACTGTTCCCCTGCCTGTACTTGAACTCCAGCATTCTGAACTACTATTTGGTCCCTGCATAGGCTCTGCATTTTCTTTTTTCTTTCATTCAACAAATATTCACTGAGCACCTGCTATGTACCTAGATAACAGGGATAAAGTAGTAAGCAAAGCAAAGTTCCTGCCTTCACAGAGTTTACATTCTGGTGAGACAGGTAATAAATATCATTTGATCTTTATTTTTGTATATGTCTGAAAAAACATTTGAATTTGCCATTTAAAAGGTAAATTGTGCCATTTGAGGAACTATCACTGTGAACATTTTTCTAGACATTTCTCTACACATACATTGTGCACATACACACTTTTATATCCATAGAATAAACAGCAAAATTGCTTGTTTTCAACACAAATGACTAAGGAAATATTTCCATGCTACCAAGTAACTAATAGAGATCACCTTTCTTTTTTTCTTTTATAATTTTTTATTAAGGTATTATATACACTCTTATGAAGGTTTCACATGAAAACACTGTGGTTACTACATTTGCCCATATTATCAAGTCCCCCCCCCATACCCCATTGCAGTCACTACCCATCAGTGTAGTAAGATGCCACAGATTCACTATTTGCCTTCTCTGTGCTACACTGTTTTCCCAGTGATTCACCACACCATGTGTACTAAACATAATTCCCCACAATCCCCTTCTCCCTCCCTCCCCACCAACCCTCCCACACCCCTCCCCTTTGGTAACCACTAATCCCTTCTTGGAGTCTGTGAGTCTGCTGCTATTTAGTTCCTTCAATTTTGCTTCGTTGTTATACTCTACAAATGAGGGAAATCATTTGGCACTTGCCTTTCTCTGCCTGGCTTATTTCACTGAGCATAATATCCTCCAGCTTCACTCACGTTGTTGCAAATGGTAGGATTTGTTTCTTTCTTATGGTTGAATAGTATTCCATTGTGTATATGTACCACATCTTCTTTATCCATTCATCTACTGATGGACACTTAGGTTCCTTCCATACCTTGGCTATTGAAAAAAGTGCTGCAATAAACATAGGGGTGCATATGTCTTTTTGAATCTGAGAAGTTGTATTCTTTGGGTAAATTCCAAAGAGTGGGATTACCGGCTCAAATGGTATTTCTATTTTTAGTTTTTTGAGGAACCTCCATATTGCTTTCCACAATGGTTGAACTAGCTTACATTCCCTCCAGCAGTGTAGGAGGGTTCCCCTTTCTCTGCATCCTTGCCAGCATTTGTTGTTCTTAGTCTTTTGGATGCTGGCCATCCTTACTGGTGTGAGCTGATATCTCATTGTGGTTTTAATTTGCATTTCCCTGATGATTAGTGATGTGGAGCATCTTTTCATGTGTCTGTTGTCCATCTGAATTTCTTCTTTGGAGAACTGTCTCTTCAAATCCTCTGCCCATTTTATAATCAGGTTACTGTTTTTGGGTATTGAGGCATGTGAGTTCTTTATATATTTTGGATATTAACCCCTTGTCGGATATGTCATTTACAAATATATTCTCCCATACTGTAGGATGCCTTTTTGTTCTGTTGATGGTGTCCTTTGCCGTACAGAAGTTTTTAGTTTGATGTAGTCCCATGAGTTCATTTTTGCTTTTGTTTCCCTTGCTTGAGGAGATGCATTCAGAAAGAAGTTGCTCATGTTTATATTCAGGAGATTTCGCCTATGTTTTCTTCTAAGAGTTTTATGGTTTCATGACTTACATTCAGGTTTCTGATCCATTTCAAGTTTACTTTTGTGTATGGGGTTAAACAATAATCCAGTTTCATTCTCTTGCATGTAGCTGTCCAGTTTTGCCAATGCCAACACGAGTTGTTGAAGAGGCTGTCATTTCACCATTGTATGTACAGAGCTCCTTTATCATATATTAATTGACCATATATGGTTGGGATTATATCTGGGCTCTCAAGTCTGTTCCATTGGTCTATGGGTCTGTTCTTGTGCCAGTACCAAATAGTCTTGAGTAGTGTGGCTTTGTAGTAGAGCTTGAAGTTGGGGAGCATAATCCCCCCAGCTTTATTCTTCCTTCTCAGGATTGCTTTGGCTATTCGGGGTCTTTTTTGATTCCATATGGATTTTAGAACAATTTTCTCTAGTTCATTGAAGAATCCTGTTGGAATTTTGATAGGGATTGCATTGAATCTGTAGATTGCTTTAGGCAGGATGGCCATTTTAACAATATTAAGTCTTCCAATCCATGAGCATGGGATGTGTTTCCATTTATTGGTATCTTCTTTAATTTCTCTCATGAGTGTCTTGTAGTTTTCAAACTATAGGTCTTTCACTTCCTTGGTTAGGTTTATTCCTAGGTATTTTATTCTTTTTGATGCAATTGTGAAAAGAATTGTTTTTTTGATTTCTCTTTTGGCTAGTTCATTGTTAGTGTATAGGAATGCAACAGATTTATGTGTATTAATTTTGTATCCTGCAACTTTTCTGAATTCAGATATTAGATCTAGTCGTTTTGGAGTGGATTCTTTAGGGCATTTTATGTACAATATCATGTCATCTGCAAACAGGGACAGTTTTACTTCTTCCTTACCAGTCTGGATGCCCTTTATTTCTTTGTGTTGTCTGATAGCTGTGGTGAGGACCTCCAGTACTATGTTGAATAAAAGTGGAGAGAATGGGCATCATTGTATTGCTCCTGATCTGAAAGGAAAGGCGTTCAGCTTCTCACTGTTAAGTATGATGTTGGCTGTGGGTTTGTCATATATGGCCTTTATGATGTTGAGGTACTGGCCCTCTATACCCATTTTGTTGAGAATTTTTATATGAATGGATGTTGAACTTTCTCAAATGCTTTTTCAGCATCTATGGAGATGATCATGTGGTTTTTGTCCTTCTTTTTGTTGATGTGGTGGATGAGATTGATGGATTTTCGAATGTTGTACCATCCTTGCATCCCTGAGATGATTCCCACTTGATCATGGTGTATGATCCTCTTGATGTATTTTTGAATTCGGTTTGCTAATATTTTGTTGAGTATTTTTGCATCTATGTTCATCAATGATATTTGTCTGTAATTTTCTTTTTTTGTGGTATCTTTGCCCAGTTTTGGTAGTAGAGTGATGCTGGCTTCTTAGAATGAGTTTGGAAGTATTCCCTCTTCTTCTACTTTTGGAAAACTTTAAGAAGGCTGGGTATTAGGTCTTCACTAAATGTTTGATAAAATTCAGCAGTAAAGCTATCTGGTCCAGGGGTTTTGTTCTTAGGTAGTTTTTTGATTACCAATTCAATTTCATTGCTGGTAATTGGTCTATTCAGATTTTCTGTTTCTTTCTGGGTCAGCCTTGTAAAGTTGTATTTTTCTAGAAAGTTGTCCATTTCTTCTAGGTTATCCAGTTTGTTAGCATATAGATTTACATAGTATTCTCTCATAATTCTTTGTATTTCTGTGGTGTCCGTTGTGATTTTTCCTTTCTCATTTCTGATTCTGTTTATGTATGTAGACTCTCTTTTTTTCTTGTTAGGTCTGGCTAGGGGTTTATCTGTTTTGTTTATTTCCTCAAAGAACCAGCTCCTGCTTTCATTGATTCTTTCTATTGTTTTATTCTTCTTATTTTAGTTATTTCTGCTCTAATCTTTATTATGTCCCTCCTTCTACTGACTTTGGGCCTCATATGTTCTTCTTTTTCTAGTTTCATTAATTCTGAGTTTAGACTGTTCATATGGAATTGTTTTCCTTTCCTGAGGTGGGCCTGTACTGCAATATACTACCCTCTTAGCACAGTCTTTGCCACATCTCACAGATTTTGGGGTGTTGAATTATTGTTGTCATTTGTCTCCATATATTGCTTGATCTCTGTTTCTATTTCGTCATTGATAATTGGTTATTTAGGAGCGTGTTGTGAAGCCTCCATACATTTGTGGGATTTTTCATTTTCTTTGCATAATTTATTTCTAGTTTCATACCTTTGTAGTCTGAGAAATTGGTTGGTACAATTTCAGTCTTTTTGAATTTACTGAGGCTCTTTTTGTGGCCTAGTATTTGATCCATTCTTGAAAATGTTCCATGTGCACTTGAAAAGAATGCATATTCTGCTGCTTTTGGGTGTATAGTTCTGTAGATGGCTGTTAGATCCATCTGTTCTAATGTGTTGTTCAGTGCCTCTGTGTCCTTACTTATTTTCTGTCTGGTTGATCTGTCCTTTGGAGTGAGTGGAGTAGAATGATAGCATTGCATTCTATTTCCCCTTTTAATTCTGTTAGTATTTGTTTCACATATGTACGTGCTCCTGTGTTGGTAGCATAGATGTTTATAATGGCTATATCCTCTTGTTGGATTGACCCATCTATCATTATGTAATGTCCTTCTTTGTCTCTCATTACTTGCTTTGTTTTGAAGTCTATTTTGTCTGATACAAGTAGTTCAACTCCTACTTTTTTCTCGCTATTAGTTGCATGAAATATCTTTTTCCATCCCTTCACTTTTAGTCTGTGTATGTCTTTGGGTTTAAAGTGAGTCTCTTGTAGGCAGCATATAGATGGGTCTTGTTTTTTTTCTTATTATTTTTTTTAATTTTGGTATCATTAATCTACAATTACATGAGCAAAATTAAGGTTACTAGACTCCCCCCATTATCAAGTCCCCACCACATACCCCATTATAGTCACTGTCCATCAGCGTAGTAAGATGCTATAGAATCAGTACTTGTGTTCTCTGTGTTGTACAGTGTTCCCCATGCACTCCCCTACATTATGTGTGCTAATTGTAATGCTCCTTTTTCCCCTTATCCCTCTCTTCACACCCCACCCCCCAGCCCCTTTCCCTTTGGTAACTGTTAGTCCATTCTTGGGTTCTGTGAGTCAGCTGCTGTTTTGTTCCTTCAGTTTTTTCTTTTTTCTTATATTCCACAGATGAGTGAAATCATTTAATACTTGTCTTTCTCCACCTGGCTAATTTCACTGAGCATAATACCCTCTAGCTCCATCCATGTTGTTGCAAATGGTAGGATTTGTTTTCTTCTTATGGCTGAGTAATATTCCATTGTGTATATGTACCACCTCTTCTTTATCCATTCATCTACTGATGGACACTTAGGTTGCTTCCATTTCTTGGCTATTGTAAATAGTGCTGTGATAAATATAGGGGTGCATCTCTCTTTTTGAAACTGGGCTGCTGCATTCTTAGGGTAAATTCCTAGGGAGTGGAATTCATGGGTCAAATGGTATTTCTATTTTGAGTTTTTTGAGGAACCTCCATACTGCTTTCCACAATGGTTGACCTAATTTACATTCCCACCAGCAGTGTAGGAGGGATCCCCTTTCTCCACATGCTCGCCATCATTTGGTGTTGTTTGTCTTTTGGATGGTTGCCATCCTAACTGGTGTGAGGTGTTATCTCATTGTGGTTTTAATTTGCAATTCTCTGATGATTAGCGATGTGGAGCATCTTTTCATGTGCCTGTTGGCCATCTGAATTTCTTCTTTGGATAAGTGTCTGTTCAGACCCTCTGCTCATTTTTTAATTGGATTATTTGCTTTTTGTTTGTTGAGGTGCATGAGCTCTTTATGTATTTTGGATGTCAGCCCTTTATCAGATATGTCATTTGTGAATATATTTTCCCATACTTTTGGATGCCTTTTTGTTCTATTGATGGTGTTCTTTGCTGTACAGAAGCTTTTCAGCTTGATGTAGTCCCACTTGCTCATTTTTGCTTTTGTTTCCCTTGCCCGGGATGATTTGTTCATGAAGAAGTTGCTCATATTTATGTCTAAGAGATTTTGCCTATGTTTTTTTCTAAGAGTTTTATGGTTTCATGACTTACATTCAGGTCTTTGATCCATTTCGAGTTTACTTTTGTGTATGGGGTTAGACAGTAGTCCAGTTTCATTCTCTTACATGTACCTGTCCAGTTTTGCCAACACCAGCTGTTGAAGAGGCTGTCATTTCCCCACTGTATATCCATGGTTCCTATATCGTATATAAATTGACCATATATGTTTGGTTTAATATCTGGACTCTCTCTCTATTCTGTTCCAGTGGTCTATGGATCTGTTCCTGTGCCAGTACCAAATTGCCTTGATTACTATGGCTTTGTAGTAGAGATCGAAGTTGGGAAGCGAGATCCCCCTGCTTTATTCTTCCTTCTTAGGATTGATTGGCTATTCGGTGTCTCTTGTGGTTCCATATGAATTTTAGAACTATTTGTTCCAGTTTTTTAGAGAATACTATTAGTATTTTGATAGCGATTGCATTGAATCTGTAGATTGCTTTAGGCAGGATGGCCATTTGGACAATATTAAGTCTTCCTGCCCAAGAGCATGAGATGAATTTCCATTTATTAATGTCCTCCTTAATTTCTCTTAAGAGGGTCTTGTATTTTTCAGCGTATAGGTCTGTCACTTCCTTGGTTCGGTTTATTCCTAGGTATTTTTTTCTTTTTGATGCATTGTAAATAGAGTTGTTTTCCTGATTTCTCTTTCTGCTAGTTCATCGTTAGTGTATGAGAAAGCAACAGATTTCTGTGTATTAATTTTGTATCCTGCAACTTTGCTGAATTCAGATATTAGATCTAGTAGTTTTGGAGTGGAGTCTTTAGGGTTTTTTATGTACAATATTATGTCATCTGCAAATACTGACAATTTGACTTCTTCTTTACCAATCTGGATGCCTTCTATGTCTTTGTTTTGTCTGATGGCCATGGCTAGGACCTCCAGTACTATGTAGAATAACAGTGGGGAGAGTGGGCATCTCTGTCTTATTCCCGATCTTAGATGAAAAGCTTTCAGCTTCTCGCTGTTAAGTATGATGTTGGCTGTGGTTTTGTCATATATGGCCTTTATTATGTTGAGGTACTTGCCCTCTATACCTATTTTGTTGAGAGATTTTATCATGAATGGATGTTGAATTTTGTCAAATGCTTTTTCAGCATCTGTGGAGGTGATCATGTGGTCTCTGTCCTTTTTGTTGATGTGGTGGATGATGTTGATGGATTTTCAAATGTTGTACCATCCTTGCATCCCTGAGATGAATCTGACTTGATCATGGTGTATGATCCTCTTGATGTATTTTTGAATATGGTTTGCTAATATTTTGCTGAGTATTTTTGCATCTATGTTCATCAGGGATATTGGTCTGTAATTTTCTTTTTCTGTGGTGTCTTTGCCTGGTTTTGGTATTAGAGTGATGCTGGCTTCATAGAATGAGTTTGGAAATATTCCCTCCTCTTCTGTTTTTTGGAAAACTTTAAGGAGAATGGGTATTATGTTCTTTATATGTCTGATATAATTCAGTGGTGAATCAGTCTGGCCTGGGGGTTTTGTTCTTGGGTAGTTTTTTGATTACCGATTCAATATTGTTACTTGTAATTGGTCTGTTTAGATTTTCTGTTTCTTCCTCGGTCAGTTTTGGAAGGTTGTATTTTTTTAGGAAGTTGTCCATTTCTTCTGGGTTATCCAGTTTGTTAGCATATAGATTTTCATAGTGTTCTCTAATAATTCTTTGTATGTTTGTGGAGTCCATCGTGATTTTTCCTTTCTCATTTCTGATTCTGTTTATGTGTGTAGACTCTCTTTTTCTCTTAGTAAGTCTGGCTAGGGGGTTATCTATTGTGTTTATTTTCTCAAAGAACCAGCTCTTGGTTTCATTGATTTTTTTCTGTTGTTTTATTCTTCTCAATTTTATTTATTTCTTCTCTGATCTTTATTATGTCCTTCCTTGTGCTGACTGTGGGCCTCATTTGTTCTTCTTTTTCCAGTTTCCATACTGTGAATTTAGACTATTCATTTGGAATTGTTCTTCCTTCTTTAAATAGGCCTGGATTGCTATATACTTTCCTCTTAGAACTGCCTTCGCTGCATCCCATCGAATTTGGGGCTTTGGGCTCTTGTTGTCTTTTGTCTCCATATATTGCTTGATCTCTGTTTTAATTTGGTCATTGATCCATTGATTATTTAGGAGCATGTTGTTGAGCCTCCATGTGTTTGTGAGCCTTTTGTTTTCTTTGTACAATTTATTTCTAGTTTTATACCTTTGTGATCTGAGAAGTTGGTTGGTAGAATTTCAATGTTTTTTAATTTACTGAGGCTCTTTTTGTGACCTAGTATGTTGTCTATTCTGTTACATGTTCCATGTGCACTTGAGAAGAATGTGTGTTCTGCTGCTTTTGGGTGTAGAGTTCTGTAGATGTCTGTTAGGTCCATCTGTTCTAATTGTGTTGTTCAGTGCCTATGTGTCCTTATTATTTTCTGTCTGGTTGATCTGTCCTTTGGAGTGAGTGGTGTGTTGAAATCTCCTAAAATGAACGCATTGTATTCTATTTCCTCCTTTAATTGTTAGTATTTGTTTCACATGTTAGTGCTCCTGTGTTGGGTGCACGTACATTCATAATGGTTATATCCTCTTGTTGGACTGACCCCTTTATCATTATGTAATGGCCTTCTTTATCTCTTGTTACTTTCTTTAAGTCTATTTTGTCTGATACAAGTACTGCAGCACCTGCTTTTTTCTCCCTATTGTTTGCATGAAATATCTTTTTCCATCCCTTCACTTTTAGTCTGTGTATGTCTTTGGGTTTGAGGTGAGTCTCTTGTAAGCAGCATATAGATGGGTCTTGCTTTTTATCTGTTCTATTACTTTGTGTCTTTTGATTGGTGCATTCAGTCCATTTATATTTAGGGTGATTATTGAAAGATATGTACTTATTGCCATTGCTGGCTTTGGATTTGTGGTTACCAAAGGTAGCTTCTTTACTATCTAACCATCTAACTTAACACTCTTATTAAGGTATTATAAACACAGTCTGATGACTCTTTCTCTCCCTTCTTATTCTTCCTCCTCCATTCTTTGTATGTTAGGTGTTTCATTCTGTACTCTTTGGTGTTTCCTTTGACTGCTTTTGTGGGTAGTTGATTTTATTTTTTGCCTTTAGTTAGTATTTGTTGGTCTGCTTTCTTTGTTGTGATTTTATTTTCTCTGGTGACATCTATTTAGCCTTAGGAGTGCTTCCATCTAGAGCAGTCCCTTTGAAATATCCTATAGAGGTGGTTTGTGGGATGCAAATTCCCTCAACTTTTGCTTGTCTGGGAATTGTTTAATGCCTCCTTCAAATTTAAATGATAATCATGCTGGATACAGTATTCTTGGTTCAAGGCCCTTCTGTTTCATTGCATTAAATATATCATGCCATTCTCTTCTGGCCTGTAAGGTTTCTGTTGAGAAGTCTGATAAGAGCCTGGTGGGTTTTCCTTTGTAGGTGGTCTTTTTTCTCTCCGTGGATGCCTTTAATACTCTGTCCTTTTCTTTGATTCTTGCCATTTTAATTATTATATGTCTTGGTGTTGTCCTCCTTGGGTCCCTTGTGTTGGGAGATCTTGTGGGCTTCCATGGTCTGAGAGACTATTTCCTTCCCCAGAGTGGGAAGTTTTCAGCAATTATTTCTTCAAAGACACTTTCTATTCCCTTTTCTCTCTTCTTCTTTTGGTACCCCTATAATGTGAATATTGTTCCATTTGGATTGGTCACACAGTTCTCTTAATATTCTTTCATTCCTAGAGATCCTTTTATCTCTCTCTGCATCAGTTTCTCTGTATTCCTGTTCTCTGAATTCTATTCCATTAACAGTCTCTTGCACCTCATCCATTCTGCTCTTAAGTCCTTCTATTGATTGTTTCATTTCTGTTATCTCCCTCCAGACTCATCCCTTATCTCTTGCATATTTCTCTGCAGGTCCATCAGCATGGTTATGACTTTTATTTTGAATTCTTTTTCAGGAAGATTAGTTATATCTCTCTCACCAGGCCCTCTCTCTGGGGTTGTCTGAGTGTTTTTTGACTGAACCAGATTCTTCCGCCTTTTCATGGCAATAGAAGTGGTCGCAGGCAGGTGGTGCATGTGTCAGGTGGGAAAACAAAGTCCCTTCCTGCTTGCTGGTCACCTTGCACTTCTCCACTGCCTGTGTCAGTTATCCGCACACAGGGAGCAGTCTCTGGGATAATCTCCTGAAATGCTGTGGGCAGGGCAGTCCTTGGGATAGACTAGGACACTATGGGGGGTTGCAGATGTGCCGGGTGTGTTCTCCTGTGAAAACAGCATCCCTTCGTGCCTTCCGGACTTTGCTCAGGCTTCTGCTGCCTGTGCCATTTACCTGCACGCTGGGAGCAATCTCTGGGATAATCTCCTGAGCTGCGGTGGGCACGGCTGCCCTCGGGATATCCTAGAGCCCTGCGGTGGGTCGCAGACGCACTGGGTGTGCTCTCCTGTGAGAACAGTGCCCCTTTGTACCTTCCAGACCTTGCTCTGGGTTCCTCTGTCTGTGCTGGGCAGCTGCATGCCAGCGGCAGCCTCTGGTTCTGCCCCAGTTAGCTGCGTCTGGGAGAAGACTCTGCATGGTTGCTGTGGGCATGGCTGTTCCCCGGCTGTTCTGCAGCTGTTGCGGGTCAGCCGGTTTGCTTGCAGCGCTGGCCTGGGGGAATGAATGGCAGGCTGCTTATTGGCATGAGGGGATTCGGGGCTGGTTTACCCCCAGGGTGTTAGGGCACCTAAAGTTCGTTAAGATTCCCAGCCTGCTAGGCTGAGTGTGCTGGGAAAATTTTGCCCAGCTGTTAAGCCCTTGTCCCTTTAAGACTTTTAAAAAGCCCCTGCTTTTCTTTTGTCCCAGGGGAGCCGGCTGTGGGGACTCGCTTGCAGTCTCCATCTCAGATTTTACTTTTCTGCTTCTCTAATCCCCAGTACACCATGCAATGTGTGTCTGTGCTCCCGGTGCAGATCACCAGGGCTGGTTATTTAGCAGTCCTGTGCTTCCACTCCCTCCCCACTCTGATTCTTTTCCTCCCGCCGGTGAGCTGGGTGGGGGAGTGCTTGGGTCCCGCCGGGTCATCGCTTTTTATCCTACCCTTTTCATGAGATGCGGAGTTCTTGCAGATGTAGATGTAGCCTGGCTGTTGTACTGTAACTTCTGGTTTCTCTTTTAGGAGTAGTTGTATTTGTTGTATTTTCAAAAATATATATGGTTTTGGGAGATTTCCGCCACCCTACTCATGACGCCATCTTGAGACCCCCCTCCCTGATTATTTAATTTTTAAGGAAGAAAGAATTCAAGAATTGGAAAATCTGCATTCTGCATGGTATAAAAGGCATGCCACACTTGATGAATGTCCTGTCACTGAATTTGTACACTTTAAAATAATTGATTTTGTTATGTGCATTTCACCTCAATGAAAAAAAATGCTTACCAATACTTCATGCTTTTCCAGGGAGATAATTTTAAAATTCTCAACATCTCAACATAAGATGGTTAGAATTAAGTCTGTGTGGGAGACATTTTAGGGCATCCCCCTGTGCCATGAACAGAGGGCACTGCCTGTACCAAAGGCCCCTTTCAGAAAACTGGTCTAGACAGCCATTTGTATTGTACAGGAATCTGTTCATTGTAGCCACAGGTGATTGGACCACAGATAATCATTTGACCTAAGAGTAGTTCATTCATTGGCAGGTGACTTGGCCCAGTGATTTTCTCTTGAGACTAAGACACTCAGAAACCAAGGTGAGTTGGTATTGAGCACTGGACTTCTGAAATATGGAGTCCAGGCTGCAGTTCTGGCAAATTAAATAGTGGATGAACCAAGTTATGAGGAGCTAAAGTTACGACTAAGCAGAAGAAAGAACAGGAAAGGGGGAGTGGGGAGAGAAGAAAAAGCAGAGCAAAAGCAGAAGGAGGAGGAGAAGAGGAGGAGGAAGTGGAAGGAGTATGGAGAGGGGGGAAGCAACTAGAGGGAGGCAGATGCTCAGGTTCTGAGGAGTTCCCCAGCTCTATTTTGTAGGAGGCATGGCTGCACTGAAGTTCCTTTGCCTACAGGATTACACATTGTATCTCCACTCAGGGGATTATCTGATTCTAAAACCCAAAAACATTGATAAAGACAAGCTGGAATGTACCTTTATGGTTTCTAAAATTTGATTTATTACTGTACAAGCACTCTGCATTTCTTGTGCATTTTAAGAGGAAATTAAGCAATCTTAAAAGAAATTCTTGAGTTCTTCTTGGTAGGCCAAGGAGAGCTAGTCTTAGCTTTGTACACTGTAAAAGCACTGAGCTCTAACACTGGCTCTCTCACTGAATGCCTCACTTTCCTCATTTGTCAAATGGGGCTGATAATGCCAGATTTAATATTTTATAGGATCCACATGATCAGATGAAACAACTAATAAAAAGCACTTTATATAAGTCGGTATAACAACATAGAGGACTTGTAGAAAATGACTAGAGCAATGGGTATATAGGGTATGGGCAGTGGTGAGCAGTGGGTAGATTTCTCTGAGCGAAACATGTATTCATTAAAGTTCACCTGTTATCAAAGTTAATGATGTAGTTATCATTCCTAGAGTACTAGGTTGGGATTGATTTTTTTTTTCTGGTCCTCTCAGTATTTAACAAGAAGTTTTACACATCAAGATACATTTGCTTTTTATGTACTTTATATCCCCAGGACTTATTCTGTAACTGCAAGTTTGTACTTTTTGACCAACTTCACCCTTTCCACTCTCCGCTCCCCACTCCCCCAACGCAACCAACCACCGATTTATCGAATGTGATTTGAATGGAACCAATGTAATCTTGAATGGAGTTGAATATAGCAATGGCTGCGACCAGCAGCAGGTCTGCTTTTGCGGAATGCAAGTAACCCTGGGGTAAAGGCTGATAGTAACTAGAAGCCCAGTCCAGATTGCATATAGAAAGTATGCCAAGATTAAAATAAAACTCCCTTGTATGGACTTAGGATCATCATTCCCAGAGAACCATGGGGTGTGGGACTGAGAATGAGGCACTGAGAACATGTAAATCTCAAGTTAATCTGCAGACATTTCAATGACTGCAAGGAAGAATATTCAACCGGAGTGATCCATCTCAGCTAATGCATGCTCGGGTCAGCCTTTTCTTCCATGACTCCCCACTGCCAGCAGCATGGCTGGGTTTCTCAATGAAGTAAATGAGTTCTCCCAGGACCTAAAGGTCCCTGAATAAACTGTTCTGCTCTCAACTCTAGCCGATTTGGCATCCTCAAAATCAAATGCTGGTAATTCCTCTCTGAGGTATCTATCTGCCTTCTTTCCTCATTCCCTTCCTGGACTCTGCCTTCCAGGAACTTTAATACCAAGTTAGACGGATCAGCCCATTTCACCCCATAACGGGATAAGCAACATTCATTCATTCATCCACTGTTTGCTGAGTGTTTTCTTATTCTCTAAGGCATATCTCAGGTAGTACTCCCTAATCCCCATCACCAACAGCCTCCCAACCCCGGTGAGGGGTCCTTTCCCTAGGCCACTACCGGACAGGTATCCTTATCCCTCCTCTCTCACCGTATGGATCAGTACCGTGACTGCCTGTTTGCATGTCTGGCTCCACCAACAGAATGTAAACCCACACAGTCAGGGTTTTTCCTCGCTAACTTCTCCTCCGTACTTGAAATAGTGCTTGACACAATGAAAGTGATTGGGGGAACATATGCTAAAGAAATCACAGTTTTTAAATCATGTAACAGTACTGCAAGTATCTCTGTTAAGGTCTGCGTGGCACAACCTCAGAAAAGACTGGCTGACTTTTGATGGCTTGTCGTGGCTATTATACCCTAAACCTCATAGAGAAACGTGTCTCTAGTTTCATCTCTTAATTAAAAAACTGAGCATTGCTATCTACGCCATCTTTTTCAGTTTTCACACTCCTGCTGTCATCTGTCCCACAGTATCCCCTCACAATGAGAGGCCAGCGCAGCTCCGTAAGGCCAGGCGCCTTGCTGAGAGTTACACAGGTCGGTGACAGTGGAACCAGGATTAGAACCTGGGGTTAGTGCCCAATTGTTCCGAAAGATGCTCATCACCTCAGAATCAGTTTTACTGACTTCGTAGGCTAAACGGAACTCAGGAAAGAAGAGGTCCAGGTACTGCCCCACAAGGGCACAATCCAGAGAGAAAAGAGCCGCAGGCAAGGAGAAACAGTTGATGTCACTCTGCCATGCCATCCGTTCCTCTCGATTCCCTGTAACCCCTGTGCCATCCACGAGGAAGGAATAGAAAGGTGTTTCAATTATGCATTGATGTTTCAGCTCAAATGCACCCAAATTTATAAATGTTGATGGATACTTTACATACATCTGGGTTGAGTGCTGTGGGAAACAGATGAGGGGGCATTCTCTGCCAAGGTGGACAATTAGATGAACAAAATGGGGTCATATGGCAAGCATTATTCATATGTTCATATACAGATTTACTTTGTCAATAAATATTTACAAAGGCCTACTAGGTTCCAGGCAATGTTCTAGGTACCAGGGATACAGTGATGAAAAGATGAAGCTTGGGCTCTTGTGGAACTTCCATTTTATTGCAGAATAATTAGGATAAACTGCCTTAAGGGATTTGTCCAAGTAACAGCTGGTAATGGCAGAGCAGGATTACACCTCAGCAGTGTGACTCCAGATCCTTGCTCTCAGCCACCATCCTTCTCTACCTAAAGCCTAAGATTCCTGAAAGAAAATAGGAAACCTGGTATGCAGGACCTAAGGACATCTTTGCAGAACTGGAAGTGAAATAAGACTCACTTTATCATAAATAAAACACATAAATCAGAACCTCCAGAATTCACATTATTTGTGACATTCTGATCTCAAATTTTCAGCTGGTGAACTAATAAACACCAAACAATGAAATATAAGATTTATAATTGTGTGTGCTTGTTTCCTGAGACCTATTCTGCTTATGATTATCAAATGATGTATGTTTGTTACTTCACAGTATTCTCTCAGTCCTCTAGCAGTCTGTTTGTAAATCTGCTGTTATCTTAGGAGCTCAGGAAAGCAGGGGACAAACTGAAGAAAAAAGAGAAACAGGATTTAGGAATGTGCCAGATGCTGCTGCTGGCACTGGAAAGCCATCGCCCTGGTTTCAGGTGGCTCCCATGGGCTCCAGACCCTCAACTTGAGGGGGTAGTTAATGTGTGAAAGTAAACAGCATCACTCCTCAGGCGAGGTGCCCACGGAGACCACCGCTGGGTGACAGGAAAGGTCTTCTCTGAACATTGTGCCAATCGCTCTTGTCAAGATGAGGAATAAAGCTCAGGAATATCAGAGCAGAAATCTAGTAATGAAATAGTAACGGAGGGGGTGGAGTATTTGAGGACTAAGACCCTGCTTCCTTTTGATGTGCGAAGACAAGTTGCCCAGGTGAGGCCCGAGTGACAGGGGAGTAGCAGCAGAGACAGGTGTTGACTATTTCCAACAACACGTGGGCTCTTGGACGGCCTGTTTCTAGTTCAGTAGTAGCAACTCAGCCTTTTAGAATTCAAGAGGAAAACAGACCTGAGCACAGGCCCCGTGATGTTGGTGTGGTTTAGATTTCAATTCAGGCAGGATTTGTGACTTCACTGGATGGTGCTAATGAAACACAGGGCACACTGACTCATTCCTGCTTGACATTTAATTTGCTGCAGGATTTCTAGCAAGGTATGCTGTCTTGTTGATGCAGGTGCTTTCAGGATGGATAGATCATTTAAAAAGATGCCTTACTGTTTAAAGAGGTGGCAATATTGTAATGAAAGCACTACAGAGTTTAAAATCTAGGTTCTGTACAAGTTTAAACTTTCAACTCTATTTAATTCATGATTCCCTCAATCATAAAAGGCCATTTACGTGACCAGGACCCATTCCGACCTAACCTTTCCCTTCATACTCTTGGCATCACGTTTACTTTTCTATACAGTTGTCACTGAACAAAGGGGGCTCAGGAGTGCAATTGAAAACCCACCTATACCTTTGACCCCCCAAAAACTTAATTACTAATAGTCTACTGTTGACCGGAAGCCTTACCGGTAATATAAACAGTCCATTAACACTTACTTTATATGCAATATATACAGTATTCCTGTAATAAAGGAAGCTAGAGAACTTTTCCAAATTGTCACAAATTTCCAAATAATTTTCTAAGATATTTATTGAAAATATCCATATACAAGTGGACTCATGCAGTTCAAGGGTCAACTGTACTATTTTTTATTTCCTAACTCCTGAAATAAGCTTTGTAGAAACATGGTATGTTCCCTGCTGGCTAAGCAACCTTCCCGGCAGGCAGGTTTGTATTCCAACCTACAGATGTTTACATTGCTTGGTGCCAATATTTTCAGCCAAAGTTGGAGGCCTCACAAATTTGGCGGACCTTGTAGACTGTTCCCTGATTATCTCAATCAAGGAATCCTAGTTTGGACAGAAGTCCATCTACCTCAGAGGAGTCCAGTCTTCATATAGTCATAAAGTTAGGGCTTCAGACTATGTAGTTAGGTTGCCTCCCATTGGAGGAAACCCAGGCTTCTCCCTCCTGGTTTCAGGAGAGTCTCAGTTTGCTCTTAACAGGGACAATCATCCCTTTGTCACACATCTGACTCTGCAGCCACCCAGTGTCTTTCATCAGGAGGGGAGAAGATGGCACAGAAGGGACAGAATCAGACTTGAAGGTCAAAGCTACAGCTGCTGGTCCTTGAAGATTTGCTTAGACCTTACATTAACAGCACAGGATTTACACGATGAAGGCCGAGGCCGGCGCCACTGTCCTCCACATCAGTTAAATGCAGCCGCAACAGGAGAGGTCCTGAAGGCTTCTTGGTAGGCAGCATAGCACAGGGTTAAAGTAAACCAGCCTCAGAAATTAACTGGAGCTGGGCTTGAATCCTCCATCAACACTTACTTACGTGCCTTGTTCAAATAAAACACTCTGCACTTCCAGGGGGCAGCTACACCCAGCTCAAAGTGGTGTTAGGAGGCATAAATGAGACCATGCTTGTCAAAAGTTTGACACACTGCACGGGCTAATCAGTGCTCTAATTTAGCACCATTTTATGTTCATTTTAACCGATACAAAAAAAAAAACTATACCTTTCTCCAGGATATATTGCTTGGGAGGTAAAACTCACAACCAGAAACACATGAAGAAAAAGGCCGACTCTGGGTGAACTCCCAACACAGTCTTTAAGGTTGTGCAGCTTGCACGTGCTACTTTAAACAGTCCCCCTTTACAATATGAAATAGGCCTCAGGTGCTTTCTGTCTTCAGTCTGACTAGCTTAGACACCAGGGTCATAAGGAAACTGGGGAAGGGCTCTCAGCGAATTTAAGGACAGAATAAATTGGGACTTGAAGGGCCTTCAGAAGCATCTTCGTCCCTCTTTCTCACTCCTCTTCCCCTGCCAGCTTCATTGTTTTCTCTCCCTCAACACTGGCTTTCTGTACATGGAGAAAAACAGCTACTCAAAATCTTCAAGCTTTTCATCTTACAGATCCAGCCATTAGAGCAGGACTGACTTGAGTCCAAATCAAGCAGCTAGAGGCCCATCCCCAGAATAACGTGCTGCATGCAGCCTGGGCCGGGGGTCTTGGGAGAACACAGCACCGTGTGGAGAGCCCAGTGGGTGGGGCTGCGGGTGGGGGAGGCTGTCTCGCGCTCACTGTGAGGGACAGACGATCAGGGCCCGCGACACCCTTGTCCTCCCCCCCATGCCTGGTGTGGAACCAAACTGTTCCATCTAATCTCAGACTCTGCAAAACTGACATCATAGAACCTCAGGGTTTGGGTGAAAGCTCCTTAACGTTAGAGAAGCTTTCACTCCTGTGACTATTCTGAAGTACTGAACACTAGGAGCTGCATGCTGAGGTGGGAAGGTACAGGCAGGTCGCTGCGGATGGCAGGGATCAGCTGCATGAGCTTTCCAGTTCAGGTCAGTTTCCAGTTTTGTGTGGATCCTATTATTCCCACCCTTTCCTTTTTCTTTCCTTAAAACTCTTTTCTCCTGAAGAAAAAAAGAAAGTATTTGCAGATGCTGATAAATGTGCTGTGTGGCAGAGGTCCATTTGCATTTCCAGAGAGGCAGCATTTCCACGATGCCTTTTCAAACTTCACTGTTTGCTTATCATTCCATGACTTCTGCCATTTGAGTAGCACCTGCCCTATCATTCACTTGCTACATCTCTTTTGTAAACTTGAATATCCACTTTAATTTCACATTTTTCTTTGATGTGCCTGATGTAATTCTCCCTAGTATAAATGACAAAAACTACCTATTTAAAGATGTTAGGCCATGTACTGCTTAGTTCTCTTATACATCTCCTCATTTTGGGAAACACTACTTTAGCAGAAAATCAAAAGCATTCAATAGCCCATATATGAAAGAAATTTTGTAAATCCTAATTGAACATATTTCATAACTTGAATAGAGAACAAAAACCTGTATCTTCAGTCTTAAGGAAAAAAATTAAGAAGCATTTTTATTTATCCTTTGACTCAGAAAAGGCAAAGGAATTTTATATCTTTAGTATGGTTTTGTTTACCACAAAATTAATTTTTATTACACAACACAATGTATTTTTCATTAGAATATTACTACCACAGAGAAGATGGTAAACACTACAGTTACGACTAAAATCTTCTTTGATCTTCTCTGCCACCTCCCTATTAGGGTAAATCCAAGTCATGAATTCGGATTGTATCCTTCCAGACTTCTTTGCCTTGAACCAGCAGGTCTTCCATTTGTCAAGGGGCTCTGTACTGCATGCTGGAGCACACCCTCAGTGCACAGTTCACACCCCTGCCCTGGCCTTCATTCCCTGTTTCCATGAGGCCTCGTGACCAGCCAGAGATGAGAGACCTTCCAAGGTCCTTCCTCAGCACATGCACATGGCCTTCTGACCCCAAGGACTATGCTGCAAGCTTTAAAAAACCCCTCGTGGGCCTCTTATTTCCTAGATGGTGAAGTCTCTGAACAGGCTCTCCTTTGCCCCAGCTGGTATTACAGCCTCGAGCAGCTGCAGGGGTAATAAACTGCACTGTTTTTCAACAAATGCCTGGAGCTTAAGGTTTTTTCCACAGAACAAGCTCTGAGTCAGGATAAATTCAACACCCTGCCAATGGGGCTTTTCCAGGGAGCTGTTGAGACAGGTTCAACGGTGACCACACTCTGGGGCCGAGGCATTTTGAGGCTCTCCAAACCCAGTACGCTTCCCCTGCTGGCTATCAAGGCTTGTGGAGCTGGGGAGACGGGGAGGGGGAGCAGACTGAGCTAAAGGACCACAGAACCTGCTGTTCTTACCAAGGCTCAGATTGTTGCAAGCCTTTGGTTAATTTCCAGAGTTCTGAAAAAGTTGCCTTTCGCAACTTTTTTTGCCAGAGTTTTTGTTGCTTTTATGGATGTCCTCATTCCATCAAATTCCTGGATGCCCTGCCCCCTCTCCCTGCTCCCCACCTTTTACTCACTTTGGGCGGAGACGGGCACAACGAGGTGTTCTTCTGTTAGAAGAGACATCATCCATATTCATGTCAAGGATCTGGCGCGAGATGTGGTCGATGCAGAGCCAGTGAGCCAACCGCCAAGGACAGCGGTCACCTCTGATTGCCACACTGTTCCAGGACGAGACCGAGGGCTGCCAGGTCTTTCAAATTTCAGTAGAATCTGGGATCCCAGTATTTTTAATGAAATTTCCACATTTTAAGTTAACAACAACTACATCAATGAAAAAAAAATCGAAGCACCCAAAATAACTTGCCCAAGGGAAAAGACTATGGTTTGGAGCAGCAGGAGTCTTATGGATCGCATCACTGCTATGTGAACGTTTCCTACCAAATTAATCCACCAAGTACACGTCGACATGCCTTTTAAAGCATCTCTGATGCGCCAGATAATGTCGTGTATGCTGAAGAGTGAGACGTCCTGCCCCAAGCGTACATGCTGTTCCGAGTCTAGCCGCAGAGGTATGTACTTTTCTTAAGTCACCATCCTGAATAAAGGGTACCTGTGAATAGATATGTTCGTTTTAACTAGTCCAAGGCAAGGTATCCTGAGAGTTTTGTTTAAAAGGGTCATTCTGCAGTCCCTCTACTTAGGGGCATGTGCTTTGTGTGGTTAGCACCCGGAGACTGGAGGTAGGGAAAGGGTAAAGTGAAAGTCGCAACAATCCTTTGGGGGCAAAGGGCCAGAGAGCCAACTTCCAACAAGCCTCAAAAGCACTGGTGGTGGAATCACGTGGATGCTTCTTAGTATGACTGACATGGGAGAGAAGATCCTCTAGGAGCTTTGGAAAAAGGATGCCTGGGAGGCAAATTTGTGAGATCTCACATATCTAAAATTGTTTTTGTGATAGTTCACACTTGACTGAGAATAAGCAGGTGGGAAATCTTTTCTTTCAAAATCTTGATGTACTTGCCTCACTGATTTCTAGCTTCAAGATACTGCTGAGAAGTGTAAAGCTACTCTGATTTCCAGTCCTCCCAGTTGTGTATGTTTTGTGGAGCTTCCCTTGGTCCTGGTGTTCTGAAATCACACGATGGTATGCCTTGGTAGAAGACCATTTTCACCCATGGTGTTGAGTACTTTCCTGCCCTTTCATTCTGGAAACTCATGTGTTTCCTGACTTCCTTGTCTTCATTTTCTCTGTTCTTTCTGGAATTCCTATTACGTGGATATCAGTGTCCTGGTCTTATCCCCATCTTCTATCTTCTTATTTCTGTTTGCCCTATTTTTTGGGTTATTCTCTTAGTTCCAGCTTCCAGCCCTTACATTGAATTTTTAATTTCCAAGGATGTTTCCATGTTCAACTATTCCCTTTTCAACAGTATTCCACTCTTATTCTACAGATGACTTCTCATTTCTCATCTCTCTGGAGAATGAGTTTTCTGAAGCTTCTCTAGTCTTTGATTCTTCCGAGTTGTTGGCCTTGGGCCTCTCTTCCCGTTAGCAGCCCTCATCAGACGTCAGGCTGCCCTGTTATGCTGGCAGACTGAGCAGCTCCCGGGGGACTACTAGCTCCGAGTCTCACCTTAGGGCAGTGGTTCTGTCTTGACTGCACAGTGGAGATCCCTTGAGAGCTTTAAAAAACAGATTCGCCAGAAATACTTTATTGGTGTAGGGTGTGGTCTGGGATAGGGGTTTTGGAAAGCTTCCCAGGTGATACTGCTGTCTAGTCCAGGCAGACAAGTACCACCAAAGGGGGTTTTGGCCGAACTGCTTCATTGAACACTCTAGTATTCTTCTGTATGCTTATATTCACATTATCTCATTTCTGACATGACAACGTCACTCTCAACTGTGGAAGTGTCTTCTAGTCCAGGGGCTTGCTATTTTACCTTTTCCTGAGTATTAACTTGTAGGCTTCTTCAGGAGTGGAGGGGCAGGTGTCCAGCTGAAAAAAAATGGGGACGGATTTTGTGGATTTCATGGCAGTTTAAAAACTGCTTTCAACCAATACTATCTAGGCTCCTCTCCCCCTTCACCTTCACTTCAAAAGGGAATGCCTCTGTCAGTTTCTGAGTCTTCAGGGTATTAGGCAGGTTAATTGAGTTGGTGTTCATTTTTCCCCCTACTAAATTAGCATTCCACTTTCTTTGGTTAGGTTTCCAAAATTCTGGTGCTAATAACTTCTCTCCCATTCTTCCAGTATTGAGGGGAATAGTGAGTTAAAAAATAAAATCCTTTACTATTATTTTCAGTGATATGTTAGGAGCATGTGAAATTTGCTGTTCAACTCGTCATTTTTACCTGTAAGAATGGCTATCATTCTTTATATAAGAAAGTGAGCATGGAGTTACAATCAGGAGCTCCATACATTTTTTTCCCCCAGAAAGATAAAAAAGATTGTAAGGATTCCCAGCAACACAATCTAAACATAAGGAAACCATGGCCACAGAAGGAGCACTGTCCTTTTTGCTGTTGTTGTGGAATGAGACCGGGAGGAATGAGGAGGAGATCACAACCTGTGCGTTCGCCATCCTGGGCACAAGGTGGACAGAAGTGGCCTGGGCTCCTGAGGCTTGGCATACAGATGGAATGTTAGGTGAAGAGGCATGCTGGCCACACAGACTCTGACACAGAATTACACGGGCAGCCCATGAGCCTGGGTGGTCCGCAGTCACGCGAGGTGGCCCACACAGGGAAATGTGGATTTTTAGCTTCTTTTGAAACATCAGCGTATGTGACAGTGGCCAGCAATCCTGCAGGACGTCAACCAGCATAAGCGAGGTGGCAGCGGTCCCTTTTGATGGCACTATGCCACCTGCCCGGCCTGTAAAGGCATTTGAATTTGCAACTTCTGGGATGTGGTTTAAGTGTTTAAAAGGTGACAGCAACAAAAGCGATCCTATTCATGGCAGAAAACCCTACGTAAGTCAGAAAGGATTAAAACATTTATTGGGCATAAATATATTACATATACACTACAGATACAGTTAGGTATTACATATAGCATAGTATTTGCAAAATCTATACATTAAAATTGATATGGCAGTTTTAATACAATGTATATGAAATAGTCTAAAATTTACAATACAGGAAAACATGATTATTTTTTTCTCCTAAAGTTGAAAAGCTTGGAATGTATGTCCAACAGTGAGGTAAAACATTTTGTCTTTCAATTTTAAAGAATTGTGCAAGGATAACATTCAAACACATTCAATTAGGGCACTTTTCAATTTTGACAGGAATACTGAATTACTGTAGCCAACAAAAGTTAGAAAATGCCAACATTTCAAGTTGATAAAAACAAGGCAGATAATATGAAAAAAATCTTTTAAAAAAGTTTCTTTTTAAACAATTTCTTTGAGGACAAAGGGCAGCTTGCTTCACATGACTGGAATTTCTTGTGCCAAGGATGAGTCTGACATACAGAGCATCAGAAAGCCACTCACTCATTCCTACATATTGCAAAAGGCCAAAGAGATAAAGTTAATATAACACTTTATTTTATTGTTCATGTGTAACGGCAATACATATAGTTCTATGTCAATATCACATACACATATTTCTGATAGGAAACAGTGCCAGATAGAGTAATAATTTTTTGACTGGAGAGATTATAATGAATACCAAATAATGGAGAGCAATAAAATAAAGTGCCATTAGCTAGGGTTTTACACACTTTAGCTTTCTGGTGGTTAAAAAGGATGAAAATCTCAAAAAAATAAAATATTCAAAGCAATTTTAGCCTAAAGTACATTTCATGTAAAAAAAAAAACTGCAACCAATTCAAAAAATTTCTTTATAGCAGCAGTTCTGAAGTGTTTCCAAAAAGGGACATGTTTTCCCTAGCAAACAGGGTTCTTATTTTGACTCTTCATTCAGGAAAAAATGCCCTCTCCCCAAAACACCTGCATGAAATTGAACTGGAAAATGCAGATGCCACGTTTTACAGTGGGTCATAACACACATTATTTTTAAATAGAGGGATGAGTTTTGGAAGGTCAGAACTTTGGCAAAAATATATTTACCTTGATGCCGTCAGTTTGCAAGGCTAATTAAACTAATTCTTACAGTCAGTAATGAAATACAGAACTCTCTAATACTACATCAATCAATATAGGCACAGAGAATAATTCATTGATCTTAGCACTTTCTTTCAAGAGATGATTATGGTTTTTTTGGGTACATGTAAACGTTTCAATCACTGAAAATGGATTTTTTTTTTTTTGGCATTTGATGCACTAGATGCTCTTATCTTTAAAAACACAAGAAAATGTCAGAAGATTGATGATACTACAGATGTTGCCAAGGAACAAGACTTTCCTAAAATTACAAAAGTATAAAACACAAAAAAATAACATGCTACAAGGGAAAATTAGTACATAAGTACACTTTAAAAATTTTACAATAAATAAAGATTGCACTGTAATTGGCATTTAAAGTACTGTATGCAGAATATAGTATAAATAAACCAAAAACAAAAATAATGTTGGTTTCCCCATGACTTTGGTATGGGAATATTATAAGCTAGTACAGGATACTGCATCTTAAGACAACAAAGACCAAGCATAAAATAGCTATGATCAAGAGAAACCAAGTAGCAAAAATATACAAAAACAGAAGCAGGGGGATACACTGTGTCTGTTGCACCCTTTTGGAATATATTTGCACCTCCAACTCTGAAATGTCCCTGAGGTACGCGAACATTGTGGACTTCATATAAATAATCCAATGACTTTGGGTTAAAAATGATTATCTCATGACTCAAAATGAATATGCAAGAGTGACACTTTGCACTCCAATAGCACCTGTTGATCAAGGATCTCAAAGGACTTACAAACATTAGAATCCCCATTTTATTTCATTTCATTTTATTTTATTTTTAATGCATGGGAACACTGAGGCACAGAGAGGTAAAGTGACGTGTTCAGGTCACGCAGCAAGTTAGTGACAGATCCAGGGAGAGAATCTAGGCTCTTTGACCCCCAAACACCCTGTGCTTACCAGCAAATACCATTCCCTCTCCACACATGGCCAGGTCAACCCCACAAAAAACAGGAACTACAAATTTAGATAACTCTCTTTTGGGTTTTACCAATTTACCTGTTGTTAGATAGTATTATGTGCACTGAATTAAGATAATGAAATTCAATCACTTCATAGATACCTCAAAGAACAGCCTAAAGGCAAACCTTTCAAAAATAATGAGCTGACGTGTAAGAAGACTGCTCACAATTAGTGTAAATCATGGACAATGGGCAGAGGCACTAAACTGTCACCAGTTCTCATCATATAATTCTGGTTAAACATAACCAAATATAATAACTCTAGTGATTAGAAGTAGTTATATACAAAGACAAACAAGTTAAAGCAGCTTTTAAAATAGCTGAAAAAGGAACAACTAACTATTGCACAATGCCCTCTTAAAGGTACTGCGATGAATCGATGGGGTAAAAATCTACAATGCTCCATAATTTATAGGTGCATTTTGGTTATTTGATTTCTTAGACAGGCAGCTCATAGTGTTAAAATCATACGAAACACAGATTATTAAAACATTTTAGATTAAAGTACACATTTTGATTTAAATGACCTAAACACAGTTAAGCAACTGAGTGACAAAATGGTTGTTTAGGGCAGCCTTATCTGGGTGAACACATCTTCTGTATGTTGTGGTGGCTGGGTGGTAGCACTCTGACAATGTGGAAACCCTAGTCCTGCATCTACATACACTGTGGTTCGTGTTCACAGATACACGTGATCAAGACGTAAGAAGTGACTGGTGAATATAAATTACTAAACTGTAACATGGAAAAAAAAAATCAAAAGCTTGCAAAAGACATCAGTGACAACAGAATAAAGGCAAATCTGAAAATTTAAAAGAAAATACAAGAAAGCTAGCTTTTGGTTTCTGGTTTGCTTTTCTTCTTTAAAAAAAAAATCCAGTTTACTTTCTTCCTAGTTTTGCATTTCAAAAAGGTGCACCAAAACACTGATATTTCTTTCTAGCTAAATCTGTAAAACAAGAGAAGTATATAAATCAAAGAGTAAAAGGACTTAAAAAGGGGAGTATCTGAATAAATGTGTGTAGTAAAATGTGTAGCATTAATTAAATTCCATACCTCTAGTTTCCTTGGGTTTACTTCATTAAGAAGTACTGTAATATAAAGGCAAATAAGATGGACAAAGTTGCAAAGCCAACCACAATGAGGGCTGCAAACTGTTCATCAGTAGGCATCATGCTCTTCATTTTGGGATCATCTAAGCTCCCCATGTCCCCTGTAAGCATGACCTCACTCCGTTGTAATACAAAAGCCGCAGAGGGGCTGAAAGCTCCGCTTAGCTCCTGAGAGGTGTCTAAACAGCGACGACACACACAAACACGGAACCTGTAGTCTGTGTTGGTCTGGAGGCCTGAGATTTGGAATGTTGCTTCTTCTCCCTTGTACACCTTCAAGACAAGGAAAAGACCCAGTCAATTAATTTATAACAACACTGTGATCTCTAAAGTAATGATCACATAACATCAGGGGTCTCATGGACCTGGCCTGGTTTTAATTAACTCCATAACACCACCACAAATTATATAGAAAGGTATTTCTCCTAATCTGTATTCCATCTAAAAAGAAAAGTGGTATTCCAACCCACTCTGCATAAAACATAATACAAAATTAAGTGATTGATGTTGACAGGCGAGATGGCACTGACTATAATTACAGCTGACATAATAAAGATGTCTCTAGTTAAATTTTAATAATACTTTAGGCTACAAATCAGAAGATAATAACTCTTACAAAGGGCTCTATGATCTAAGCCTGCAGAACAAATTAACATTTTTTTAATTGAAACGATTGTATAAACAATAAAATGCAAAGTTTCAGTTGCATGACTGACAACTGGACCCACCGTGTAACACTATCCCATCAAGACACCCCACCCTCCACCTCTAAGAGGTATACATTATTCTAATTCTGTAATTAGTTTGCCTTATTCTAGAAGTTCATATTAATGGAATCAAAGAGTAGGTACTCTCTTGTACCTATTAAGATTCATCTGTGTTACTGGTTCAGTAGTTGTTCCTTTTATTGTGGAACATATGTCTATATCTCAATTTGTCCATTCTCTTTTTGATGGACATTGGCATTATTTCCAGTTTGGAGCTCTATATAATAAGACTGCTATGAGAATTTTGTTTAAATCTTTGAGGTCTTAAGTTTTAATTTTCTTGGGCAAATAGCTATGAGTAGAAGTGTTGTTGGGTCACAGGGAAAGTCTATATTTAACTCCATGAGAAACAATTTTCCCATGTGATTGTATCAGTTTCCGTTGCTCCACATCCTCACCAACATTTATTGTCCGTTGTTTATGTTTAGCCATTCTAGTGGGTGGTGGTGCTACTCATTTGCATTTCCCTGATGCCTAATGATTGTTTTCCACCTTCATATGCTTACTGGTCATTCATAAACCTTCTTTTGTGAAGAGTATGTTCAAATCTTTTTGCCTATTTTTGTTTGTTTTTATTAACTTATAGGGGGTTCTTAATATAATCTGGATAGGAGTTCTTTGTCACTAAGTGTGGTGAACATTTTTCTCCCAGTTTTGTGGCTTGCCACATTGTTTTGAGAATTTTTTTTGATGCAGTCCACAGTTTACCACAAATTAACATTTAAGTAATTTAATGGTCTGTCTGTCTGAAAGTATTTCCTCTCTATATGACCAAGCTGTTTTTTTTTAAAGGATTTGGGATGTGTTCTTGCCCCCTTGTTAACCCTGATATAATCACTGTAAGCTTTACTATACAGGGGCTTGAAAACTACCAGTTTACTTAGAGATTATCACCCTCTGAGTTGATTGAAGCTAACGGTTGACTCTTTGAGGGAGGATAGGAAAAGAGTGGTCTCGCAAGATACTTATGTCAAGTGATAGGGATTGTCAAAAAACTTAAGAGGAAATGATAATCATTAAAAGTACATAAAAATTCATGGCTTATATTAGAGTCAGTGAATAAGACAGGAAAAAACCTAGCTGGAACTCAACCAAATCAGTAAGAAAGGTAGCTGATAAGGAATTTAGAGTAAAATTAACTGGACTCTTTCTATCTGAGTGGCTCTGAGTTAGCATCTGTACAGTGCATAGAACATGCCTGCTATATAGTAACTTAACAGTAAAAGCTATTATTATACTACTTAGAACTTAAAAACAATTCCAAATATATTCTTACAACACAGCAATTAAAAGTGATAGATATGGGCATTTTCAACCTATCAACAGGCTACCTTAGTAAAGCTGTCAATTTTGCCCGTCAATGCAAATACTCCAGAAAATAGAATATTTCCAACAATCTCGATTTTATCTGAAACACTTGCCAGAGTTAGTGGGAATCTACACATGTTCAGTGTTTTTCAAAGTCCAGTGGGTAAACTTCTACTAGGAAAGAGAACATTCCACCAGTGAACACAAGTGTGCTGGCTACATATTTAGTGTTGGGCAAATTAAATACAGCAAAAAGGATTCTATAGCTTAGAAAAGGGACCAGACTTCTAATGTTCACCTGATATTTAGCCTTTTTCTTAAGATTTTTCTCCTCTCACTTTTAAACTTTACAGGTAGACTTTAACTGCCTTATTTATTGTACTTTTGTTTAGTGACTGAGCCCCAGAAAACCAATTGTTTGCTCCTCCTATTCCAGATTCATCATTGCCTTTGCTACTCCTTTTATAAGATGTTAAGTATGTTCCTTCTGGTGAGCCACCTTGTTTCTTTAATGACTGCGCAATGAGTCTTGGCAACTGGAGTTACAGACAGAAGTGAATGGAAGAGCCATAAGAAAACCCCTGGTAGTACTGAGCTCACTCCTTTCTCACCGCTCACAGTGCCAATGACGAGTTAGCGTTAAAGGGATATTTAAAGATGAGCTGGTTGTCACGGTGATCGTCCCAACCCTAACACCACCAGCTATGCAAGAGATCAGACTATATACCACGATGGAAATGTCTATGAATTATTTCCTAACATGTGGGTGGTCTCAGAAAAACAATGGTGTACTTTTTTTTTCTTTAAAGAGATCTTTTAATTGTGAATGTTTTTTACTGTCTTAATTTAGGTTTAATTTCTATAAACGCTGCAATTAATATGGGCACAGCCATCGTTAATGATTCCATTTTTTACAACGATTAAGTTGTTTACAACTGTATGGACAGAAAAGGAGTTTTTAATATATTTTAGAAATAGTTAACAATAATGACTAAGCCTTTTGGATTAATTCTTAGCTAAGGAAACATTAAAACATACTCCTATTACTCCGTATTCTGAGGATTCTGGTTCCTGAAGCTTGAGATAACTGATGTGTTTTTGTTTAAATAATCATAGCCATGGGATCACAAAATCACAAGGTCACCAGACCTGCCACCCAGCTGTGCCTTCCTGGGCCTGTGCAGCTCTCCACGCCAGGGCAGAAGGCTGTGCCTTGCACCCTTTTGTTTTCATTCATTGTGACAGTGGAACCATTATGGGATTTTCTCCTTGCCTCAACCCAATTTAAAAGGCACAGCTCCATTTAAAAATTTCTTTATTGAAGTAAGCAATCATAATATCACAGAAAGCATATAAGCAGTATTATTTTACAATGACTATTTCTGTTCTTGATTTGATGTTAAATATGTTTTAAAGTAATTTTGACATGTTTATTCCAAATGGAAGGATTTAAAGTAATGCTCAGCCAAAATGAAGAATCTGTGACCCTTAATTCAGAACAACATGCGGTGTTACCTTCTAAGCACAGCATTTTGGGTAGGATCACGGGAGGTTTGTGTCTGGACAAATGCCTGCATCTCTTTACTAATGCCATCCCTCTCCCTAGAACTGCTAAGGGAGACATGATTGACAGCACCATCTTCTCACGACTGAGTGAATCTGATACTCACAGGAGCCCTGAGTTAGAAGGTTAGAATCCCTACTTTTCTAACGAGACAGCTGAGGCTTTGGGAGGTGAATCAACTCCTCCAATATCACATGACCATGGGAGGCCGACTACACCCCTTGCCTCCCCATCCTCCAAGCTCAAGAGGGAATCCACTAACCTCTACAGTGGGTGCAACGCTAGGAAGGCATCACTGTCCCTGAAACCCAAGAGGACGGGCAAGGGGATGTGTTCCTGAGCTGCTTCTTGGGGGCACACTGTTTTCACCCCAATGGGCCACTAAATTCTGAGAGTACTGGCCATGCTTTTATCATATGCAGGCATCCCTACCAGTAGGAAGCACCTAGCAGTTTCTCAGCAAACCCAGGCTTTATATGTGGACTCCACGAAACTGAATATGAATTTGTTTCATGTGAAAGTTTGAATGGATGTATGCATGAGCAGTTTTCTGGTGTAAGGGGGTCATGGCTTTTAACAAATACTTAAAGGGACCTGTAAATCTAAAAAATTAAGAATCAGTAAAATAAATGATGGCTTTTAAATATCTCTGTATGACTCTTATTGTGCTTTGGATTTGACCTTTTATTCATGCAAAAATTAAAAATGGTGCAATGAGACAATCATAGCCTTACTGTTTAATTTCTGTATTAGAGAACTGAAAGCTGTTAAGAAAAAAAAAAGTATGCTCCAAGGCTTTAAAATAGTTTTGTTGAGGGAAGCTCTTTCTTCACAGTGCCTCCTTATGTGCTGCCATGAAGAATCAATACACATCTATACTATATTCTAATGACATAAAATGAAAGTATATGTATACAGATACCATCAAATTAAATGTAAAGGTCCATAAATCTACAGACGCTTCAAAAGTTTTCTTAAGGCAACAAATCTGAGCACCAAGAATATTAATTTGTCACAAATTTTGACTCCTAATAGGTAGCAATTTCTTAGTTTATCACCTCTTTTATCTTCAATGTTTAAATGTTTTTTTTTGTAAAATTTCTTGCTGTCTCAACAGGAATATGAGTATGAATTATCCTGATTTACCTTATGTATGTATTAAACTAAGTTATATCTTGTGCAAAAAAATATCAGTTACCTGCATGTATACACACTTTTCATTCTTTGCAAAAATTCTTTACAATTAATACAGTTTGAAAAGAAGTTTTAATATTCTTAAAGAAAGCTTGTGCTTGGAATGTGTATTAAATGGCAGAAAAGCCAAATCAATATATGTATACATCCTAAGAGTAAAATTTTAGGTGAGGACTTAATACTTTAAGAGACTGTTTCATAATTAAAACCAGCAGCTTATCTTACATTGCAATAGCTGAACAAAAGAAAGCTAATGAACTAGAACAAAGGCAAAGCTAAAGTTAATGAATGAAGCAAAATGATCAGAAAAAGCCTTGGCTCTTGCCATATGTTGCCTGTAAAAATAAGCTTGGGAAGCAGAAGGACACCCTCATATTATGGGTGATTTCTTCACCTAAGTTACAAACACCACTTCTAAATCCACCCCATGCTGATGCTAACTCTTATCACCACTGCAAGTATAAATAACCCTGTTCCTTTGAAACTGCCTCTTTCATGCATGCAGGAAACATTTACTGAGTGTCTCCCTACGTGTCAGTCCTCAGAAAGTAAAAATGAGTACCGCAAGCCCAGGCATTAGTGGGTCCTGTCTGATTGGTGCCGAAACTGAGGAATACACAATGTTTCTAAGAACCCGTAGCTCTGCCATGGTATATGCTCAGCGATGATTACCTCGGCTTTTTTTTTGGCTTTGTTATCTCTGGACTATAATTATTTTAACAATTACTCTGCACACATAATATAAATAGGTTTCATTCCCTATCTTGTGTCCAGAACAAGTGAATGAAGTACTCAAAACATCATGTTTAAGTTAATGCTTAGTGAATAGGGAGAAGCAAAACAAAACAAAACAAAACAAAACAAAATAAACCTCAGGACAAATTGTCCCTGACTCAACTGTGGCTTTTCAAGTACCACTACCTACCTTAATCATTTCTTAGTAAATGTAGGAAATACATGGTTAAGTGAAAAATGCTAATCTCTATCTACTGAGCCTGCCCTATAGTACTGTGTTTTCATCTATTTTCAATAAGAAAATCATTTATAATATTATAATAAGAAATACATTCTGAGGGATATATGTGTTTGTGTATCATATTAGTATTTATATGTCTGTGGCTCTATATATATATTAAACAAATGGCAGACTCAAACCAGCCAATCTGCTCATAAAATCTTAAGTACTAAATGGATTTACCTATAGTTTGACAATGTCTGATCTATAGGTACTGACCAAATAATGCTGCTCTTTCAATGTAAAACAGCAATCACTGTGGTTTGAGAAACAGAACGTTTTTTCCAAGAACAAGTGGAAAAGCATGGTATGTGGACTAAAATGTTTTAAAAATACAGTAATGCATTTGAAATCAATGTACTGTTAGGAAATGAATTATGGTTAAGTGTCAAATGATACGTTGTGAAATTTCATAACATTTCATCTTTTAAGCATTTTTACATTGCTATGGAATAGGACAATATTTCTGTTGTTAAAGATGATTAAATTTAGTGGGGAAAATCCTTTGCTCTCTGTGAGCTGAGACTCTGAAACCAATCAGATCTTTCTGGTAAGCTGAAACAGTTACGCCTATAAAATTATTTACTCTGAGGTGGAATATACTATATAGAATGAGATTGGAAAATGAAAGGAAATGATAGTTTTTGCTCTTATTTAATGGACACTTCAATGATATCATCCACTGATGTTAATACCAGTGGATGTCATAGTTACAGCAGTTTTTGCAAAATTCACTCTTTTATCTGATACTTCAAATTAATAAAGTACAGTGAAATGTACCAGAATTTGGGGGATTCATTTTACATTTTTATTTGCAAGTATTCTTTATTATTATATAAGGAACATCAACCAGCAATTTAACAAAAACTGAATCAAATTATTTTCTACTTATTCAGTGTATCTGGAGCCTCAAGAGCTGAATACAGAAGTCTTCACAACTATGCTAATGTTTCAGAAGACAGGTGGCATTTATCTTCAACTTTCTGAGTTTAATGTAAATTAATGCCTCTCTTTAACAGTGCTGGTAGGAATGGGCCTCCGGGTTGCTTATGGAGTAACAGTATTGCATCCTGACTTCGCATAAAGAGTTATTAAATTCCTGGAAACCTACAGAGTATTTCAACCTTTAACAGCCAGGGACTGATAGTGTGGAGCTCTGGAAGAATTAAGGATCAAAAAGGGGTATGAAAAATGATACAACCAAATTCTTTACCTGGCTCTATTCCAAATATATTCTCTCTTGCATGGGTTTATCATGTGACAGCCTTGCTACTCAAATTGTGGTCCACGGACCAGCAACATCAGCACCAGTGGGAGCTTAAACCCTCCCCTCAGATCTGCTGAATCAGAATCTGAATTTTAACAAATTCCCAGGTGATTACCATGCACATTCAAGGCTGACTAGCTGTGACCTAGAGCTTCTGAATCCCATGCCTCAGGAGCTAGCAGGTCATACACTTGATCCTTCACTGTAAATTCTATTAAAAAGGCAGACAGTAGTTAGGTGAAGACTACTTCCCCTCACTAGTAAAACGATTGGCCCTTTAGTTTTCAATCACATACAGACTTTGGTAGTTGCAAACATCACCACCCAATATCAAAAGAGAATTTAAAACTCTTTCAAAGACCAGATTATGCTTGAGAACTTAAAATTTAAGATGAGAACCATCATATACAAAATAAAATGTAAACTAGGTCTTACATACCCTAAAGAGCTAGGTAATTAGGCAGTTTCTACAATTGTGATTTTAAGAAAAATGCAGCTCACTCATCAACAAATCATTCCCAGCAACAGGCAGAGGCAAGCAGCCTGACTGCTAAGCTGCACACGGGCTCTCACCTGCTTGTACTCTGATTCTCTTCCAACCAGTACCTGCAGAATGTAGTTGACAGGGTCGCCTTTCATTGGTGGTACCGTCTCCCATAAAATTTCACATGAATTTCCTTCCAACTGTGTTACTCGAGGTGCTGAAACATAATTTCAAACTTGAAAGCTCAAAATTGAAAGTATCACTTTAACAGCCAATATTTTAATAATATTAGAGAGAGAGAGAGAGAGAGAGAGTGCCTGTGTCTGCCTCGTGAGGGGAGTGTATCAGCTCAGCCTCCTATAAAACCAGCAGGCAGCCCTTCGCGTGGAGAAGACACTCAATGACTAGCGAGCCATGGGTGAGAAATCATCTGCTCAGTTTCCTATTAATAACTGCTTGGCCTGGATCACATTTTTGTTATTATTTTGATGGCTACTGAGCATCATAGAAGATGAGTTAGGTACCCTGGGGGACATAGAAATAGGTACAAAAAAACCCTGCTTTCAAGGAAATGAAGATCTGGTTGAGGGAAGGGGAGAGCAAGACATGAGATAAACACAGAAAGAAACATAAGGCAGACTAAAATGAGAGGTTACAGACAAACGTTAGGGAGTTCCAGGGGAGGGAAAGCCACACCAGTGTGAGAATCTAAGGAAGGTCAGAGGAGCAGGTAAGTCCTAGAGAAAGGGCATCACTGAAAGCCTTCAAAAATTATGTTTTTTATACTGTAGTTTGTTTTTCACCTTCTGGACTCATCATTCTGGTTTACAGCTAAATTATATTAGTTTGTAATGAAGCACTTAAAATGTTATAGAATTTAAAAATATTTTCTCATAGCTATGCTCTATTCCTACAGTTTAATTCAGCATCTGGTCTTTTTCTGTTTTGTGACTAAACTGTGTAACTCCTCTCTCAGAACCCCTTATTCTTTAATAATTACATGAAATTAATTCCTTAGAGGCAGTTGTTTCTACTTGCAATTCTGTACAATACTGTTTCAGAAAAAAAAAGTTGGAATTTGTTGGCCAAAACTTCAAGCAATTTACGGAAAAACTAATCAAGGAATCTTATCAGACTAAACAGTCCCCCAGTTAAGACAACTATTTCCTGAATCTAAGAGGAAGAGGAAGAAGACCTGGTCATGTGACTGGGTGAGGAAACGGCCCTTCTGGTGTAAACGCGCCGTGAGAAGCGCCATAAATTCAGAGCTCTGTTTTCCACATGATGCATCTCCACCAGCAATCACTCTGAGAGGCAAAGTTAGTGCCTGGAAGACCCCTGAAGTTTGCTAACTGGGAAATGTGACAAGCCATTTGTCACAATGAAACCATCAGCCACAGAATGTTCAGGAGCCTCCTCTGTGAGAGCTGAAAGGTCGTCATACCAAAGGGTGGGAGCATTTACTACCCGGGCAGCCCTGCAAGGCCTTGCATGTGCACATCCACTTCTACTAGTTTGTGTGTCACATGCAAAAGCGACTGCCAAAGAGCTTCTGGACTGCTGAGGCAGGGAAGCAGGGGGAGGTATTCCCCAAGGAGCAGCAATGGGAGCCCTTCACAGAATCCAAGTCAGACTCTGGGGACCCCTCAAGTGCTACCACACCAGGAATCCACCCTCATGTCTAACCCAAAGTCTGTCACACAGGATGAGACTGTCTCACTACTAATTATCTGTAACAATCATTTGTACACACTTGAGAAAAGTCATTATTGCTGGGCTCCCTCCTTGAACGCCTCTCATTTCCTAAAGAACTTTTAGAAAGCTCTTTTGACTCTTTCTTGCTTATATTAGAAATATTAGAAGAGTACATTTAAGGTCAGAATTGAGCCTTCTACCCTAAGTCCTAACATTTTCTTACTCTCACAGAAGAACGTGCCAGAACCTACAGACCTTTGATGGTGGGGGGAAAACTCTTGGTTGTGCTGAAGGTGTACGTTTCCGAGCAGGGCCCTTCCCCAGCCTCACTCGTGGCCTGGATTCTGAAGGAGTAGCATGTGAATTCCGTCAGTCTCTGGACCTTGTAGGTGTGGCTGGGTCCTCTGTAGATTGAAATAAACCTAGAGGAAGGAGCAGACTCCATTGGCCACTGGAACTTTTATTAGTGACAAGAAAGTAAGATACAAACTAGTGGAGATTAGGCCAACCTGGTAAATGCTTTTCATACGTCTGAATTAATAACAGTAATAATTATTAATAACCAGTTGCTATGTCACAGTTATGTTACATAGAAGAAAAACAAATTTAAGCACACATAAAACTTAGAATGAGATCCCTTTAATTATGGTATAGATTCTAAACATGCCAGTTCATGCTTTTATTAATAAAAAACAAATTACAAAATTTTCATAATAGTAATATTTATATGACCTGATATTGTCAAATTACCTTCTACTATGTAATAGACGATGAAGCTAATGTTCAATAAAAAGTCTGTTTAACCCGGATTTTCCAAATAATTGAGGTTTAGCTAGAAAATTCTTTAAATTTTAACCTTTATCTTTCCAAGAGCTTTCAGAGCCCCTTTCCCAAACTAATAAGAAGACATTTAGGACGATAGATCTTTGAAAAAATATGTAAAAAGAAAAAAATTACTTTGCTCAGAATCATCCATGTTAAGACAAAAAACTGCACAGGTGGGCTGGACAGGTTAGACTGGCAGATGGTAGCTCCTTTTCCCACCTGAATCAGGACTACTCTGTACTTCCCTGCTAATTAATATTTCCATGAAACATAAGCATAGAAGGCATGGAGATAAAAAATAAGGCCTTATGAAATCAAATGTTCTCTCCCAGCATTTGAAAAATTAATACTTTCACAATGAAACTGGGTTATTCAGAACTACGATACACTGCCATCATTGCCTTTTAGGTAATTGCAAAGTTTTGGAAATAACTTCTGTAAGTTACCCAGGATCTTCAGCAGATTCTGGATCTGAATCCTTCCAGTCCAGGGTCACTCTGAGAACCACTGTGTGAGTTAATCAACCACACTGCCTCATTCCTACACAGGCCAATTGCTTCTGCCGGTTTCCTGTGCTTTGTCACGGCCCCTGAGGAGGATCTACTGTCTTCTGAACCTGCTGGAGGTTGGTCGGGGATAGACGCAGCACACTTCAAAATGCCTGACTCTTAGGCCAATGGGGTCCGAGGGGCAAGCAAAATTTATGCATTCATTTAGCAGACATCTCTCGGACATCTGCTGTGTGCTAGGCTCTGTGGACTCAAAGATGAGTAAGACCTAATCCCTGTGGGTTAGTTGGTCCTGTGTGTGGGCAGGGTTTTCTGAAGGAGAGCAGCAGCTTCTCCATGTGCCAGAGAACAGTCCCTCGAGATGGATGGATAGATACAGAGTTTCAATAACTTTTTTTCCCCAAACCTGTCAGAGTCAATACTTCTTTTGAAATATCCATGTATTCATCAGCCTGCAACTGAGTTTCTGGGCCTAGTCGTTTGGCCTAATTTAATGTTCCTTTTGCTCTACTGTGTGAGGAAGCACTTTTACTGTAGACTGAGCATTTTTAATTTCAGGGATAGCCAGAGTCCAGGCTGAAACTCACCAATACCATGGCAACCTATTTAGCCCTCTTCACACACCACCACCTTAATGAAGATCCCCTTGCTAATGCTAGAGGCAAACAGCTATTTATTAACTCAGCCTCACCTGGGCTAGAAGCTCTGGTCAGAGTAATTGCCCTTAATTACACCACAAAATAGAAATCATGGCTTAAGAAGTTAAAGTGTTACATCTTCAACACAAACTTGCAGTGAAGCCAGTTTTGAATGGAGTTTCGAGAGGATTACTAGCCACAGGACTGCTTTGCTATCCTGCCCTGCTCAAAGGAGAGAATCTCCTTTTGAAAGCAAGTTAGATCTATCTGTGCAGGCAGCAGCCCTCACCGTCACGGAGAAATTCACCGGAGCAGACTCAGCCCTCTCATTTTGTAGTGTAATCTAAGTTGAGCAAATAACATAGGTATGAATTTTCAAGTACATCAAAAGTTTTATTCCTAAACCTTCTTGATTTGCTCTTGTACCACAGCATTTTATTCTTTTAAACTTGTATTCCAATTTATAAAAAGTAAAGTGAGATGGGATACTTATGAAGAACTTAAAAGTTTTGCCACTAGAGCATTTGTTTGCATCTTGGCATAGTCTTACTTAGAAATAAAAGCAAAGCTACATTTGCTTCTAGAGAAAAGCTAGAGTGACTCTGAAAGTTGGGACGGAGGCCTTTCCCAGAGGATTTTGGGTTAGAGTTTAATGACCTTGCATAGAGAGAAGGTGGATATGTAGGTAGCTGCAGTAGGCCCGCCTTGTAGCTAGAATTTCAGAGAAGTTGGGACAGGCAGCCTGGTGCTCCCAGAAGAAGAGTGCTGAGAACAGGAGGGTAAGGGGTAAACTCTTTATCCCTCCAGCCTTTTCTAGAATAAGCATGTGTCTGACTAGTTCTTTAATTTAGCCCCGTGAACTCTGGCAATAATAAATCATGACCTGCTTGCTGCTCTGATGAAATCCATTATGGCTTTGACTGACCTTCCTCTCCTGAGAAAGAAATTCTATGGAGAAGGAGAGTTCCCTTATTTTGTTCTCAGAATGTGTACGGGAATAACCAAAATAGATGGTGGGTCATTCCTGTGTCAGGCAACCAGTCAGGCAGAGAGCCCTCAGCAAGTGGAGGGAAGATGGTGGGCATGACAGGCTATCTCCTGAAAGGGGCTTGGGGTGGCAGGGGGCATCAGGAACCCTTAAAGTGTGGGGAGAAACCCTGCCAGACTGCCAAGCATCAGCAGTGCAATCCTACACCAAATGCCCACTGAGAGGAACAGAGGGGCCACGGCCTCTCGGAGCCTGCCTCTGAAGGTGGACACACAGGGCCAAGGTCAGAAGGTGCTGCTGAACAAAGCGCTTTGTCCACTGCCTTCTGAGGATCTCCCCGGCTCGTGTGACGGAGAGCCACAGGGAGCCATTAAAGCCCACACTTGCCTCACTTTGAAGGCTTCCCTTGTCCTTTTCTTCTTGGAAATAAAGAAGGTAAAAGCAGAAAGAACAGCAAGAATGAGATTATGGAGTGAAAGATGAGAAAGACTTGGTATTAATACTTTTTATCATATGGAAATCATTTACCAGTTATTTCTAATTTGGGGTACTTTACTCTTTTAACAAATTTATTAAATGCATATGTAATAGATTCTAGTTAAACTTTACATTAAGTCAGTTTATCGATCAGAAAACAAAATTCATGAAAATCTCACTTCTCAATTTTAGGTTTCTGAAAATCTCATCTTCATGTGGTAACAGCCAGTTTGGCACTTTCAGTCTAATTTTAAGGGTTCCAAGGGTTTTTAGTTTTGAAAATGTTAAGGGGTAACACTGGTTACATATTTCTTCGGCAGCCATCTGAGTGCTTGACACGCCTCAGGAAATGTGGGCTCTGCCCCCGGGCCAGCAAACTCAGCCTCTTTGTGCCTTGGTTTCCTCCTCCGGGCAACAGGATGGCGACAGGACCCACCTCACAGTCATGAGATTTAAATGGGTTAACAAAAGCACTTAGTCCTGACATGTGATCAGTTGTATTATTTTACAGTGCTGACAAGATAGGGTTTTAAAGAATAAACTCCACTCTCCCTTCTGAGAGACCCCCTCTACATCACTGTTGGCTAACACTAAGGTTATTTTTTTGTCCTCCTGGGTGGAAACTGGGCTGTGTGGTGAGAGGCTGCCCTGCAGGCCAGCCCCGGCCTCAGACATCAGCCGTGGGGCTCTGTCAGGGCTGTTTACCCTCCAGCACTGGGACCTGACGCTCAGGCAAGAACACCTCCCTCACAAGACTGTGGCAGGATTCAATTTGATAGCTCCTGTAAAACCCCAGTCCCTACGCAGAGCAGGCCTCCAGATATATGTCGTTGGTCCTAAGTTTCTTGCTGCACACACTAACAGTAACTTCTGTTTGAAACAATAAAGGCCAGCCAAAAGAAAATTTTCACACACAAGCCAAAACAAAAAAGTAGAGTCCCTCTTTTATCCCAGTTCTGTAATTATTTTCCATCATACCTCAACAGGCAAGAGAAGAAATACTGCGTCTTCAGAACCAGTGATTTATGCCAGGTGCACAGTAGACTCTCTAGGAGGTTCTGTAGGTTAGCACCCTGTGGCTAGGACCACCCAGGGAAAGATTAAAAATATTCAAATATTTGCTTTACAAAGGGCAATTAATTTTTTTCTCTCCCCTAAATCTTTTTTTTTAACCCTTCATTTTAAAGTAAATAAGCCAGCCAGAGGTCTTTGGTGATAGAATTTAATTCTAAGACACAATGATAGAAGACTCCACATTTTAAGTGCAACCAAGGATTCAGAGCTAGAGCACAGCTTTGCCACGAGGAGAGGACAGTAACATCCAGTTTTCCTGACCCCTGTCCCCTCACTTTACACCAGAGTGCCCAAGGTCAGGGCTTGGACCCCCAAGGAGCCGTGCTGTCCTGAAGGCCCTGATGCATGCTACTTCAGCGTGCAGGGCCTCAAGCTCCAGTTGGGGGGAGAAAGCCAATACCTGGAATGGGAAAAAACCAACTGGGAATGGCAGGGGACACCTAGACTGCTAGGGTCCCTATGTAACCAGCAGGAGATGGTGAAAAATTCTGAGACCTCAATCCACTGACTGGAGATTTGGTGTGGCCCAGGGAATAAGAGACACACTGTGTGGTCTATGCGACCTGGTAAAGATCGGACCATTTTCACCTTCTCCCTGTCACCCTACCACACTGCTGATGGAGGTGGTGGAGCAAGGACCCGGACCCAGGAAGATGGGACATGAATCTCAGCACTGCCCCTTACTGCCAATCTCTTGCCCACGCTAAGCACTGGTTTCTCCCATCTGCAAAGCAGGGACAGTATCCACTTTGTGGCTGTTTTAAGAGTCAAATGCAGAAATGCGAGTAACAAGCTCAGCACCGAGCCCAATACACAGGAAGAATTCAATACCTGGTATCCAGGGGCTCCCTGGCTGAGGCACAGGTACCTCTGGTGGTAGCCTAGCTCCTTAAAGGTTGCCCTGGAGCCCAGAGCCCACACTGGCAGGGCCTCTGAGTGGGCTTCCACTCCATCCTCAACCCCTCCTGCCCAAGGCCATATACCTTTGGAGGCACTGGCCCCGTGGCCCATGGCTCTGTGCAGACTGAGTAGGGGCCCAGGTGCAGACACACCACGGCGCCCCACTACAGGGCTGCCCCATGGCCCAGGGGTGGAAGGCACAGTGAGTAATATCAATTTCTGTGGTCAGCAGACTTGAGTTTGAGTTCAGGTTCAACAGCCTGAGGATTTTAGCTCCTAGCCGGGTAAGTTGTTTCCCCCTCTGTAAAATGGGTATATTAGTGCCTACCCCTCGGGGCTGTTGTGAGAACCAAATGAGATAATGCAGAGAGAGCCATTACAAAAGGTCCAGGACTTCTGTTGATAAACATTAGCTGCTACTGTTAATACTGTTATTAATAACAAAACACCAAGGTTCGTGAATGAGTTACCTCACTTCTCAATGTTGAAGAAGCCTGAAGAACGTTCCCACAATGGCATCCCGTCCACTTGCAATCCCTCGGGCGTCTCTGAGTCAGAGAGAAAGGTGTGCATGTGCACGCCTCTCACCCTGTCCTGGAGAACCCAGGGGAAGAACTGCTGCTGAAGACGGACGATGGGAGCAGCAGGGCCTACAAAAGTGCTGCCCATTCATGGAAATGTGGCCCTTGTTACTCAGGGTAAAGGAAAAATGGGGAGAAACGCTGTCTCATACTAAAAAATATTTACTTGGAAGGGGAAACAAACAAGGCAGAACGTTGGGTGGGCCATGAAAAGTTTATGGTCTAAATGAATTTGTTATGGATCTGCCCCCAGTGTGCTTCAGCTTTGATGGAAATGTCTTGATACACTTTGATGGTAACAAGCAGGCAGGGGTTTTCAAGGTAAATTGCCAGTGATTTAAAAAAATGTCCTATGTATCTGAATACAAAATGCTTTCACTGATTCTGCTTGCCTGTCAGTGTATTCCACGGCTGGTATGAAGACCTTGGCCACCATACAGTCTGTTACTTTGACTCTGAACTTGAAAGAGCTGATAACTCTCCAGGCTGTTTCCAGACACTTGGGATAATAACGGTCTTGTTGACCTGGCAGGGATTTTTATGAGATCCAAAGGAAAGGGACAGGAAATTCTGATTCCTTATTAAATATACACCAGGAAGGCAAAACAGCAGATTCTTGACATTTTTCAAGAAATTCTAGGGGGAGGAATACTTTTAACCTCAGTACTTCTACTTCAGGCTTTTACATTGTTAAGATGACTTTCTTTTCACCGAAGTGCTACTGAAGGAAGAAATTCAGACATATTACATCTTTAAAAGATTCTTTAAATCATTTTAGAGGAAAATGATATGTAGAGTCTAATTTTAAAATCTGTTTCCTTAAAACAGTTTTTTTCCAAACGGAACACCCAAGAACACTCTGGATGGCTTATAACTTAAATTCACAGTAGAAAATAAGAGAAGATGCTAAGGATTCTGTGTTTACCACTCTTTGCTATTTTATAATCTCTATGCCCATCACAGACTAACAGTGGCCCATTAATATTAACTACTCAACATAATCTAACCTGCTGACCTAAAATGGCCTATAGTCTACTAAAGACTGCAAATGGCACATGGCACATTTCAAAACATGTTTCACAATATCACAATTCAACAGCTGTTAGTGAGCTCAGTATAGCTATATTCCTTAACAGTGTCATGTCATTGCCCTTATTTTTCTTAATTTCCCTGCACTCCATGGTCTGTGTATGTGTGTGTGTATGAGAGGGGGAGAGAGAGAGAGAGAGAACTTCCTATGTTGCTGAAGTGATGTTTGGGAATGGAAGATGTTCAAAACAGGACTGGATAGAATGTGCCCTCACTCCACCAAGAACACGAAGTCCTGTCATGTCTATGCAGAAGCAAAGGAAGCAGATGGCAGCATGAGGGGACACCTAAGGTAGGGCAGATGCATTTCCTAAACTGGTTTTGATGTTGGTGAGAATCCCCGGTTGCACTGTGAGCACTAAAGTGCCAACAGGGATTTCCAAAAGACCAGTGAGAAGGGGTTCACTTCCTCCCCATGTCCCTCGCCACATGCAGACCTTGTGGCTTGGGTGTGGTTGGCTACAATATTTTTTGGTCATGTTTCCTTTTATTCTCCTTTTTTACAAAATAAAACATCACTATAAGTACTGATGAAACTCTTTACACGAAATAAAATTCCTATTTTCAATTTTTTTAATTCAAACTGCACTTATTGATAAAGAAATTTATTTATATTCAAAGAAAGGATGAGAAGAATCTCTAAAGACCACCTGAGAACTTTGAAAGCTCCCATTCTTCTACTTTGCTCTCGGATGTACGCAGTGAATCTCACCTCCAAGGATACTCTTCCCTTAGTCCTCTGAATTTCTGTTCACTTATTTCTACCTTAGTGGCCTTGCCCCACTTGTACTTGACTTAGGAAAAACAGTGAGGAAAATGCTATCCAATTCTATTGTTATTTATTTTTAAATAGGTACACATTTGATTTCAAGCAGAAGAAAAAAATAATCTGAATTCTATTTCTGGTCCAGTTAAGATCTCAAATAAATCTCTGCCTCACCTCTGTCTGCCTAGCCATTTCAGTCTGAGATTGACAAAGCTAGCAACACTCTTCATTGCAGGCTGAACTTCTGTGCTCCTTTTCTAAGAAATAGAAATACTTTTCCCCACTAATCAGTGACTGGAGACAGGCATCATTAGCTCCATTTTGTAGAGGAACAAATAAGGCAAAATGAAGTTAAGGGGCATGCCTCTAGTCATCTAGAAACTCAGTAACATATCTGGGATTACATGAGAGATTTAGTAACCTTGTGGTGAGCCTTATGGTGACTGAAGGTAATATAAAAATGCCTTTTATCCAATGAGGGTGAGCATGTGAATCAGGGACTAGTAGAGAGGCAAAGAAAACTAATACTAAAAGTCTGTTGTGGGCCCTGAGCGAGTTGCCCTACATCTATTTCACTTCATTTAGCAATATGCTCTAAGAAAGAGAAACAGGAGTTTGCTCCATGGTAGGCATACATTAACAAAAGTTCGCTCTTGCTCCAGTGCTCATGCGCCACGGCCACTTTTATTTTGTTGCCCAGTATTTATTTCTTTAGGGTTTTGGTATGCAGATTATTTTCTGTCCCTCTCTAATAGCGAACTGGGCAGTCATATTGTATACATTACAAAGCCTCCAATTTTGCTGGCTGAAGGGAAAAGGGTCAGGGGCAGAAGGGCTGAGTTAAATGGAGAGCAAGTGGTAATTATTCACTCTATTAGAGCCCTCTCTCCCATCCCCATTTTGCTGGAGCCTTGCTTTAAAATACATTGGCTATCTGACTAAACCTGAACAACAGATTAACCATAAATGCATTCCTGGAACTTAAGTCCCTCTCGCCTCAGTGCTGTGTACAATTATTGGGAACATGGACCCAGGAGGCCCAGGATGACAATCAGCATCACCTCAAATTCTGTTGGGGCAGCATAACATTTCATTTAGGTAACACAGACAAATGCATCTTCAAAATCATCAGTACAGCATTACAATCTTAAAATGCATGAGCTGATCTTGTTATTCTAAACCCTGTATTAGGTTAATGCAGCATTATGAAAATGTTTACTTTGGTAGATATTTTTCTTGCACACACAGCGACCAAAGACATTCGGATCTTGCATGCTAGATCTGCTAACAATAATAGACTTAATCACTCTATGGCTAAAGTAATATAATTTTTGTCTTTCTGTTGAAATTAAATAAAATCTCTTGTGGTGTCTGCTCACTGTTTCATGTTAATTTTCTCAGCAAGATAAGCTCCTTATAGGTAGGCAACATATCTCATAAGACCTAGCACATTGTAGTTATTCAAGAAAAAAAATAATGATTGAATGATCATAATCTAGCTGCTGGGGAGTCCTATAATTTAAAGCACTGCTTTGAGGCTGTTCATAAATGTGTCATCAGTGACCTTGAACTGGGACCCTTATAGGTCAAAACTTGAATACATGGGAAACACATTTCCTATTCAAGGGGAAAAAAATTTCAACATAGCAAGTCCAGGTGATCTGGATAAATTTTAGGTTGACTGACCTTGAGGCAAGGATCTGAGCAAGATGCCCTTTTGGGATCCCTTCAATTTACATGAAATAGTCCCAAACATAAAAAGAGCCATGTGTAAACGTACCAGAATACAAAGAGGTATTTACTTGGGAGAAAGACCCATGGCAAGTTTTGGTGCTTTGGAGATTGTATCTTATATTTCCGTCTAGTCCTGAGTTCTTATCCCTGGTCTTCAACCTAAAGCTCTCTTGCATAACATTTTAAGATTGGGACCCTTTCAAGACTCACCCAATCTATTATCTCTGTAAGAAGCCGTCTCTGTTCATTTAATTTTAAGCCTATAATAGATGACATTCTTCTATACTTCCTCAATACTCTGTGTATGAGTCAATCACACATGTCAATCTTTAAGCCTTCCAGAACATCATGATTTGCTGGAATATATCAGTCTCTGCTGCCTATCTTCCACCAGACTCCTTAAGGGGAAGGATCTATCTCAGTCATCTCTGTCTATCCAATACTTAACCACAGTTCCTTTCTTTGCATGTATAAAATTCCTAGTAATCATAAGTTGAAGTCAACTTATGGAAACAATATATATATATATATATTTTTCACCTAGATGGTAGGAAGGCTTTGGTAGAAGTCTTGTCATCATAAAAAATATTTCACTTTTTATTCAAGAACTAAGTAATGCAGATAAAAGCTCTCAATGTCTGGTGCTTTGTAAGTACTCAATAAATAGATATTTCCCTTAAAAAGTTTATACTCAGTACACATGGTGTGGGGAATCACAGGGAAAACAGTGTAGCACAGAGAAGGCAAACAGTGAATCTGTGTCATCTTACTACACTAAAGTACAGTGACTGAATTGGGGTATGAGTGGGGACTTGATAATATGGGTAAATGTAATAACCACATTGGCTTTTCATGTGAAACCTTCATAAGAGTGTATATCAATAATACCTTAATAAAAAAAAGTTTATATTCACAAATCTCTGGGGCCATTTCAGATTTTCTGATTGAGAGGTACCTAAATAAACATAATACCAGCACTTCATAGATGCAAACCTCAGGAGTTCTGGACATTAAATGGTCACTCTTAAGGAAAGTTAGTATTCTACTAGTTTCTTATTTTTCAAAAGCATAGACAAAATATAAAGAGAAAAGAGATAATATTCCCATTTACAAGAGCGTTTTGTAAAGATTTAGCTCACAAACAAATGACAAAGATTGTTGCTTTAAGGTGAAAAAGGTGGGAAAGATCTCAGAGTTCATCTTCTAGTTCAGCCTGTATTTTATGGAGAAGGAGAAAATAAGGACTCAAGTCTTTAATCTGACTATTACCAAGCATAGAGTTATTAGTTTTCATTGTGCTTCTGTTATAAAGTACTAAAACTTTAAGACTAAGATTACTTTCATAGCTAGCTAAGACAGTGCATGACTCAGACAATGGCTGCTCTCCTTTCAAATGCCCATGGTGACTGGTGAGTAAATTAAACCACAATTAAATCTATCTCTGGTTCTAACCCTGGCTACAAGTAGGACAATATTTTTGCCATATCTATAACAAGAACTTATTAGTGGTTAATGACATCAACGCATATGCTAAAGAATATATGTACTTTGCTTAAAAGCCACTAGAAACTACTCTAGCAACAAGTTCAATGAGAAAAACAGCTGTCACTTAGGAAGAACACACTTTCAACTGGACAGCCAGGTCCAAATCCTAAAGAACCTCATGGGGACTAGAACAAAGACCATACTAATAACAAGCAGTATGATGTTCCAACTCCAATGATTTATCCCTAATCTTCGTAAGTCAAGATCCAAAGTTAAAGGCTTGGATTCAAGGGGACATTCACTATAAGAGTTCAGTTTCAAGACACTAAGGAAGGTCATCTTCAAATTAGGCCAAGTTTCATCCTATTAAATCTCAGAAAATTATTCCACAAATAGCATGAGAATTTATTATACTCTATATTCCCATCACCTTAATAACTTTCTGAGAGTACTGACAAATCTAATTTTAAAAAGATAAATTTGGACTCTAGCTCATAAAATTAAGAAAAATACTGTTCCTAATGGTAAGTTTTCTTAAATTGCCATTTAAATTGAGGCAAGTCATTTATTTGATTAACAAGGCCATTTTTGTGCCTTTTTTTTTTTTGAGAGAGAGCATGTATTGATTACTAGGTCCTGCACTGTTTTCTGTCTGGCATATTTAAATGTCTCACAACAGTATACTCATTTGGACCTGTGTCATTGGGCTTTTGTTCTCAGCATCTGCATAGTTCTGCATATGAGGCACCATGGGCGGCTGCCCCTCACAGGGCAGGACTGCAGGAAGATGGAGACGGCTGGCTGGTGCAGAGCTGGTGCTCTCCCCACATCCCTGGAGGTTGACAGTGAGGCATGGGGAGCCAGGAGGGGATGGATCCCAAGGCTGCCACCGGCCTCAACAATGTTTCTGGGCTTCTCTTTTTCTAAGTCAGTAAAGCTAGAAGATATTCTCTAAGGAACATTCTCTCCACCAACAATGGAAGCCAAAAGCCCAGGAAAAAAAAACTTAAAGACTGATTTATAAGTTTATAAAAGTCATTAAAATGCTAGCTTTATATATTTATCATGATTTGTGTTAGGGCATAATTCCCATTCTTGCCAGCACTCTCCAATTGAGGAGATTGGAGTAAAATAACAAGTCCATGAAAACACATCCAAAGGCACACAGCACAGTAAGGTGAGTGACCATGCCTATGAGTGAGTATGCATTTAATCGCTAACGAACCAACCAAAAGAAGCCTTACTTTCTCTGTGCTCTCTACAGGACAATCACTTTTTGTTCTTCTACAGTCAAACTTCTAGGCTTCACAAGTCATTTAAAGGCAAGTCCAAAATGTCACCTGTTTCCAGAAGCCATTCCTGATCTTTGCAATCAGATGGTCTCTACTCACTCTGAGCCCCCAGAGCCCTTTTCTCTAATGGCATTAACATTATGTAACCATTCGTGGGTTGATGTTATGCCCCTGGAGACAGGGCCTTGCTTTTCTCTTGATCTTGGTCTCCAGTGAAGGCCCACCTCACATAGCGCCTTCCACCCAGCAGGGCTCCACTACCCTGAAATGAGGCAGTGCTCAAGCACACAGGGTGGGCAGGAGACTGGACAGGGGTTTCTGTGCTGACAGAAGCCAGTTTCCGACATAAAGGAACAGGGTACTTAATGCACAAAGGGGAAATGACAGAAATACTTCCACACTAACTGGTTTTGTGCTTCTGCAGGTGTCTGTTCCACCAGGCTGTCTTGGTTTTATGGTGATCTTCCACCTCCATCACCTGATTCTTTGATTTGGACTTTTGGTAAGAGAACATTCCATCAGCATTAACTTTTGTTTTGCATTTGAATTATTTCTAAATACAGTTCAGCTGCCTATCTTCTGATTGGCCATTTTCAGAGGAAATGGAGTTAGGTTAAATAAATACTACATGAAAAGCTCGATTTGATTTCTGTGGCCAAAAGTGTTTCCTGGGGACGGAGTCCTATAAAGAATCTTCTATTTGCTCTGGCTAATTTGATAGTGCATTACCCATAGTTACAGAGTACAATCCCCATCTGTACATCACTACAGCTACTTCAGATTGGTAAACATGTTTGTCCTGATGGCTACTGAATATTTAAAGAGGTAACATCTCTTTCTGAGCCGTATTTCCCTCTGCACTTGTGGCTAATACAATGCTGTAACATAGCGTGACATGAATTTCTCTCCATTATCTGGCTTGATAAAAGAAAAAACAACACATATATTGCCACATGGAGGAAAATCAGAATCTTTGTATCTTTAGAATGTTAGTTTAGAAATCTCCAAACGGAAAATGGCAGATACAAGTTTGGGTATAAAATGCAGGGCCCAAATATACAGGAAATCTTTCAACAAGGAGGAAGAGTGTTTTAGAGGCCAAGTGAACATGTAAGGCTTCATCCCACGAGCCAAGCCATGGAACCCTCCCGTGTACCCTCACCCCCGCTTTACCGTTTGTTCCTGTCCTCCAGTTGCAGTGTGTACACCATGTCATCAGCACCATGCATCTTGGCGTTGCTGTCTCCCCACCTGAGTTTCAGGCTCTGCGGCCCAGCTGCAGCACATTCGAGCCTAGGAGGCAAGGGTGGTAATGGCCGAGTTTTTGCTTTAATGAACTGACTAAATGGTCCAGCTCCAATTTCATTTACGGCCTGAATTCTGATTCTGGAAAAAGGAAAAGAATACAAACATTGCAGGTTTAAGAGGCAGCAATGTCTCATCTGAAATAAACATTGTGGAGTATATCTTACTTGCCCTTTAAGTATTATCATGGAATAAACAGAAACAAGTTAAAGTAATTTAAGACAACAGAGAACTGGGCAGTTCAGAGGACAGATTACACTCTCTGTTCCAAAAAAGAGCAAAAATAAAGCTTGTTAGCAAGGTATCCCTTAGTTCTTTAATTGGAAAAAAAAAAGGACTGGTGTTCAAGGGAAGACATTCTAAAGACATGTTTTTTTATTTTGCTCTAGCCACTCTACTTGTCAGTTTTTGAAGTAAGTGGGCTATAAAGAATAAACGAAATAGAACAAATAAGCCTCCTTCAGAATTCAAAAACAAAGGACAGCAATTCTTCAACAGGACATTACTCCTCCCCCTTTCTCCAGCCTCACCCAACAACCTCTGCTTGTCCTTAACCAGAGCTAAGCATACAGACACTGCTAGAACAGGGTGTCCGCTCAGGGGTGCAAAAATCTTAACTGGATGTTTGCTATGTGCAGTGTTATGGGTAATAAAGACATATTAACACTTCCCTCACAGTCTAGGAATTAAAAATCAAATAGTTAAATGCACAAATAAAATAATATACTGGTATTATTCCTATTTTTCTTGTTCCTCTGTTTCCTTACTAGTTGATTGAAACAGTTCTCCAAGGTTGTCATGCAACGCACTGAGAACACCTCTCCATCCTCATGCTCAATGCCTCTTCCTGCAGTGACTGCATGTTTTTGAAACTTGTTTCCTCCTGGCATACAGTGGCCTGCATACCCCTGCAGAGGACTGCCTCCTCTGCTTCTCAGACCAAAGGTCTCACACTGCCCTTCCCTCCCCCCTCTCTTCCTCTCTTCTTCTGTACAATAGGGACAGTTCTCTCAATAAGCTCAGACATTTCCACGGCGTCACCCACTTTCAGAGCACTGTCAGGTTGCATCTCCTCCATCTCTTCATGCCCCATGACTACACCTCCAGTGGAAACCTCCACCCAGACCCCTTGTTAGGAACACAGACATCTTACTGAGCTGACAGAGCAATGTGGTGTCACTAATTTTAAAAGTTTCAAGTTTTGGACTTGATTTGTATTTGAAACTGTTTTAAAACATATGATAATAAGAAACATAGAGATAAAATCTTAGAAAACAGATCAGTTTAAAATGTTCTTATAACTTATATCTCATTTATAGCAATTACTACTGACACTTAAAGAGAAAATACCATTTAGGTATTGCAATACTTAATCTTGTGACCACAAATTAGTCTTAATTCTTCAACTTTCAAGATTATATAATTCAGCAAGTCACTCTCATAATACACCTGTAGACTATTAAGAAAAAGAAAAAAAACAGATTAACTCCAGGTGAAATGGCAAAAGCACACTCCACCTTGGGTCTCCCACTGAAGGAGGCTGTTAAACCTGGACAAAATAAATGGAGTATGACTTAAGAACTCTGGAAAGTAAATAGCAGCTGGAGGACTTGGGGAAGAATCTGAACTATCACCAAACCAGCAATGAGTTTACCATTTCTTCTCCATTATACCCTACACTGGTCTCAATACAGCCTGAAATCCAGAAGCACACATGTGCGTGGACAGAGAGCTCTAGGAGAAGCCTGGCTCAAAGAAAGAGAAATGGGCCTTTGAATGCTCAGAGAGAGCAGGGAAAATCCCTGCTTTTTTTCTGCATTCTCTCATTCCCCAGCTCTTGGCCAATCTGATCACAGTAACAGCCTAAAGATGAAAATCACACAATCATGTCAACAGAGAAAAAGCACTTGATGAAATCTATTATCCATTCATAACAACAATTCTCAGCAAACTAGGGATGGAAGGGAACTTTCTCAACCTGAAAAGGGCATTTACAGAAATACCCACAACTAACATTATACTCAATGGTGAAAGACTAAATGATTTCTCATTAGTACTGGGAACAAGGCAAGGATGTCTACTCTCACCACTCCTATTCAGTTTCATGTACTAGAAGTCCGAGCCAGTAGGGGAAGAAGATATAGAGATAAGAAAGAAAGAAAGGAAGAAACCTGAAACTACAAGACATTGCTGAAAATACTGATGACCTATAGAGATAAACATTGTTCATAAATTGGAAGAGACTCGACACAGGACAAAATCCCAATTCTCCTCAAACTGACCTGGAGATATAATGCAACTCTAGGAAAATTCAAGCAGGATTCTTTTTAGTAGGTATAGGTATGCTGATTCTAAAATTTATCTGGAAAGGCAAAGGAACTAAAATTGCTAACATAAATTTGAAAATCAAGAATGAAATTGGATGAATCACCCTTTGTGAGTTGGGGCTTACTCTAAAGCTACAGTCATCTAGACAGAGTGGTACTGGTAGAAAGACAGACACATAAGTCAGTGTAACAGAATGGAGAGCCCATAAATAGGTCTGCACAAATATGGCTGATGGATTTTTGACAAATGTGCAAAAGTATCCAATGGAGAAAGAACAGTCTTTGTAACAAATGGTGTTGGAACAATTGGATGTTAATAGGAAAAAAAAAAATCTCAATCTAATCTTATCTTATTTTAAACTTTAACTCAGAGTGGATCATAGATTTACATGTAAAATATGAAAAATTTAAGAAGAAAACAGGAGGAAACATTTTTACTTAGAATTAGAGTTTTTAGATATGAAGTGAAAAGCATGATCCAAAAAAGAAAGAAAATGAAAAATTGGACTTCTTCAAAATTAAAAAGTTTTTTTATTCTTAGGAGAATGAAGACAAGCTACAGACTGGAAGAAAATACGAGCAAATTATATACCTGGCAAAGGAATTGTATCTGGACTCTAAAACTCAACAGTAAGAAAATAAACAACCTGATTAAAAAACAGGCAAAAGACTAGAACAGACATTCCACCAAAGAGGATAAACACCTGGCAAATAAGGTTGCAAAAAGATATTCAACATCATTATCCATTAGGAAAATGCAAATTAAAACTAAAATGACATACCACTACGCCCCCTATTAAAATAGCTAAAATAAAAAATACTTAATACCATGCTGACAAGGATAAGGAGCAACTGAGTCTCCTATCTGGTGATAATACAAGATGGTACAGCCATATCGGAAAGCAGTTTTCTCATCCAGCAATCCCACTTTTTGGTCTTTACTTCAGAGAAATTAAAATTTATATTGACACAAAAGCCTGCATATAGATGTTTATAGTAATTCTATTCATAACCACCCAAAACTGGATGAGTATTTGCCTTATAGTTTGGAATATAGCAAAATCTGTCATAAAGTATAGAAAAGCTCCATTACAAAGAGCCTTACTTTTCCCAGATTCTATTATATGAGAGGCTATAACAGATCTCCTGTACATAATGCAATGTAAGTCTCTCAGTATAGCACTGAAAGACTAAAAGAAACTTTTCCTTGCTTCCCAAGATGAATCTTACAAAATTGCTTTTGGTATGAATGTGAGTTTTTTTCTGTAATTGGAAAGTTAGAAAGTTTTCTGTACCTGGACAGGAAAAAATCTTTTTACAAAGGTAGTTGTCATGGTGGTAGAGATTACCACCCTTTTCCCTTCTCAGAAAAAGGGAATTAAGCCAGACACTAAATCCACTAATCTCAATTTTTCATCAAGACTGCCATTCCTTCCCTTTATTCTGGGCACAGGTATTTCAAGAGCCCAGAGGCCAACATACCGTCTCCCATCTGCTTGCCCTGAGTCCTGCACAGCCGGGCTCACCTTGCACTCCAGGTGATCCTAGTGTTTAGCTCTGTGCAGCTCAAACAGCCTTTAGCTACTTTAATAAACAAAAGGAAGGGAGGCAGTGGGTTGCTTAAGATTGTTGTTCTGCTCATGAAAAAAAAAAGCTAAGAAATGTGAATCATTTATAAGAACTCAAAAAAATAGCTTATAAACTACCAATACTGAGACACAAAAATAAATGTAGATTTAATTTTTGATTTCTTTTGTAAATTCACTTATTTCCTCAAAGCCTCTATAGTATTTTGGTAGGTATTGGGTTCCTTACATGTGTAGCTTTATGGTTCTCTGACCTTCTACTGAGAAGTACTTGGTAGGCATATAATCTTTGCCCTAAATAAACACAAAACAACAGTAACAACAAGAATATTATGGTTGCATTTTAACCCTCTTCAGCAGTGAAGCCTCTCTGGGACTCCTACTCATCCCTTTGGTAACCTTGGGGAAATGACAACACCTCTAAATAACAGATCTCTTATCTATGAACTGGGTCAGTAATATCTTTGCTGCATTTGTAAACAACATTACTTAAGATAAGGGAGAATAGAGTGCCTCTGTGGTGGATTATAAAATATTTTTAAAATGCCTTTCCTGTTTTTTTAATATTTTATAATCCACCATACAACCAGAAAAGGATTCAGGGTGGCCAAAAGCACTTCAAAGGGTTAACGGATGGAGCTGTTTCTCTGACGTCTCCTGAGATGGTCATTCCTTTCTAAAATGAGGAGAATGTGCTGGGCATCAGTGAGGGGTCCACTGCACTGGCACACAAATGTGTGTCTTGAACTTTAACCGCATTGCTGCCACCATCTCGTTTTATGGCTTGAGTAATCTGCTGATACAATCCACGTTTTTCTTTCCTCTAATTTATGGCCAGGAACCAGCAACACCTAAGAGGACTGGGTGCTTTTCTCACCATCCTCAAAGGGGAGGGTGACACACAGAGCTCAGGGACAGGCGACAATGTTAACACGAACCACAGCAAACTACAGTGAGAACCTGCCCCTTTCAAGGGGCTGTGCTATGGGTTAGGAACTAGTATTTTCTTTTGTCTTGAGAGGAAGGAAATAAGCTCAGAGAGGCTGCATAACCTGAATGACAAAGTAGCTGCAGATGCTGAAGTCTAACTCTGGTATGTATGATATTCTCTAATTTCCACCCTGGCACCATGAGGTAGGAATTTTATTTATTTATTTATTTATTTATTATTATTATTTTTTATTTTGGTATCATTAATCTAGTTACATGTGCAACATTATGGTTACTAAACTCCCCACTTCATCAGGTCCCCCCCCCCCCACCTACCCCATCACAGTCACTGTCCATCAGCGTAGTAAGATGCTATAGAATCACTACTTGTCTTCTCTGAGTTGTACAGCCCTCCCTGTGCCCGCCCAACATTATATCTGCTAATCATAATGCCCCTTTTTCCCCCTTGTCCCTCCCTTCCCACCCATCCTCCCCAGTCCCTTTCCCTTTGGTAACTGTTAGTCCATTCTTGGGTTCTGTGAGTCTGCTCTTGTTTTGTTCTTTCAGTTTTTTTTTCTTTGCTCTTATGCTCCACATATGAGTGAAATCATTTGATACTTGTCTTTTTCGGCTTGGCTTATTTCACTGAGCATAATACCCTCTAGCTCCATCCATGTTGTTGAAAATGGTAGGATTTGTTTTCTTCTTATGGCTGAGTAATATTCCACTGTGTATATGTACCACCTCTTCTTTATCCATTCATCTACTGATGGACACTTAGGTTGCTTCCATTTCTTGGCTATTGTAAATAGTGCTGTGATAAATATAGGGGTGCATCTCTCTTTTTGAAACTGGGCTGCTGCATTCTTAGGGTAAATTCCTAGGAGTGGGATTCCTGGGTCAAATGGTATTTCTATTTTGAGTTTTTTGAGGAACCTCCATACTGCTTTCTACAATGGTTGAACTAATTTGCATTCCTACCAGCAGTGTAGGAGGGTTCCCTTTTCTCCACATCCTTGCCAACATTTGTTGTTATTTGTGTTTTGGATGTTGGCCATCCTTACTGGTGTGAGGTGATATCTCACTGTGGTTTTAATTTGCATTTCTCTGATGATTAGCGATGTGGAACACCTTTTCATGTGCTTATTGGCCATCTGAATTCTTTGGAGAAGTGTCTATTCAGCTCCTCTGACCATTTCTTAATTGGATTATTTGCTTTTTGTTTGTTGAGGTGTGTGAGTTCTTTATATATTTTGGATGTCAACCCCTTATCAGATACATCATTTATGAATATATTCTCCCATACTGTAGGAAGTCTTTTTGTTCTACTGATGGAGTCCTTTGCTGTACAGAACCTTTTCAGCTTGATATAGTCGCACTTGTTCATTTTTGCTTTTGTTTCCCTTGCCCGGGGAGATATGTTCATGAAGAAGTTGCTCATATTTATGTCCAAGAGATTTTTGCCTATGTTTTTTTCTAAGAGTTTTATGGTTTCATGACTTACATTCAGGTCTTTGATCCATTTTGAGTTTACTTTTGTGTATGGGGTTAGACAGTAGTCCAGTTTCATTCTCTTACATGTAGCTGTCCAGTTTTGCCAACACCAGCTGCTGAAGAGGTTGTCATCTCCCCATTGTATATCCAAGGCTCTTTATCATATATTAATTGACCGTATATGTTTGGGTTAATGTCTGGATTTTCTATTCTGTTCCACTAGTCTGTAGGTCTGTTCTTGTGCCAATACCAAATTGTCTTGATTACTGTAGCTCTGTAGTAGAGCTTGAAGTCTGGGAGCATAATTCCCCCTGTTTTATTCTTCCTTCTCAGGATTGCTTTGGCTATTTGGGGTCTTATGTGGTTCCATATGAATTTTAGAACTACTTGTTCCAGTTCATTGAAGAAGGCTGTTGGTATTTTGATAGGAATTGCATTGAATCTGTAGATTGCTTTAGGCATGATGGCCATTTTGATAATATTAATTCTTCCTATCCATGAGCATGGGATGTCTTTCCATTTATTGGTATCTTCTTTAATTTCTCTCATGAGTGTCTCATAGTTTTCAGAGTATAGGTCTTTCACTTCCTTAGTTAGGTTTATTCCTAGGTATTTTATTCTTTTTGATGCAACTGTGAATAGAATTGTTTTCCTGATTTCTCTCTCGGCTAGTTCATTGTTAGTGTATAGGAATGCCACAGATTTCTGTGTATTAATTTTGTATCCTGCAACTTTGCTGAATTCAGATATTAGTTCTAGTAGTTTTGGAGCGGAGTCTTTAGGGTTTTTTATATCCAATATCATGTTCTCTGCAAATAGTGACAATTTGACTTCTTTACCAATCTGGATGCCTTGTATTTCTTTGTTTTGTCTGATGGCCGTGGCTAGAACCTCCAGTACTATGTTGAATAATAGTGGGGAGAGTGGGCATCCCTGTCCTGTTCCCAATCTTAGATGAAAAGCTTTCAGCTTCTCACTGTTAAGTATGATGTTGGCTGTGGGTCTGTTATAGATGGCCTTTATGATGTTGAGGTACTTGCCCTCTATACCCATTTTGTTGAGAGTTTTTATCATGAATGGATGTTGAATTTTGTCAAATACTTTTTCAGCATCTATGGAGATGATTACGTGGTTTTTGTTCTTCTTTTTGTTGATGTGGTGGATGATGTTGATGGATTTTCGAATGTTGTACCATCCTTGCATCCCTGGGATGAATCCCACTTGATCATGGTGTATGATCTTCTTGATGTATTTTTGAATTCGGTTTGCTAATATTTTGATGAGTATTTTTGCATCTGTGTTCATCAGGGATATTGGTCTGTAGTTTTCTTTTTTGGTGAGGTCTTTGCCCAGTTTTGGTATTAGAGTGATGCTGGCTTCATAGAATGAGTTTGGAAGTATTCCCTCCTCTTCTATTTTTTGGAAAACTTTAAGGAGAATGAGTATTATTTCTTCTCTATATGTCTGGTAAAATTCAGAGGTGAATCCATCTGGCCCGGGGGTTTTGTTCTTAGGTAGTTAGGAATTACTTTATTTTACAAGTGAAGGAACTGCAGCTCAGCTGGGTTCAGCCATCTGCACTGACTCACACAGGTTACAGGCCAGCTCTGGGTGTGAACCTGGGCTTCAAGCCTTCATGTACTGTGGCACACTATACTCTCCTAGCAGAATTTGGACCAAACACAGCTGATAATCCATCCCAAGAGAGTTTTGATTCAAACTACACTTCCAGGTCAACAACAACTGCCTTTTGCCAATGAAACAGACATTTAGAACAGACAAGTTTATTTTCAGATTATTCAAACAACTTCTGGCCTTGAAATCAACTACCTGGATTTTAACACTTCAACTTATCCTAGTTTCACAAAACACATTTTGTTTCTGTAAAAATGCAAGGAAAACACTTTTCTGTGTAGCTGATTCACTGAACCAATGTTAATTAGTTCTAATGATAAAGTAACACTCAAAACTGAAATAGAATTGAGGAACTGATAATATGAAACGAGGCCATATCTGTTTGCATTCTGGAACAAATATTAAGAGCTCTGAGCCTAGGAGGTTGAGAAAGCTGAACTAAGATGAAGGCAGTTGCTGTCTGTTGTGTTTTGGGGTGAAAAATGCAATAATGAAAATAATTTCCTAATTCCAGTAAGAGTTCACCCAGATCTAGTAGTTTTGGAGTGGATTCTTTAGGGTTTTTTATGTACAATATCATGTCATCTAGAAACAGTGACAGCTTAACTTCTTCCTTGCCAATCTGGATGCCTTTTATTTCTTTGTTTTGTCTGATTGCTGTGACTAGGACCTCCAGTACTATGTTGAAAAGAAGTGGGGAGAGTGGGCATCCTTGTCTTGTTCCCCGATCTTAAAGGAAAAGCTTTCAGCTTCTTGCTGTTAAGTATAATGTTGGCTGTGGGTTTGTCACATATAGCCTTTATTATGTTGAGGTACTTGCCCTCTATACCCATTTTGTTGAGAGTTTTAATCATGAATGGGTGTTGAATTTTGTCAAATGCTTTTTCAGCATCTATGGAGATGATCATGTCATTTTTGTTCTTCTTTTTGTTGATGTGGTGGATGATGTTGATGATTTTTCGAATGTTGTACCATCCTTGCATCCCTGGGATGAATCCTACTTGATCATGATGATCTTTTTGATGTATTTTTGAATTCGGTTTCCTAATATTTTGCTGAGTATTTTTGCATCTATGTTCATAAGGGATATTGGTAATTTTCTTTTTTTGTGGTATCTTTGCCTGGTTTTGGTATTAAAGTGAAGAACATCATAGCTTTCTATAATGTACCTTATTTAAACACACACACACAGACAGAGTAAAATTCCCAACATTACATATACTAAAAGAAGAGTGACTTTCAAAACAGACCTGCCTCGCCCGGGGAGGTGCCATCCCAGTACTCAGGACGCCTCATGGGTGGCGGTGAGTGCAGGGTGAGGGTGACGCACTTTCCCCATGAAGGGCTGAGGTAGGAGAGAGGCCTAAGGAGCGAAAAATGGATTTTGTAGCACTCCCTCACTCTGCAGCAACCCACCATCTAATCATCTAATTAGGAAGAGAAAGCCAGGAGAGAAGGGCATCATTATCAGGTACCTTCTGAAGGAATATAAAGTAATAGTGTCAATACAGGAAATGTCTTTAGAGGAAAGGATGTGTTCAGAACAAAGTTATTTGGAGCAGGCTTCCAGGAAGGGTGAGCTGAACTGGCTGGTTCACAGCCCCCTTTAACCAAGCTGCTTGTTCCCACAGCAACTTGGGCACCAGTGCCGCCATTCCATCTCCTGGGACTCAGGCTTGTTTATCGTGCCCTGCCTTGACAGGAAAAAAACACCATAGTCTCCCATTGCTTGAAAGGACAATGCCAGATTTCCACAGATACTTCTTCCCATAATCTGGTCACAACTCACCTTCTAGCTCATTTCTTACCAAACTCTAGCAACAGGTGATTTACCGAACCCTTACTATGTGTCAGGTCCCCTGCGAGGTGCCTGAAATCTTATCAAAAACACACAACAATCCTATTAGCTAGCTAAAATTATTCTCCCCATTTCACAGATCAGAAAACTGAGGCACAGAGAGCTTAATAACCAAAGATCCCAGAGAAAAAAAGTGAAGGATCCAGGATTGAAGTCAAGGCTGCTTGACTCCTGCCAGCTTCTGAACTACTCAGTTTGTCTTCTAATAAAGCCCATCTCATCTTGCTAGGATGAAATGATTTATGATTCATCATTTGACATTTATTGCAGTGCTTCACATACAGTAAAGACTCAAAAAATGTCATTCTCACCCCCACTTTACCTAGCAAGAGGGCATAAATGAACATAACAAACAAATCTACCTTAAGGGTTAGTTGCCTGCAAGCTCAGGATGAAGCAGACATATGAGGTTGCTAAAAAAAAGGAATCTTAGGCAACCTCACTAACTGCTCAATATGGAGAACATGTAAGGTGACAATCCTGCTCTGCTCCGAGCCAGCCAGCCAGGTCATTCCTGAGGTCTGAGCACCACCCATTCAAGAGACCATCAGGGAACTTACCCGATTACGATGCAGAGGTTACAGAAAACAGGTTAATGAAGACAGATTTGAATGAAGTGAGGATGATGCCCTTATAAGACAATGACGTTGAGGCTCTGCTGGGGCCTACGAACGGCAGTGTACAGGACAGGGCTCAGACTCTGCCATCAAGAGCTCTCCACGCGATGCTATGTACAAAACTTTCAGGAATCACTGCTCTAGAGCACAGGTTCTCAAACTTTAACAGGCGTCAAAATCTCCTGCAGGGCTATTTAAGCACAGAGACAGGCTCTAGCCCTAGTCGCCTCTGATTCCGCAGGCTTGGAGGAAGGCCTGACAATCAACTTTTAAGTTTCCAGGTGCTGCTGGTCCAGGAACCTCACATCGAGAACCACTGCACTGGCAGATGACTCAGAGGCAGTTAAGTAGATTTTAGCTCTAGAGAGGTTTTGACAAAATTTAAGGGAAACACTATAAAAATAGTTATTCACAAATGGAATGGACTGCCTGGTGAACAGAGGCTGGAACCACTGGCCTGTCACTGGAGATGCTCAAACCTGGGCACAGGGAAGGGGTGACATCAGGGGATCTTTTCTCTCTCAGTTCAAAAAGCCTATGACTCTATGTGGCACAAAGTGTGCAAAGGAAAGCTACGTCCCTGCTTACAATGACTTTTTTTTTCTCCTTAAACCAAAACACAACCTCAATTTCAAATCAGTTTAAGTTTCAAAGTAATGCCTTTAAAAACAGCATTGTCATCCCAACCAAATTCCATACAGGGTGTCAGTAAGCCAGTGGGTATTTTTATAAGCACCAATGGAGAAGCAACAGATCCACTAAAAAATGCTTTTTATGCCAGTGGGTTTTCTAGTGAGGTGCACATTTCTGTGCCAGCAAGACAAAGAGAGAATAAACTCAGTGTGAGAACAATGTGTAACTGCTGAAGATTAAACAACAACAAAAATCAAACAAAAGAAACAAGTCATTTATCCAAGCCCATGGCCTGCTTAAAATATTTCATCTCACCTTTTTATCTAGAACACTGTGACCTGTTCACTTGTATTTTAACCAATTTATGGGACAGGAAAAGGTGAAGTAAAAGTTGAGTGGACCAAAATTACACCCTTACTTCCTTGAAATACTTATTTTGTATTTCACTCTAATTATTGCAACTGTGTTTTTAAAACAAAAGAACAAGACAGTGGGTTGACCAGAGTTCTATTACAGTGTACTCACTGTGTGCTATAGAAACTAGCATAAAGTTGAGTAAAGGATGATCTTAAATATAAATATTAAATCTTATTAACTAAAATATGAAATGTCCAATTTATTTATTAATTGGCAAGGAAAGACTTAGACTAAATCTTTTTCTTTCTTTCTTTTTGGGCCAAGAACACATATTATGAGTAAAGCCAAAGATCTGTCTTTTCTAAAGCTAGTCAATTTCCTGCAGTCGGTCCAAAATGCTATCTTCCAAGTTACCCTGTTAGGTAAAGAGGTGATATCCTCCCAGTGTGACTTTCCACATTCAACTCAATATACTAGCCTTGCATAGTAATACTGAATGAATTATATATGCTACATCCATTAAATAGTTCTTTAATGGTTTTGTAATCATTTAAGCCATCTTTAAGGTTGGCACAATGCCAGGAAGAAGCAAAATTCTTTAGCTAACACCTTAACTAAAATCTCTTTTGTGATTTCTAATCCAAACATTCAAAGGACTGACCTGATGATTTGGGTCCACTCTGGAGTAGACCTCTGGTGTGGATCAGAGTGGACACACAACCTTTCAGTGAGTCCCTGAACCAGTGGGATTCTTCATAGGTTTTCTGGCCTGAGGGTCAAGGTCAGGCAAAATCCTGGACATCTGGTCTTTCGGAAACAGCTGGGGTATGACATTCACTTGGTTATTTTTCCCTAGAGATATACTTCATGGTCAGGTTTCCTTGGAGCATCATCTTGGGGGAAATTCCCTGAGGTCAGGGTCCAGGGTAATCATCTCTGGACTTCCTCAGCAGCAGATCCAGCAGGCCTGCCTCTTCATCTGTGTGAGCCCTTTATTCAGTTTCTATCGCAAGCCCCACTTCAAATCATACTGGGCATTCTGAGCCCTGGGTACTCAGAACACTTGTATCAATCTACAGTTGGGCAAAATCACCTAACACAAAGCCTATTTTATAGTAAAATGTTGACTACCTCATGCAGTTTATTGACCACTACACTGAAAGTGAAAGCCAGAATGGCGGTGGCACAGCACATAGGACGGGTGCAGGATGGTTGGGTGTCGGCTGTTCACTCTCATGACGGCGTGGCTGGCTGGGAGCTGTGGCTCACTGCTGCTGCCCAGCATCACCAGAGTATCATACCATGTATCACTAGCCCAGGAAAAGATCAAAATTCAAAGTATAGTTTCTAATGAATGCATATTGCTTTTGAACCATTGTAAAACTGAAAAGTCATTAGTTGAAACATTGTAAATCGGGACCATCTGTAATCTGACAAAGGGGGACACCCTGAGAACGCACACATGAATAACCAGAGGCTCCTGTACCTCCTAACACTGATTGTAAACTCTCTGTTTTGAGTGAGTTATGGCAACTTGGGGACAGAGCTAAATGACCTGAAAAATTTAAAAGCTATGTTGGAGAAAAGGTGTGTGAAAAGATGGAAGGTGAGGTGGCCAGGTCCCAGATAGGAATTCTGGGGGAAAGAAAGTCTACAGATGCTATCTGAGTTCTGCTAGGTGGTGTGTCATGTAACTTCTTTCTCTGTCCCTTGTTCAGCTGTGAGTAAAAGCTACATGTTGCACTGTGCCTGCTTTTGGGGAATCAAAAGAACGGCAGAACCCTGCTTCAGAGGTGGGCAAGTGCATGAGAAGGGCAGTGGGTGGCACAGAGAGACGTGAGTCAGAGTCAAAATACAAAGAAAAGTGCTTACTAAGAGACCAAGAGGGAGGAACTGATTTGAAGTAGTAGGTGAAATCCCCCCTCAGGGGACACAAATTGTTTAAATTTGTATTTGACTCAAAAAGTATAAGCAATATATGCTTGAAGCCTGTATTTGCATTTAGTAAACATATTTAGAATGGCTAAAATTCAGTTGTTTGGCTTTTAGAACCTAAAGCATCTGTAACCCTAAGTGATACTGGGTTGATGCACTTTTATTTCTACTAATGGGCACTCACCGGTAGGTGGTTTCTGGAAGGAGATCCTTCAGAACATGGGTGGTGGTACTGCCCACAGTGATGGTAGTGTCTCCAAGATCAATATTATAAGCAAGAATTTCAGATCCATTATTGCACGGCTCTTCCCAGTTCAGTACAAGGCACACAGAAGGTGAATCAGGGTAGGCAGTGAGGGTCTCCTCCTCCAGGACACAGAGAGTGGAGACAGGGTCAGGGGCAGATGCTGGTGTCTGGCAGAGGCCGAGCTCACTGTACGGTCCCGCTCCAGCTTGATTGGCGGCCTAAAGACAACGGTGAGACAAAGTCCGCGTCACCCCAAGGCACGTTCTAATGCCTCCGTGTTAGGTGCTATTTAATAAATCTAAAGTAATACATTATTTACTTCTGGAAATGTAAGAAATAAATCCTAAAAAATGTTCACTTTAATGACCAGTTTCCAAAAAATGACAATCACATCTCTCCTGTAATAAAGCTAAATATAATACTGTTATACCCTTTTACAAAAAATAATTTTAGAATAACACTTTGGCGCATTTCAGATTATATATTGTCTTACATGGCTGTCACAATAATCATCTGTCGTAGACAGTAAATGGCAAACATCCTTATCTGCCTTCCACAGAGGAGGGAACTCAAGATCAAACTGAGTTAGAGGCAAAGCTGGGAGTGGAATTTAGTAATATGACTTTTAATAACTCTACTGCTGCCCTGGAAGAACAATAAAATTTTTAGAAAAGACATTATTGTTTTCCACGGAATAAGCAGCTCAATTCATAGCCCTTTCTGACTTTACCTGAGAGCAAGAGCGGTCACTTTCATCACTCACTGTTCTTTCCCTAGGTCTCCAGGACACATACTCTAGTTTCTATTCACCTGCTGCTTGCTTCTCAATCGCCTTTGCTCATTGCTACTTATCACCCTGATCTCTCAGCACTAGAGGGTACCAGGGCTCAGGTCTAGGACAGCTCTTCTTCTCTATCTCTGCTCAAACTCCCGGAATCTCATCTTGTCTCAGGGGTAAATGCCATGTATACTCCCAAATTTATTTGTGTAGCTCAGATGTCTGCCTCGGATGCCACTCTGGTATATCCATTGCTATTTGAGGATCTCTACTTGAATGTCAAACAGGTATCTCAAACTCAAACCTCCACACAGCAACTCCTTTCTACCCCACTCCTCCTCACCAAAAAAAAAAACCCCTCTGCAACTCCTATAGTTTCCCCCATCCTTCAGGTTGTTCAAGTCATGTCCCCAAGTCATCACTGGACATCGTTCTTCCTCTCATGCCACCAGCACACCCAGCACTGCCCTAGCCCAACTACTCTCTCCTGCATCTGGTTCCTGGAACAACCTCCTAACAGGTATCTGTGTCAGCCAGCTCACATCCCTACAGTGGCCTCCCATCATATTCTGAACAAACTTCAAAGTCCTCACAATAGGCTACTAGACCTCCACAGATCTGCTCTCCACCACCACCCTTCCAAAAACCTATTACCACTCTGACTTCATCAGCTACCCCTCGGCTCTCACTCTCCAGGCAGACCGGCCTCCTTGCTGTGCCTCAGGGCCTTTGCAACTCACCTCCCCTTCTGTCCTGCAAACGTTTTCCCCAGACATGTGCACAGCTTGCTCAGCCATCTCCTCAGGCCTTCTCTCAAGCATTGCCTTCTCATCAAGCCCTGTCTGAACACCACTTAAACTTGCACTCAGTCCCCCATCTCCAATCACTTTGATCCTCTTCGTTTCCAATTTCCCTGCTGTGCTTTATTTTTCATGATAGCATAGATACACTTTGTTTAATTACTCCTCTGAGTAGACTTTAAATTCCATAAGGGTGATGTCTGCTTCACTGTTGTATTTCCAGCAACTAGAACAGTACCTCATACAGAGTACGTGCTCAATAAATGTTGTTAAATTGTCCTTATAAAGAGAAAGGCATTTGGCAGCCTCCTTACAAAAGTGACTGTACTTGAAAAGCTAGTTCTCATTTACTTCCTAGGAGAGATTATGAGGACAATCACAAAACTAAAGGATGGCAGTCTGACCTCTTAAATCAAAGGTTCAAAACAAAACTTACAATGCCTATGTATTACTACTGTTAATTTCAAAGACACAGCTAAGAGAATTTGTTATCAAATCACTTCTGAAATTATAGTGAAATATTTTGTCATATCTATTCTTATATCATGACCATACTTTAACTCTCTTTTTGGTAAAATTTTAATGTCATATGTAAAGAGTATATACTTAGAGGTTTTTTATTATTAAGCTATTATTTTTTTTAACTGAAGTATAGTTAATCTTATATTGGTTTCAAGTATTCAACACAGTGATTGAACAGTTACCTATATTATTAAATCCTCACCCCCTCTAGTGCAGTTACTATCTGTCAACATAGGAAGATGTCACAGAATCGTTGGCTGTATTCCCCACGCTGTACTACCACCCCCATGACCAACTTTTATTATGATTGAGAATTTCTGTGCCCCTTTATCCTCCTCACCCACCTACCCCAATCCCCATGGTAATACCAGTCACTTCTCAGTGTCTTTGAGTCTAATGCTATTTTGTTCATTTTGTTTTGTTTTTAGATTCTACATATAAGTGAAATCATATGGTATTTGTTTTTCTCTGCCAGGATTATTTCACTTAGCATAATACCCTCTAGGTCCATCCATGTTGTCACAAATGGCAGGATATAAATTCATCACAGGGTCAGAATGGCAACAATCATGGAGATCAATATTCACACTGAAGGAAAATTATGTGGCTTTTAGAGCTGGACCTCAGTTCCCATCTTGATTCCATTATTTATTAACTTTGTGATCTTAGGTAAATTAATCTCTCTGAGCCTGTTTCCCCAGATATAAAATGGACAGTAACACCTAATTCACAGGATTATCGTAAAGATTAAATTGGTTGACATGTAGAGTCCTGGCAGTGTCAGGCCTACTTTTGGTACTTCACTTCTCTCCTTCCCGCTGGGAAAACTAAGAACAAAATAGCATTTTTCCTATTTAAAAAAAAAGGCCATCTTTTTATTTTGAACTATTTTAGATAGAAAAGTTACAAAAATAATACAGATAATTTCTCTCACTTTGCTTTACCTAATAACTTACATAGCAATGATCAAAACCAGGAAATGAACATTGACACAATCATATTAACTATGTACAAACCTGATTCAAATCTTACCAGTCTCTCCAATAACATTCTTTTTCTACTCCAGGATCCCACACGGGATCCCCCTGTCTTTTAATAGCTTCATTCTATGAAAAGTGCTTTCTTGATATATACCAGTTATTATTACCAATTTTCAAAGGAAACAATTCAGGAGAATCTTTTACTAAATAAAAGTATGCCTTCAATATATATGATATGCCTCAAATGAATAATTATTTTGGTCCTTGTTAATCAAAATATAGCTAAGAAAGAATATAAAATTTAGAAATTCCTGAGCAAAACAAGAAATGTTTCACCCGATTATTATAAAATACAGTAGGTTTTCCAGTGATTTAATTTTAAGGATGCTAATATAAAAAAAAATCTAGTTTAACCTAACTTTGTAGTAATGGCATATAAAAATAATTTATATTTGGCTCACAGATACCAAGAAATCAATATAGGTTGAGGACACCCCTCTCCTGGCAATATTTCTTTAGCATAGTAGTGGTGGTCTTAGAAGTACTATCCCCTTTCTAGGGTCTGACTCATTTTATGACAGACAAGTATACACATTTGAGACAATTTTCTACTTCTGACTATCAAAACAGGGAGAGACAAGATTATTATGCAGGTTCCATTATTACCAATGTGTCTTTTAAAACGAAGTTTGGTAAGTCAATGCTAAGTGACAATATATACCCTAAAAGGAAAAAAGGAAGCAGAAGGACGTTTTAAAGAGAGACCAAAACCCAAAAGCACAGCAAGGTTCTTTCCTGTGTGGCAGACAGGTTTTTATTTATATCCTGCCTTGTTACAAAAATAGGAGTGTAGTACATAATTTTACCTTTTCACAATGACTCAGCACCACTTATAAAGATCAGACAATGTGCTGTGACTGTGGCACAGCGACAAAGGGTTATGTCCCAGGTGCTTCATCCAAGAAGGAAGGAAGGAGGAAGGTACATAACAAAAGAGTTTAATCAGAAATGTTTATGATAAAGCATGCTTCAGAATTTAACAGAAAAGCTTCAGTTAATCAGGAAAATTAATTTATGAAGGGAATATTTTCTCCAAAGAAGCCAGAGACACTAATATCAATGGACTTGTAATAAGCAATTTGATCCTTGACTTAGATCAGCTGGAAGCCTAAATCTGGTATCTTAGCTTCCTTATCTATTTAAATCTAAATGTGTGTAAAGACAGAATTCTTCAAGGTCAAGAATAACATCTGATTAATCTTTGTATCTCTCCTTTTGATCATCCTGATCGTCCTTTGATTCTGGCACAACGTAATGCTCAAGGAATGCTGCTGAACAAATGGAAAGAAAAGGACAAAGAACTCTGTTTTCTCAAGACAATAAAGCTTTACAACGGGAAAAAAAATTGATCCACATCAATAAAGTAAAAGTAAACCCATGACCATTGTCAGTCTCAGGGGTTGGCTAGGAGGCAATTGTTCTAGATGTTACTCTACTGGGACTCCCAAGTGGAAGCTTACAGACAACCAGCCTTGTCAATGGTCACCGAGAAGTGGGAGCTGAGTCCTATAAGCTAAGGTAGACTAGTCGGATTAAGGTTTGCTTTGGATCCACTTAACAGCTAGCACATACATTTTCTGTCTTTTGCTGGTTCTAAGTGGCTTTCCCACTGAAATTTGCATCTCAAGGGAAATCAGACAGAAGGAATCTTCCCTAAGGAGCTGTGACAACTTTGTCTTGGACTGTCATTTATTCAGTGAACTGACAAACAAGCAAAATGCAAGGGTGGTGAGAAGTAGAGTGGGGAAGAATTTGGTTTTGTTATTACATTTCAGGACCTCCTACAGAAGCAGAAATTAATTGCAAAATAACAAAACAATTAAACTTATTTTTATTTAAAAGGATTCTCTTTTCCATATCATCCCTCCCGATACCCTGCATTATGACTCTTTGGGTAAATTTCCCCAAGAGTCTTTCCAGAACACCACTGTTCGTGAGTAACATCTGAATAATGTCAACCTACCTGTAATCTATAGCAATATTGTGCAGCTGGCAACAGATCCCTTATTTCAAAACCGGTGTCCGTCCCATGATAAATGAGTTCTAAGGATTCTTCATCTTCTCCCCATTCCAACCTGTACTCTGAGATGTCGGCACCAGAGCTTTCAGGACTCTAGAAAGTAGAAATTTAAGCAGTTAATCTCATTGAGAAGAAAATCCTATAATGTTTGTGGTCAATGAACTCAAGTGGTAAAGATAGTAATATGCTTCAGGATATTTCAAATATACACAAAAGAAAAGCATGTGAGAAATAGTCAATTTCCTCTCAGTTCTGATCAGTGGTAAAATTTCTACAACTCTAAATGCTGATAAGCAAGTGCCAAGGGAGATTAATGTGTAAAAATCACCATACGTGATTCGGGGGCAGATAAAGGAGAATAAATAGAAATTGATCCATAACATGTGCCTGACTCACCTCCCAACTCACTAGGACACATCCGTCAGGTGTAAAAGAAATACAAGGTGCTTTGCATTGTCCAGGAGGCCCTGCAGCAGTGGTAATTTCTGACACATCAGAGTAGGGGCCATACTGAAAGAGAAGAGCACACACATGCTTCTATGTATGCTGTGCACACACATGCATGCGTGTGTATGTGTGCACATACAAGCTAATAACCAAATAAGGGCTAGGCTAACACCATCATCAATACAACTGATTTAAAAAAAATTTTACCTAATCGTTTTTGTTTTCAGTAAATACGGGTTTTTTTCCTACATACATTCATTGAGTGATAAATATCTATTATATATGTATATTCTTTTTATTTACAAGGATTATTTTTATTTAAAAATATGTATTTATTCAACATGATTCACCAAACATTTTCCTTTACTGTGACATCAGAAACAAAAACATGCTGATTTTTGACCCAATACAGTTGTTCTAACATTTCTGTTTTTAGAGAATTTGATGTCTTTAACATTGAAGAAACTAAGTCAGATGTACACTGCAGCTTAATTTTTAATGCATAAAATCTACTCAGAACTGTCGGTTATCAAATTCTGGGAATTTCTTCTAGTTACTGGTATTTTCCATTTTTAAAACTAATGCTCCTAATGATGTTTTCTCAGCATGTCCCCACCATCCCAGCTATTTGAAGGTTGGCACTGTGCCCCCATTGTATTACTATCAGTGACCACACTGCTCAGAGCCGACCACAAGAGATTTAAAACACTTCAAGAGAAGCATAATCACTCGTTTTTAATAGTGCAGTAATGTGATACTTCAAAGAGGTGGGGCCAAGAGTAAAATCAAATAATTTCCAGGTTAATGAAGTATATGTTTCCCAAAACAGGAAAAAAAATTAATACAAAAACAAAATACCTCGTATTTCCCAAGACAACTTGAAAATATACTCGGGGAGGGCAGATGGGAAACTCTCTGAAAGAGACCTCAGAAGGTGACTACAAGACAAATACATGGCTACTTTCCAATATAAGAAGAATAAATGAAGGCTGCCGACAGGTTCTTTATGTGATTGATTAGCGAAAGGAGTGAGAAAGTGAAACTCTAATCAGTGCAGTTGCACATGCATTTTAGTTATGGCAGAGAATCCTGGAAAAGTTGATGGGAAAAGGGTAAAAGCAACAGCAAAGAAAGTTTCTGCATCATCTGTGAAAACCACCCATCCTCCTCTTACTCATAGAAATTTGGTGTATAGGCTCTCTTATCTTTTCATCAATACATTTTTATTGTTTAATTTCACTTTAAAAAAAAATTGAAATAGTTATGCTGTGTCTGAAATTCTTTCCTAATGGGGAATTAGAAGAGATCCCAGCTCCTGTTAAAGGCCTGAGATCCTCCCTCAGACCGAATGTCTCCAGTCAGTTGTAGTTAACACGAATCATACTAAAGACAACACACTTCACTTCTGGAAGGCTTGAACAGGACTACCAGGAACTTGAAAAAGTCACCCTCAACTTCTGTCACTGTTAGTTGGGCTTATTTTTAAAACCACCTTCAATTAAATTACATCTGTTTATTCACAAGGAACTCATCTGTACAAATCACTGGCACTTTGGCGATGTCAGCACTCTGCTTTGCCCACACCCTTCTGCCTTCTTTTATGTTTCTGCTCATCTGTGACACTTCGAAAAGCCCTGCCTTATAGTTTCTGGGTCACCTCGTTCTCATTCTGAATCTCCCCAGAATAATAAGCTAGGCTCTACTTCACTCCACCTTTAAAAATTGACCTAAGATATTGCTGGGTAATTTAGGCAATATGGTAAAGGAATATTATGGAGTCCTAATTTCCCATAACTGATTAATACAGTCAATGAACGAACAGGAAATTATTTGTAAAACTACCAAAACATCTAAAGAGGGGCATTCTTACTAACCTTGAACTCTATGTTAATAGAATGATATGAGGACAAAAGAAACAGAATTTCCAGTGTGGGGTCTATATAAAATCACAGCGATCTATCACTTCAGAAAGATTTTTTACCTTGTGTCATGGCTGGACAGTCACTGCTGAGGAACTTTAGGAGGGTAGAAATGTGTAAGAGACAGAACCTTACATTTGATCGTGGTGCATAACCTTATACTCACCCCTCCATCATTCAGAGCCCTCACCCTGAAGCGATACACAGTTCCAGGAAGCAGGTTGCCCACCGTGCACTCAAGCTCCGGCCCATGGTACACCTCGGAAGCTACCTCCTCAGGTTCTGTCATCTCCACACTGTACTCAGAGACCTCACAGCCACTTTCAGAAGCAGGAACATCTGGGAATGGAGAATGTTTCTCATCTGAGAACATCTGTATACTTCCAGCTGACTGAATTACACTTGATTTTCCATAAGGCTTGCAAACTCATGGAGGTGGCCTGTCCCCAACTATCTTTCTTACAAAAGAACCTCTCCTCCCCCAAAAGAAAAGCGATACAGGAGAAAAGTTTCTGAATGATGTTATCCACACTTTCCAAAGCAAGCACATATAAGTACAAGTAAGTTATTAATAAAATAATTTGAAAACAATAGAACCAATAGGCAAATTTCTTTACATTCTAAGGCAGGGGAAGGAGAAGACATGGAGGGAAGAAAATCTCTTAAAATATTTACTTAAATCAAGAGAGATGAAGCAAAGTTGGCACAATATTTTATTATATTTTAGACATGCGTGGTCTAAAAAAAATTCTGATAGAGCTTTGTAGGCTCATATTTGCAATTTTACATGCTATAAACTGCTACTTTTTTTTTTGCACAACTTTTTTTTTAATGAAAAAAGTTGAAAAATTACTGAAAAAACTGGCTGGTTGGAAGCCTTTTTTAGAAAAATGCCTTCTGAAGGGTAGAGGATGAATAGTGTGTGAGGATGAGAGCCAGCATGGGGGAGAATAAAAACCCAAGCCAATGAACGTTAAAAACTATTGGACATTTTCAACAGAAATCTCCAGTTGTCCAAACTGTCAATGCAAATGTGAAGATCTGTTCACTCACCCCACTCTAAGTGGACTTCTTTGTGCTTTGGTCTGCCCAGAACCCTCGGTGGTCGGCACGGACCTGGTGCAATGCTTAGTGTGCGAACGGGGAGACTTTCAGAACACTGCACAAGAAACACCAGAGAGAACCATCTCTTAGTTACAGTGAATTTATCACACCTCCACATACCAGGCAGATTCTACCCTATAACTGTAAATGCTACCAAATGGGGTTAAACATTGAACATGTACAGATGATCTTTTATGCAGTAAGAACTTCATATGTGTGTGTAGGTGTGTTTTATGTGTGGACATACCCTGCATATGTTACTCATGAGTATTTCTGAAGTCAGATTTGTAGACATGTGCTGTATATCCTGAGGACACAATTATTTTCCTTTAAACCAAAATCAGAGAGACCCTTCATGAGGACAGAAGAGAGCACAAAACAACAGCTGGATGAAATTTTTAAATGGTGCCATAAATGGACAACCATCCACATACAGAGAAGAAAAGCAAACAAGGTCAATTATTAATCAACTGAGTCTGACATTAACCAACAGGTTCTGTTAATGCTAAAATAAGCAGGCCTTCTTTTTGCTGCAACTGGTTCTATAAGGCAGGGGAGTGTGGAAGTTGACCCCCTTTTAGAGCAGGGAGAAAACAAAGTGGAGTTATGCAGCTCAGCCAAACTCATTGTTCTTCCTGAGGAGAAGCAGTGCAGAGGGGCTGTAACTGTATTTGAGCGGCGCCATCTCTGTGCGGTCCCGTGGAGTGCCTCACGCACAGGAGGTGCCCACTGACAGTGTGTGGCTTTGGTGTGGCTATATCCCAGCCTGGGAGGCACTCTGGGAGCTTGGGCGCTGCACGAGAATGGTCTAACTGGCCCTTCCTTTCACAGGCAGTCTGTGTGTACGGGCAGTGTAGACACCACAGTACAACTATCCTTGGGCGAGGCTGGGCAGAAAATATATGTGGACAACATTGGAGGTGAGGTAACTGGCAAAATTAGACACCCTACTGGCAGATAGTCTCTTGAAAAGTCAACCCAGCACAGGGCTATATGCTACCACCTTCAATTTCTCTCTCTTAATGATTTCAAACCATAATGTTAAATATCTCTACAATGAAAGTTTTTTTTAGTATTTGTCTTTTACTCACTTTCTGATTATAAAGCCATTTAGATAACAATTCTCTCATGTCTAGAGATAGTTCCTGTGTGTAATCAGGTTACTCAGCCTATGAGAACACCGGGAGCCAAGGCTCCTGACCTGCCAGCTGCCTGGCCTGAGGTCACGTAAGCAGTGGACAGCAAACGATGTGCGCTGCTGGGCACTGCACAACTGCAGGAGGTGCCATTTGGCTGTTGCCACAGATTCATATAGTTTTGATAATAATTTTCCAGCAGATGGCACTAAAGTACCTTGAGAAAGATACATCCTGTATTCATAAAACTGCCACATTGGGGTAACAGCAGGGCTGTGCAGGAGGTCACACGTTTTTGACTCTAAATTCTATGTGTTTCTATGATTGTAGTAACTGAGGTTCCCCTTCTTTGGCTAATATTAATTCCACATAACACTCAGTTTTCAACTGTCACAGGTGATCATGTCAAAGTCCTCTAAGAAATAATAATTAAGTGACAAACATATCTGAAAATACCACAATTCAACTGAGAATCATCTGGCCTATCTTACATTCTCTAAAGTACAATTTGAAAAAAATCTCTAGTTTTCTTTTCCTGACATGATACCATGTCAGGTTGCATTACCATGATACATTTTCAAATAGCAGTTTTATTTTAAATCATAGACAGGTTGTCCAAAGATGTTTACTTTTAGACTGAAACAAAACCGACCTGACTGTGTCCACCAGTACTGATGCAGCATGCTCGGAGTTTGTACAAAGTGCCTGGTTTCAAGTGGGTGAATGTGTATTCTGTAGCCGATCCACTGTACGCCACTTCCCACTGACTCGCTGTAAAACAAGACTCGTGTATAAGTTGATGCCTTTTGTAAAAATGGAATAGTATCAACCACTACTGATAAGAAAAAGCCCTGAATGGTTTCCATGAAAATCAGCATCTCTCTCTCTTTTTTAAACATCCAAAGTGCTCTATTTCCTTCACAAAGTTAAATATTAAAATAACATGGAGTCATTTTTAATACTTAGCCCTGCTGGCTAGACCACTTCACATCACCACTACTGCACTGGCTGACCCTGAGGCTGGCACAGCTGAGGGGGTCGGGGAGGATGGTGCTGAGCGAGCTGTGAGATGCTTCCAGGGTGATCAGGCCTTTGGGCCAGTCAGGTGAGGGGAAGGCTAAGGCTGCTGGGCCGTGAGCTTTCCGGTCTGTCTGGGGCACTGCTGAAGCGTTCATCCCTGTTCTTATTTGCTTGGAGGTCACAGTCAGTGAAGTCCTCCCACTGTAGATGGACTCTGGGTAAAGCTTTCTTCATGGAGCCCCACTTAAAAGCCAACAACACCTGGCAGGGTGATGAAGATGAAACACTCAGTGTGACCCAGTTTTCTGATCACTTCTCAGGACTAAAGAATGGAAGCAGGGCCACCGGTGGGGTCTGGGTACCCAGAGTGAGGCTGGTGCAGGAGAATGGCACCTGGGGCGGCTTCCACCACACCGCAGCCGCCCCACCAACTCCAGCCATTGGCACACTCTGCCTTCTCTGTTCTGCTCAGACAATGTTTCTAGCTGACTATTTTATGAAAGGGTTTATTCCATGAAGTTGTTTCAGGCTGATAGGGGCCTTGATTTATAAAAGCTGCTGTTTGAAGGAACTCATTTGTCAGGAATAAAAATCTGTTTGTAATATAGATTAACACTTTAGGGTTCCTCTGTGCCAGTTTTGAATGGATTGTCTGAAATACCTGTATTTCTGTTTCCCTACCCAGGTCTCTTTTCCCTCTGTGGGTGTGATGGTCATGCCCATGTCCCCCACTTGGTTGTTTTCCAAAGTGTGGGCCACATTTGTGATGATGTGAGATCTGACTTTAGGTTGCACCTGGGTATGTATTTTGCACTTTACTAGTTAGGTATATATTTTAGTGTGTATTAGAAAAGATTTACACATCTTATGTAATGCTAGGGATAAGGCTGTTCTTTTAGAAGTCGGTGGTGGTAACAAACAATATTAAGTAAATAATAGTGCAGGTAGTGTGTGAGTGTAATAATACTGTAAAGGGGAGATATGAATAACTCAACTTTGCAAACACTGCAGGACCACCTGGGGCCTGTTTATACCTTCAGACAGCAAAGAACCTAGAATAAAAGGATCCACACTTCAGGAGGATAGGGCAGCTAGAATTTGGGCTTCATCCCCCAAAAGTTGCCCCTGTCCTCTCTGCTCTAAGTTTTGCTGAGGGAATAGCTGAAAGAGAGCTCCTCGCTGTCAAGACCTGGGGAGAAGAGAGAATGGCTGGATGTCCCTGCATTGTCCCAGCTCTGAGAGGGACCTGCTGTCCTGAGGCTGGTGCTTGGGACGGGCACAGCCCCTGGACTCAGTGTCATCTACTCTGAACAGACCCTGCTGGGTGCTTCTTGCAAACTGGTGCGGTGCATGGGCTGATTTCTGCTGTCTTCAGAGCCACTTGGCTCTGAATCACTGGTGGCTCTGCTTGTTGAGTCCTAACTGTTGTCTTAGAGGAGGTCAAGGCTCTGAATAGGTTGTGTTTTGGCTTGGCCTAGAACCAAGTCTTTGGAGCTTTTATTTAGCCTCCAAACTCTGTAGAAGACCAGGCCAGAGCTGGCTAAACTTAACTTGTGTTTATTGGCCCTACCAGAGTGACTTGACCTTTTGGATTTGGGGGCCTCAAGCTAACAGTTTCAGCCTAACAGATTGTGTAAAATGCTGGGAATGAGCCAGCAGCCCACCATGGCTGCGTTTCATAAGCTCCACTTGGGGAGGAAGTGGAGACGGTGTCACTCAGAAGGCAGCTTCCCTGTGCTAGGGGACAGGCAGGCAGCATGGCCTAGGCTGTGGAGGTTCTGAACTCCTTAGAGAACTCACCCCAGGGGTTCCAGGATGTGGGCACCACCTCTGCTGGGCTCTTTGGGGGAAGAGACTGTTGCCCTCATGTTTGTATTTTATTTGTATTCCCAGTACCGGGCACATAGTGGCACATAGTGGAGAATGGGGAATGTTGAGCCCTGGTATTTTTTGAGACAAGAAGAGCCCCACATGGATTGAAGGAACAATTGTGAATTTCCAGATAATTCTAAATGAGGAACATGTGGGGTCTGAGGAAAGCAAAGCAAAGATAGAAGAGATTTTTGGTGGTAACCGACTAGGCTTCCTGGTGGTAAACTGTGCAGAATTTAATTTTGCATCCACTCTCCATCATCTGTACCAACACATCAGAGTGAAAGAAGTAGCCCAGAGTGGGGATGCTTAGGGATGACTGTTGCCTCCTGGGGGGCTCTTTGAAGATTGCACTCTCATGTGGAAGTCCCTGGAGGAGAGGGTTTTGCAGAAATGGGCTGTCACAGGGCCTGGTCTGTGCTCATTGCCAGAGTGGATGAAAGCTGGCAGGGGCTGAAAATCACCAGGTCTTCACCCAGTCTTAGTCCAACCAGCTCTACAGTTAAGCTCACAGTTTCCCCCATGTGACTTCCTTTAGAGGATATTGCCAGGCCAACGTTGAGGGTGAGTTCCCTTCTCAGGCCTGGGAAGCAGCAGGGTTTGTATGATGTGAGGGAGGCTGCCCTGGGTCTGACCTTGAGGGGCTGGGGCTGTGGGCCCTGCTCCAAGCTCTTATCCTCTTATCTTGTTCCTGGGAAGGTGTGTTGCGTGCCTGTAATGCGGACAGCCCCAGGCAGCTGCTGGTTTCCATTCTGTGCCTGGGGCGGCGGAGGGGGGCGGAGGGGGGGGGCTGGTAGTGGTGGTTGGGGTAATGATAACCTGTTCCAGACTCTGGGATTCCTGTGGGGTAATCCATAGAAAGCTCTTAGAACAGTGCCTGGTACTGGTGAAGCCATCAATAAATACCTCTTGTCTTTCCCTAAAGCTTGGCATCCGTACTGATTTCTTAATGCTGAAACAAATTTCCTCACATTTCAGTGCCTTAAAACAATACAAATTTATTCTCTTACATACCAGTCGAAAAGGGTCAGCAGGACTGCATTCCTTCTGGAAGAGAATCGGTTTCGTGCCTTTTCCAGCTTCTAGAGAAGCCCCGTGTTCCTTGGCTCATGGCCCCATCCTGTCTTCAGAGCCAACAGGTAGCATCTTCCAGTGTTGGGATCAATCTCCCCCTCCACTCCTCTCCTGTGGCCACGTAGCCTTTTCCCTGACTCTGACCCTTTTGCCTCCCTCTTATAAGGACCTTTGTGATTACATAGGATCCACCTGGATAATCCAGGACGATCTCGCCATCTAAAAATCCTTAACTAACCATGTCCACAAGTCCCTTTTGCTCTATACAGTAACATTCACAGGTTTGGGGACCTAGGGTGTGGACATCTTTGGGAGGACATTGTTTTTCTATCACAGGGTCAGGTAACATCTCAGAAACCCTGGGGGCAGTAGCCTCCAGCACAGATCTGCTAACTGGGTTGCTAATGAAAGGCCAAGGATTAAGTCCCTCACTTGGGGAAGGGGTGGGAAAGCCTGTGAGAACCTGCTGGGCAGGTCGTGCGCCTGCGGGACAGCAGCTCTTCTCTGGACTTAGGGAATTGCTGACAGCTTCATATACTCTCCCGGCCTAAGCTAAGGATGTTCGATGCCTAGAGAGGGACCTGTTTGAGATTCCAGGTAAGCACTGGATGCTTGAAAAAGGAACACAAGAGTGAGGAAATCATCAGAGCAGGGGAAGAGCACAGAATTTGGTGTTGGAGAACTGGGGCAGACTCCCAGCTCTGCGGCTGCCTGGCTGTGTGACCCTGGGCTAGTCCCTTCCCTCTTTTAAGTCTTGTTTTTTTTGTTTCTGTTTGTATAATGGAAACATATCATACCCACTTCAGTGATGTGTTTGAGGGTTAAATGAGAGTGGAAAGAATTTGCAAGGCCTAGCACATGTTAGGTGCCACATATTTGGGGTACCATGTGCTTCTGGGCTTCAGGGATGTGCTGATGAGGGTGATGCAGGTGCTTCAGAGGCCCTACAAAATCACTGGCAGGTAAGAGCATGTGCGTCGGGTACGAGGGTTGGTGCCAGAGGCTGACAGAAGGGCTGACACTGCAGGCTAGAGATTTCAGCTGTGCCTTCAGGGAGAGGTGGGATTTAGACAGGACCAGACCCAGGTGGGAGGAGGCGTTTTAGGCAGAAGGGACAGCAAGAGACAAAAGATCAGAGGCCTGAACGCTGCTGGCATGATGGGAAGACAAAGAGGTCCAGTGACTGTGGGGGAGACTGGAAGGGCAAGGAGAGCCACTAAGCGTGCTTAAGAATAAGCCAGACTCCACATCACAGTTTATAGTCAAATGTTTATATTCACTTTTTTTTAAAATATCTTTCTCCTACTAGATAAGCCACATGAGAATAGGGCCTATTGTATGTTTGCTTCCCATTGTACCTACAGGGTCTGGTGGGCATTCAGTAAATATTTGTTGAATGAGTAAATAAGCGAACAAATAATGTAATTGAATCCTGCAAATATCACGTTTAGCAGTATTAAGTCTTTGACAAGCGTCAGGTGTAAGGTGGCATTCTCAGAAAACTGATCTGGCTTTGGTGCATGGAGGGGAGGGAGGAGAGAGAGAGAGAGATGTAGAGATCAGTCAGAACAATCAGATGGCAGAGTGGGGTGTTGTGGGCCTTGACGCAGCAGAGAGGAGGGGTGGAACAAAAGGGGTGAGTCCTTGTAAGAGATTAGCCAGTTGGGCATTCAAGGCTACATGGGGCCTGGTCTCCACCATAGAAAAAGCATTCTGGAGCGGGGAGGAGGCTGGTTGGGGTCTGTGCCTTGCACAATGAGGCAGTCAGGAAATGTTGCGGAGTGCAGGGGTCAGGGTGAGGGCCCCACAGCCAGTACCTTCTGCTGTGAAATTGAGCCCTCTGGTACAGGAAGGTATGGTCAGAGGTATGGCTAGAAGGCCACAAAGCTGAGACTCCCATGACCACTTCCATCCCATTCTCTCTACCCTCCTCCTCTCAGTTTATGCATCACTTCCTCTGGTAGCCTCCTCTGACCCTACTGTGCCCCCCATGTGACCATGGCCTGCCTCAATCATGACTGATTTCTCATCTTAACTGTCCGTGTTCCCCCATTAAACTGCCCCTGATACGGGAGGCCAGGTGCTCTGTTATCTTGTTCACTATTACAAGGTTGAATAGGTGGTTGGATGGATATCAAATAAGGAAATATGGAAAAAAGGGTGGGAGAGAAACAGAGCAAGATGTTAGCAGTAGGAATATGGGTGATTGTTTTTCCTCTTATATTTCTACATTTTCCAGATATTCTATAATAAGTATATTTGGTTTTAATCCCCTACAAAAGTGTTAGTTAAAAAGGGAAAAAAGGCAAGAAAACAGGCCAGTCAGGATTTTGACCTCCTTCCTCATGAGGTGTTGGCTTTTGGTTCATTTTTGTACAGGTGGAAGCAGGGAAAGGCTTGGAGATGAGGAAGCTGGTTCTCTCGGGGTTCCTGGCCAGTGAAGAGATCTACATTAACCAGCTGGAAGCCCTGTTGCTGGTGAGTGTATGCTCTGGGGCCTTCTGGTCCCGCCGTCAGACAGTGTATTGCCCTAAAACTGCTTTTGGAGTTGGAGGGGCACGGTGACCTGGACCAGTGCCTCCCTGTGGGCAGAGTCTATGGGACTGCTCTGCTTACAGCTTGGCATTGGGCCACGAGGGTCATTGCCAGAAAGGGCCCGTGCCTTTGCGCACAGACCCTCCAGTACCTGCTCTGGGAAAGGCAGGAGGAGAAGTGCACCAGACCGGGGATGGCAAACGCTCCCATTGTTCATGACCACAGCACAGGCATTACTAATCAATCACAGTACTCTGTCCAGGTGGGAGCCTAGCCTCCACCTCCCCACTCCTCTAGGCAGTCTCTACCAATCAATCAAGTCGAGCCCTCTCTGTCTCCTGGTCCCAGTCCTTCCTCCTCCCTGGAATAGTGAACCATTCCTGCCGTCCCAAGGCCCTGTGGCAGGAAATGTGAGGTGGGGGGGCTATGTATGTCATTTTGAAAAGCACCATAAAGAAGGCCTTAGATCAACCACAACCCTCTGTGAAGTGCTTCCGTTTCCCTCCAAGGTAAAGGCATTGTTGTGAGACTCAGACTGGGAGGAGAATGTTAAGGTGTTTTCAGAAGGTAAAAGTACTGCACAGATGAAAGATGTTTCTTTCTTTGAAGAAAGTGCTTATGAGATGTGTCTGGATATTATGCAGAGTGATTGTGGCATGTAAAATTCTTTCCCCTGGGGGTTTTGCAGTCTGAGACCTAAGATGATATCAGAAAAAAAAAGGAATAAGAAACATAGATGTAGATGAGTAGAAACTCATTCTTACAAGAATTGTGAGATGCACCTTTAGGTACTTGCTGTGAGACGAGAGGTGGTCACCCAGTGTCCCAGGGGACTTGGCATTTATTACCCAAGGAATAACCATCAAGATGTGTAGATACTTTGCAACACACTGGGCTGTCTGCAGTAGATCTCAACCCTGGGAGTTTATTGGTATGCACAGCGATGTTTTTCAAGAGAGGAACAGCGTGGCGGACAGACAAGGTCTCCGGTCTGGAGCCAGAACAAGGGCAAGACTTGACCCTGCCATTAATAGGAGACTTCTTGCACTGTTTTTTAAACTGTGCTTCTTGATCCATTAGTGGGTTGTGAAATCAGCATAGTGGGTTGAACCAGCATTTTAAAACGAATGAGAAAGAAAATGTCAGTGTGCCTTGCACATAGTAAGAGTAAGGACTATTTCAGGAAACTTAACGGTTTGTTGCATACAATGTATATACTGGGCCATGTTATTTCTTACTTGTGTTGTGGGGTATAAACCACTGACTGGGCAAGCCATGCATAATCTCTTTGAGCCTCAGTTTCCTCATCTGAAGATGAGACTAGTACCATTATCTTCTCTCTTTTCTTCATGGGGTTGAGAAGAACAGGCAATCCTTTTTGGAGCCTGGTATAATGCCAGCTACTTAGGCACTCAAATATTAGCTGAAGGAAGGAGACAAGCAGATGATCAGCCTGGCGCAAGTGAAGTACACCTTATAAACTATAAACTGTACCAAAATAAGGGGGCGGAGCTGTCATTACTAAAAGGATGTGTGTGTGAAAATTCAGAGGAAGGAAGCAGCCTGCTGGCTTTGTATCACCTCTGGACTGCTCACTAGCTCTAGACCTTCAGTAGATTAATGAACCTTTGTGCCTCATTTTCTGCAAATTTCATCTGCAAATTGGATATACTAATACTAGTACTCTCTTCCCAGGGCTGTTATGTGAGGACTAGATGAATTTGTATGTGAAGCTCTTAGAACAGAGCTTAAGTGTTGTTGATATTGTTAGTTACATCATTTGCTGGGAGAGAGCTGCAGGTTAGGGCTCGTTTATTTATGTCACACAGCCTTTCCCTAAAGGAAGGGGAGGTGCACATCCTCAACAGACGCACCAACTTGCCTTCTCATCTGTCATTGGGCCTAATTTGAGTTTCCGTTTGTCCTGGCAAAGATAGCAACAGATGGGGCCAAGACACTCCTTTCCCTGCCTTGCCTTTTTAACAGCTCATGCCCTAAAGGCAAGAGCTGTCAGGCTGAGGCCCCAGTCCTGAGGCTTCTAGGCCAGAGTGAGCCAGTGAGGGAGGGGAGGGAAGAAGGAATAACTGGGAGGCCAGATCGGGTGGCTGGAGGGCCCCAGGAAAAGGGGACAGGATCTTCCAACAGCCACAGCCTCAGATGATAAGCCTCAGAGATAAGGGACCCAGCCCTCCTCCTCTACTCCCAGCTGCCCAGGATCTAAGCTCCTTGGGGGTGATCTGCAAAGGGGCTCAGAGGAAAAGAAAAATCTCTCCTCTCTGTGTTCCTTCCTCTTCCCAGATCTGCTTCTCATCATCCCACTCCCATTCCCATAGCCGTGCTCCTAACGTTTGACTGTTCTCAGTTTAACACTTCCTGATATGCAAACAGCTGGGGGTGTGTGTACCTAAGGCTGTATACACACACAAGCGCAGATAAGGACGCCACACTGGAGCCTCTGGGTTGTTGCTTAGTAATCTTCTGGAACTCTCCAGGTTCCCGGTGGGCTCAGATTACAAGTGAAGTGGGTCTGGGAGCCTGGGCTGAGGTGGGGGGTGGAGGATGGGAGACAAACCAAACGCACTTATTTCTGCATCTCCTGAAATGCATGTAATTCTGAATCTGCCGACTGTGGGAAATGAGGGAAATGAGCCCAGGGTACTGCGCCATCACCTACAGTACCTCCCACCACTGGGACTTGACTGTCCCTACTCTTTTAGACTCTAATTCTGACAGTCTGCTTTGTTCTCAGGTTCCTTATCTGTAAAACAGGTTAATGATGCCTTCCTTCCTGAGCTCAGGAGGAGAAGTGGGTGATATGTTAGCAGCCTCCAGGCCTACTGGGATAGAAGGTGGAGGAAGTGGGTAGCTTTCTTTCCCGTTTTGCAAGGCAAGTGGATGGGGGCAGAGCTTACAAAGCGCTGTGTGGAATCCCACTATGGGTTAGAAGCTGCCTGGTCTGCCTTCCTGAGAGGCACTTCATGGGAAATTGAAAGCCAGTGTTGACTCTGAGGCCACTCAGGGATCCCGTCTAAGAATCCGTTTCTCCCATGGTAAAATGGAGAGCTGGGGCCAGCCTTGCCCTCTGCAGCAGGATTCTGGGAGCAGGGCAGAGGGAACCAGTATGAGAGCCCTGTGGCAGAAGAGCAGTGCTGGATCAAAGCTCAGTATAGGGCTGCCTTTGCCTCACAGGCCTGCATTCAGGGCTTCACCAGATAAAAATAACTGCCTCCAAGGGTCTCTGGTCAGCTGGGGACACCCACCAGGCACTTTCCCCTCCCCCCCAACTGATATCAGGACCAGAAGTCCCAGCCTTGTCCTGGGAACTATCTGATGCCCAGCAGGAGTGCAGGCCCTGACCGTGTGACCCGCGGCTGGTGAGCGCCCATTTCTTCCCCTTTTGTAGACAGAGTGGGAAGTTTAGGAGGAAGCAGAGCAGTTGTGTCTTGTCTGCGTAGGCAGCGGGTGAATGTGTTGGGGAGGAATAATTTTCCTCTGCCCCTCAAGGTTCTACTAGCTGATCTAATAATCAAATTGACATGAGACAGACAACTGAGGAAAAACCCAACGTTTAATTACATCCATACGGAGGCCCATAATATGGACCCAAAGAAATGACCAGGATAAGCAGCTTTTATACATTTTAGACAAACATAAATCTGTGAGGAATTGACAGGACAAAGAAAAACAGGTTTGGGAGCTTCAATTAGTAAGGAATTCTAAAAGCATTTGGGCTGGGGTAGTAAAATTAGTTTTTAAACAGTACCAAGATGTGTTGTTTGTGCAGCCCTCCCCACGGTAAACGCCCGGTCTCTGATGATGGGGAAGCCTTCTTCGCTTCTGGGGCAGGGAGGGTACCTTTCACATGGAGATCTATTCCCTGGTGTCAAGTTGAGGGGGCAGGAGTGGGGCCTGAGAATCCCTCCTGTTTCTGTTTCTCCAGTTGTGTCAATTAAAGTCAGTATGTCCAAGGGGCACATTTTGGGGCTGCCTGTTCTTGGTCCCTGCAGCCCAGAGAACTCCTGACCCCTTTGTCTTCACAGGACTGTCCCCTCTGTTTCTTTATCCCCCAGCTCAGTGGGAATTTCCCTAAGGCAGGGACAAAAGTCAGTGGTTCTGGGACTCTGGGGTGACCTGTCCCTTTGGTGGATTCTGCGGACCAGCTCTCTATCCCTCACGCAACATTGGCAGCCAGGAAGCTGGGTGTGGCCGCCCACCTGGGGTCTGGAGCCAGTATTCCCCTTCTCTTGCTTACCCGTGCACCAGCCCTCCACCTGCTTAGACCTTTCCAACCTTCAAGGCCCTGCTGCTGTCACCTCCTCTGGGAAACCTGTGAGCTCCGCTAGCACAACTTTGCGGCCACTTGGTTGGTGTTTATAGTCCAAGTTGAGTAATACCCTCTTGCTTTGTCCACTGAATTGCTTCAAACTGTTGGTCCAGTTTACCCAAAGAGATTATAGCATTCTCCAATGCAAGGATCATGAGTCATAAAAATAATCTGAAAAGAAAATTGGACCCCATCTGTCCCCCTGCTTAAATCCTCCAGGGAAAGCCGGGTCATTGCATGGGCTTAAAAGCCGTGTTCTTTCCCCTGCATGTCTGGCCCCTTCCCGCCTCTCCAGCTCTGCTATAGGTCCCTCTCCTCACCCTTCCCCGCTGCACACAGCTCCCCTCTCTCGCCAAGCCCCTTCCCACCTCAGGACTGGACATTGAGGAAGTCTGCCCGAAAAACTGTCCCCTTTGCCTCCACACTTCCATTTCAGCATAAAGGTTTCCTTCTTAGAGAAGCTAGGTCCTTACCACCCTGTGTCAGGACGTCTGCCTCTTATTTCCCTCATTACACTTTATGGGTAAAATTGTAATATTTCCAGAATATTTCGCCTGGCTTTAGTGCATTTGCATATCATCAGGTGTTACTCACGGGTGGGGAGTTCATCTCCATATCAATGGGTAATTACCTGGGTAACCGAGGGCTTATCTGAACCCAAAAGGTTAGGGAGAGACCCTTGCTTGCTTCTGCCTTAGTAGGAGAGAGAGAGAGATGGCCTGGGTCTGCAGTTTGTAAGCAATAAATGGTCATTAAACTTTATTTCTCCCTTTGACTGATTTTGGTTTTAGAGGTATTTTGCCCCAGGATTTCCTCTCCCCGGACTTACACACTTACATGCAGTATGTGTCTGACCGTTCCCTTCTATCTTGTCTGTCTGCCCTTCTAGATGGAGGCTCCATGAGGCAAGGATTGGGTGTACATTAGGAATCACTGAGTACCCACCTGACCTCACATTAGGCATTTGGTACCTTATTTGTGGAGTGAATAATAATAATAGTAGCAGCTAACATGTACTGATTGCTTTCTATGTGCCAGGCACATACTCGTTATTTTATATAAATCATGGCTTTTGATCTTCCCATCAGTGTTCTTGAGAAGGTGACATTTTCCCAGTTTAGCAAATAAAGCTGCTGAGTACCACAGATGCTCAGTGACTTGCTCACAGCTCTTAAGAGGCAGAGTTGCGCCCCAGCCCCCAGCCCGGCTTGCACCAGGTCGAGCCCTCTTCTCCCTCCCTGGCAGAGCCTGGGCACAAGGCTTCGTTGGTTCCAGCACAGACCAGGTCAGAAAGGAGCTCTGCTTCTCTCAGCCATTTTCACCATCTCGACTTTTTTAAGCTGGGAGGACAAGGGAGCCGGAAGCCAGAGTATTTTCTGTGTATTTGAGTAGATGGGACTTCCTCTGTGGGCAAATCTAGACTCTGTCACCCTCAGGCAAGGCAGGTGGGCAGAGAGAGGGAAGTCTGGCTGGGAGTCTGGCTCCAGCTGGCGAGCCTCTCTCAGCCTGAGCCAGTGAGCACTTCGGCCTCCCTCAGTGTAGGTGTTCCCTCCAGTCCAGCAGTGAATCACCCATTCTCTGCTAGAATGCTTCTCTTGTCGGAAAGCTCACTACCTGATCTTATGAGCCGATGGGAGACAGCTCTGGTGAGTCCACACCTGCCCCCATAATTTCCTGCTGTGTCTCCAGAGGAACTCAGTCTAAGTTAAAGGCCTCTTTCCACGCAGCCCCTCAGCCAGATGAAGAACATCAACCATGTCTGACTCAGGCTGCTCTCTTCCAGGTGAACGTGCCCTCCCCTCCCATGCCTTTTCTGTGTGGCAGGTGTCCAGAGCCTGTTTCCTGGAGGGCCTCTGGGGTGCAGTCTGGGCATCTCTGGGGGCTTTGCAGCTGATGGGGAGGCAGACCAAGGAGGGGCTCATTATCTTTCAGAATCAGGTTTTTTTTTGTTTCAACTACAAATTTTAATAGCTTTTTCCTTATTATAAAATTAATATTTACTCATTGTAGGTGATTTGGAAAGTACAGAAAATAACACTGAAGAAACTGCCCCTACACCCCATTTTCTCATAGTCTGACTGTTGGGCATGAGCGTGATGGCTTCAGCTCCCAGCCTGTGTTGGGAAATGGTCCTGAGTTCCTGTCTGTCATCTCATCCTCTCCACAGGCCTTGGAGCATTTTGGTGGGGACAAGCAGAGATGACAGATAGGTTTCATCTTGCATGTCAGCCTCAGCATTTAGAGAGTCTGAGACTACAGTCAGGCTTAATGAGAAAGATCATGGTAGTTACTTAGCAGTGTCTGCTGCAGGTGTAGGAGGTAGGACAGTGGCATGTGTGGCACCTGCTTGCTCTCTCTGCCCTAAGTGATGGAAACTTGAAATATCAGTGCAGCTGAGATTGGTGTTGGTCTCTTTGAAATTCTACCCTCAAGTCCTAGTATCCTGTTCTGTTTCTTGGAAGGACACAGCTAAGGAGTTGAGTCCCCAGTCAACACTCCCTTCCACCAAATTATGACAAAGGAGCTTATGACTCAGAGCAGGAGGCCATCATGGAAGAAAGACATGGATCCTGTTAAACCAACGAGCAAACCCAATACAGACTGGGGCCAGGGGCTGCTCAGGGTGAGGGGTGGGGAGATGTGTCCTGGTACCACCCCTGAGGCCTGGCAGGGCTGCTGGACTGGGCACTAGCTGTCAGATTCGTGCTCCTTGCAGCAGCACGTTGCTTCCTGGGGCCTGTAACAGTAGCTCCTTGATATGAACCACGCTTCAGGTGCCCTGCCCTCAGTGGCCTCGTCTAGACAGCAGGAAGGCCCTGGGCCTGCTGATGCTGTGTTCTGTCTGTCCCTCACCTTGCTCTTGTTCTTTCTCTCTCCCAGCCCATGAAACCCCTAAAGGCCACAGCCACAACCTCCCAGCCTGTGCTCACCATTCAACAAATAGAGACCATCTTCTACAAGATCCAGGACATCTACGAGATCCACAAGGAGTTTTATGACAACCTCTGCCCCAAGGTGCAGCAATGGGACAGCCAGGTCACCATGGGCCACCTCTTCCAGAAGCTGGTAAGTCTTCTGTTGATGAAGGTTATCCAGGGCCTCCATGGAGCTGCTGGTGTTGGGAGAGGACCAGTCTGCCCCAGCCTTCCTGGCCTCCTTGAAGGCCTGGGTCATTTCTGAGTCCTGGAGGAAAGCCTGGGCCTCTGTGTTATGGGCGACCTGGGCCTGGCTCCCGGACTCCCAGCCTCCCCTAGTGAAGCCCTGCTGTGCTTCTAGGTGTGTTAGAGGTAGGCTGTGTGCCTGGGTGCTCTGGGGGCACCTCTTCTCTCTTACCAAGGGGGCTCCTGGGCTGGAACAAAAGCTCACCTGCTGAGCTTCAGGTCCCCAGTCCCACCACTGACAGAAGGGTGTGGGCCAGGGGGCAGGCAGGGACTGCTCATTTGAGACACCTTGGCCCCTCACTGCATCTCAGTGCTACATCCTAAATGAAACTGTCAGATGGGAGACCTGTCAGCTAAGATCCTCTCCTGAGGATTTTGGAGCAGAAAGCACCAGGAGCCCACCCCCCCCACCCACCATGGCAGGGGAGAGAAGAGGTGTGAGGGGTACAGTTACTGTGCAGACTTAGTGTTGGGAAAGGCCCACAGAGGCCTTCTAGGTCCCAGGGCTCCTGTGGCACTCTCTTCCCTAGCTCTGTCTGTCTCTGGCTATGTCCCTTGGAGGAGCCCCAGGTCAGACTCACGCCCCCACCCCTGCCAGCCTCCAGTTCTCCCCTGAGCCCTCCCCACCCACAGCTTCTGCCAGCCCAGTGAGCAGCGGCCATTGCTGTCTGGACGGGAACGGTGTGGGGCAGGAGGCAATGCCTCTCCTTTCCCTCCTCCGCAGCGGTGAGGCCGGCTGAAGGAACGGACCTCTTCTTTTCTTTACGGTGGTGAAAACTCTTGCTTGGATACTCCTAGGGCCTCAAGCTCAGCATGTTCAAAACTGGACCCATTGTCTCTGAATCCTTTGCTCTCCTTCCCGCCTCTGTCTCCATAGGCGCTGCCACCAGCCATTGCCCATCCACCCACTGGTCTCGTCCTCGAACTCATCCTTGAACCTCCTCTCCCCAACCCCCTTCCCTAACCTCACATCCCGTCCAGTTCACTTCATTAATGCTCACAGCCACCTTCTCCCCACCCGCTCTGGCACCCTCACTGGGGCCACTGCTGTAGCCTCATGAGTGGCTTCTGCCTCCAGGCCCGTCTCCCCACCTGCCACCCACCTCTACCTAGCAGCAAGAGGGAGTTACCTGAACTGACCAGACCTCACTTCTCCCCTGCTTCACTTCCTTCAGCAGCTCCCCCTTGCCCACTGAATAAAGGCCAGGCTCCAAGAAATGGCTCATGAGATGCTTCACACACTGGCTTCTGTCCACCCCTGGCCCCTGCCTGTTGCTTCCCCACCCTCCATGCCCCCTTACACTGAACTTTCCGTTCTCAGTTCACACAGCAGGCACTTCTGACCTCTGTGTACTTGTGGCTTTAGCTGCCTGAAATGTCCTTCCCCATCTTGTCTGGCTTCTTCTGGTCAGTTCCCAGCTTAGAAGCGACTCCTCAGAGAAGCCTTTCCCAGCCCCTCAGCACAGCCCGTATGCTTACGTCCTTGCTGACTGCTATGACTGCTTGTCCCCCCAAACCACAAGCTCCAGGAGGACAGGCTGTATTTTCTTCATCATTAGACCAGAGCCAGCCCAGTGCTCAATGTGTGAATGAATGAATGAATGAATGCACCATGACCTTGACCGCTGGGACTAGGGAAACTTAGAAGGGCAATGAGGGAGACATCACAAGGCCTGAGGTCAGGGGCCTGAGAGACCAGCAGTGTTATAGGGACGAACACAGCTTCTGGAGCCAGGTCACAGCCGGGGTTAAATCCCAGCTCTGCCAGATAAACACTGTGACTCAGCTTCTTCTCCAAGAACGAGGGTGATGATGGTACTTGTGAGGACTAAGTGAGTTAGTACCTGAAAAGTGCTTGGAACAGGGCCTAGATCATAGCACATTAGTAAGCATCAATAATTAGCCATTATCATTGCTATTATCATGATTATTATTTTATTATCAGTACTATTACTAATATGATTAGGAAGACACCCCAGAAGGTGGTGTTGGAAGGGAGTTCCATGCTCCTGGTTCTGGCAGTCCCTGAGCGCCAGCCCCAGTTCAGGGATGGTGAGTACCCAGGCTTCCCTCCAGGCCTGGTTCCAGGAGCCTGAGATGATGTCCTTGGGGGATGGCCTCTCTTTAGCCCTCGGGAGGCCAGAGGAGAGCACACCTGGGGGCAGGAAGGGAAGTGGCCCAGAGCATAGTGGAAAGGCTGTTCCAGTTCATCTTTGTTGCTTGGACCCTGCTGTCACCAGGGTCCCCCATTCTGGTCTCAGTCCATGGGCCTGGTCATAAATTTTACCCACTTCCCCTCCCTCAGCGTCACAAACTGATGTCTGAAGCACCTGGGACAGCAGGCTTGGGAGGGTCTGGGTGGTGCCAGGGCAGTCCAGGCATCTGGAGGCAGTTTATTTCCAGCTGGGCTCCATCCCCTGGAGAAGGGAATTAGCATCTTTGCTGTTTGTTCTATGAGATCACCCTAGTACCCAACAGCTGTTTCCAAGAAGCCACTGTTTCCAAGAAGCCCCTGCTTCCCAGCTAATGGCCCTGGCAGGCTAGGCCTTGGGCCCTATAGACAAGGGTGTGCTGTGGCGATGGCTTTCCTGGGCCCCAACTGCCGGTTTCTTCAGGCTCTGTCTCTTCCCTGAGCAGCTCTAGGCCCCCTACCACACCTCCCACCTCTTTGGGTCCTTGAGAAGCACAAAGATTCTGCAGAAAGCAGAGTGGTCTGAGCTGGGGAGCCCACTTTTTCCAGCCCCGTGGTGGGAGCCCTTGAAAGAAGCCCTGAGCAGCTGAATCTCTGCCACTTCACTGGAAAAAAACTTAAACCAGAAAATCTACAGAATAATGTAAGAAACACCTGTGTGCTCACCTCCCCCAATGAATAGATATTAAGCTCTGAAGATATACAAGAAGACTTTTTAATCAAGAAAACAGAGCATTACAGATGAAGATGAAATCTGTCCCTCCTCCTTTCCTCGTGCTCTTCCATGCAACCTAGAAGCAGCTACAGGCATGAATTGGATGTGTAGACTTCTAGACTGCCGTTTGTGTTTTTAGCACATATATATATCTTTTTATGGCATTGCATGTGCTTCTTAAATGTGTATAAGCGTATATATAAACCATATTTATGTATTTTGTTCAATCAGTATTCGTTTTGAACCTTGTCAAGTATTACTGCACATAGGTCTAGTTCGTTCATTTTAACGGCAGCATGTGTGTTTGCGTTCCCCTATTTGTGAGCGTTTGTTCCCAATCTTTCCACCAGAGGAAGAGTGAGGCAGTGAATACCCTTGCCCACATTTCCTTGGGCACACACACAGACAAGTTTCTCTAGAGCAGCGCTTCCAGTAGAAATGATAATGTGAGCCGTGTATATAATTTTAAATTTTCTAGTAGCTACAATTTAAGGGTAAAAATAAACAGGAGAAATTAATTTTAAGACTATTATTAGCCCAGTAGGTCCAAAATGTTATCATTGTAATCATTATCACATAATCAGTATTTAAAAACTAACAAGATAATTTCCATTCTCTTTTACATACTCCTTTGAAATCCAGTGTGTATTTCATACCTTCTGTACATCTCGGTTTGGAGGAGCCGCATTTTAGGTGCTCAGTAGCTGCGTGTAGTGACTGGCTCCTGTGTTGGACATTAGACCTCTGGGATTTGTATGTAGAAGTGGATTTACTAAGTAGCAGGCTGGGCTGTGCTTATTTTCAGCTTTATTGACAAATTATTGGCCAAATAATTGTACTAATTTACACCCCCACAAGCAGTCTATAAAAGTTTCTTATTTCCCCCACATTCCTACCTACAAGTCATTAGAATTGTAAATTTTGGTCAGATTTATGGGTATGAAATAGTATCTCGCTTCATTTTAATTTTAATTTCCATCCTTTGCTCCCTTAAGAGGAAATGCATATGCACAGCACAGAGAAAGCTTTCTATAAATATTTGAAGAACCAAATTAATGAACCTTGGTTTCCCTTTGGCAGAAAGAGGTGATGGCATCTGTTCTGCCTCCGAGAGGAAGTGAGGCTCTAGGTGGTCTTAAGTCTGGAAAGCTTTGTGAGGTTCAAAGTGACATGCATATGTGCCTTGAGGTGGGGACTTTGGCTCTTTGTAGGCTGAGGAGGTGGGGACAGGATCATAGAGGCCAAGGGAAGTCGGGACTGCACCTTTAAGTGCTATCCCTCACAGCATGGAGAGTGAGCTGCTGAGCAGACCACGCGTGCCCACCTCACTCTCCCTGTCTCCTGCTCCAGCTAATCGCAGCATGTGGAAGGGGTGAGGCATCAAGGGGCTTCAAGCCCTGCAAGACCTTGATGCTAAATAAAGCCAAATTCTGCCATGAGTTGAATTTCTAGTGTGCCAGCAAAAGCCCTGCCCTGCTCCCCCCAACCCCCAGTGCCCCTTGTTAACCTTATTGGCTGAGCCAGTTTCCATGGAAACTGTCAAGTTCAAAGGGATACTGTAGTATGTTCATCCTGCCTTTCTCCTCTGTTCCTAGCTCGCCCTTTGGAGCTGAGTTAGAGGTTATGAGAACTAAGGGATCTCCAGGCGCTCTGGTCAAGCTTTCATCCATTCATTAATTCTCTCTCCCCTTCTCACTCCCTCTCTCCACTCTCTTCTCTTTGCAGGCCAGCCAGCTTGGCGTGTACAAGGCGTTTGTGGATAACTATAAAGTCGCTCTGGAGACAGCTGAGAAGTGCAGCCAGTCCAACAATCAATTCCAGAAGATCTCTGAGGTGAGCAACCATTGCACAGCCACCCCTGTGACTCGGGGCTTTGTGGGCTTGCTCAGAGCCTTCCGGCCTTTGGGCCTCTCCTTGCCTGCTTGCCAGTTAGGGAAATGGTTCCCCTGATGGGTAATACACAGCCTGACATTTGCTCTCTTGCACTTGACATTTCCCTTTTTAAATAAGAATATCAATTTGTTTTGATTTTTTTATTCTGTTTTCGGTTATTCTATTTAGAACAGGAGAGGCAGAAAAGAAAAGAAAAAGGGCAATATTCTCACACACTATGGTGACGATGACCTTGAGGAAGTCACTTCCCTTCTCTTGTCCTTATTTCATCTTCTGTAGAGTGAGGTATGATGATTTGCCCAGTTCATCCCAAACCTGCTTGGTAACCAGCACCAGGGCCCTGTTTAAAATGCAGATCTTCAGGCACCTTCCCTGGAGCTTCCATACAGAAGGGTTGGGGTGGAACCCAGGAGTCTGTATTGTTAACAAGCTTTCCAGGTGATTTTTATGGTCAGGAGAATTTGAGGAAGTCTGGTCTTTTAAGATCCTTGCAGTCTCACAAGCAAAGAGAAAACCAGGGCCGCTTATGTGGAAAAGAACCCAGGGCCCTTAGGTGGAAATATGCCTTTCTCCGCTGCTGCAGGCTAAGCCTTCCCTCTGTGCTCCTCTGCAGGGCAAAGATGTGGCATTGTCTGCCATCAACACTTTCATCCAGAAAGTGGCAAGGTGGGCCCTTCAGGGGCACAGCCCAGATCACCCCGTTAGCCAAAAAAGATGCCAGTGACACCCCTAAGCTGCTGGCCTTGCAGTCACAGCACCAGCTCCAAGCTCAGGGCAAAAGAACCTCTGGTTCCAGGACCTGGAGCGCCTTCTGTTTCGGAAGTCCTACCTCATAGACCCCTCTGGAACCTTTGTTTTCCTTCTCAGCTCCAGTTCTAGAAAAGTTGGTGAAACACAAGGTAGTTTTCATTAAACTACTGGAGTTATGGGTTATACTCAAGTTTGGAATCAGCCGAGAGGCAGCATAAGATTTGGGCAAATGGAGATGAAAATGTCAGCTTAATTACTAGTAAAAGCAGATTTAAAAAAATGTGGATTTGGATCTGTAACCACATCGGTCTTGCTAATACACTTCCCCTCCGCAATTAAACACATGTGCTGGTGGGGCAGAAAGAGGAGGGCTGAACTAATTTCTTCTCCCAAACCGAGGGACCAGGCAAGTCAGCTTCCATCTGGGAGGATGGAGGTTGGGGTGGGGAAGTCCCTCTGTATGGAGTCACAGGGTAGAGAGATGGTCCTTCCCATCAAGGCTCCCAGCTCTCCCTGGGAACAACAATTCCCCTCATCTGTGTTCAGAGTGGTCCTGCCAAGGCCGCCTGGAGTTCATGTATGGTCTAGGGGATTGGGGGTCTCCTCTGAGGCTGGGCTGACTGCATGTTCTCTACGCTTGACGGAAACCCCAGTGCTTATTCCCAAGCCCCTCTCAAAACCTGCCAGTCCCAAGGGCAAAGTGAAGCCCATGGCCTGCTGCCAGGTGGCTTCTCACCCTGACTCATGTGCTGACGCTGTAGCTTCCTACTGGCGCTGCCACTTAATTACTGCAATTAGGCCCTTCTCTGCAGCAGGAGCAATTTCGTACCTCTAGGCTGCACTGGAGTGGGGCATGGATAAAAATTCCCCAAAGCTGGGAATCCAGATACCAGCCAGAGACACAGCCTTGAGCTGAGTAACCCCCTTTCCCCAACCCCTCCCCGAAGCCCCACAGGCTCAGTCCCTCCCGGTTTTCTCTGTCTAGAAACAGCTGGAGGCAGGAGTAGGAAATGTGGAGCTCCTGCTGCCTGGGCATTCTCCTTCCTCCCTGGCCAGACAGACATCACCAGGGTACCAGAGCTTGGCCTCCCCTCGCCCCGCCTTCCCACTAACACCTCCCTTGGAGGCCCCCTAGTGGGGATTGCAGCCCAGCTCCAATTCCAAGCTACACTGGTCCCTTGGCAGACTGGGGCTAGAACCTCTCTCTCTAAAGGCAGATAAAGGTTTTTTCAGATAAGTCATTCCTGGTGTCTATTTCCCACATTCACTTCCTGGTCACTTTGCATGGGATCCAGGAGGTGTTGCCTCTTCCTTGCGGTTTCCTCCCGAATGTCTAGCACAGGCACCAGTGGGTGGGGAGTGTCAGGTGGGGCAGGGTGAATCCCTCCCAGTACTGAGGTGCAGTACTACCCTGCGGAGCTCAGCTGCTCTGCCCCAGGTGCACTACCTCCCTGCTTCCCCCTGTGCGGGTGCATGGGCCGCCCGCCTCCGCGTCTCAAGAGCCGCTCATACTCCAGGGGTCAGTGGAGCACCTGGTGCTGGTCCACTCAGACCCTGAGAGCCCTGGGCTGATGTGAACAGGCTCCTGCGTAGCGGCTGCTGCTGGGAGGAACCCTGGGTTGGGAGGTGGGGCCCTGCTCTTGCCACCACTCATCCTCTGGAAGGCCCTGGAGTTGAGTCGATGGAGAGGGCTCTAGGGAGCAGGTCTGAGGAGGCCTCTCTCTACCTGGAGCCCCTCCCTGCATGGCCAGCCCAGCCCAGCCGCTGGACGCCCCAGGCTCCGGGAGATCATGGGTGTGGCACCGGGAGGCATTGGGCTGGGAGGCAGAGGGAGGCCCTTGCCATTGTCTCCCTTCTCATATTTGCAGCCCCGGGTATCCAGGCCCCTCTCCCTGCCATGCTCTACGGGGGGGTGGGGGTGGGGTGGGGGGAGGCTCAGGAGAGAGGCCAGCGAGTGATTCCTCTCCTCTGTTTGGCAGGAACTCAAAGTGAAAGGTCCCAAGGACTCCAAGGACAGCCACACGTCTGTCACTATGGAAGGTACTGTGGGGAACGGGCTGGATAACAGTCACCATCCTTTGTCTGGCTTTGTGGACTCCAGAGCCCTGCTTGTGTGAGCGTGCGCACGTTCGTGTGTGAGTGTCGGAGCGCGCACGCGAGGAGTCCAGCCTCTGTCCCCAGGCAGCGGGCCAGCGACGAACGTGCTCCTCCTCAGGGTGCCAGCAGGCGGCACGCTCCCCGCCTCCCCTTCCTCCGCCTCTCCCCGCCGCCTCCCCTCCCCTCCCCGCCCTTCCCTCCCCGTGCTAGAGGCGCGCTCGGAAGCGGCTGCTTGATTCAGGAGGCTGTGCAGCGGCGGCCGGCAAGGTGGCTGAGTGGCCGGGCTGCTGATGGGAGCCGGGGAGCGATGGCCGCCCGCTCCTGCCGTGGGGACAGAGGCTGCCATGGAAATTCTCCTCATCATTCGCTTCTGCTGTAACTGCACCTATGGTAACCGAGGCCCCCTGTCACGGGAGGTGGTGTATCTCCCACCTCCAGGCGCTGACTGCTGAGGGCTTATCTGTGGCCGGCAAGGTTTGGGAGGCGGCAGGTCAGGGAGGGGGCGGAAGTGGCTGCATCTGCGTTTATCCCTGTTCCGCCAGCTTGTAGCTTGAAATTGAAGTCTGGGGTCCCGCTCAGGGCAGGGTAGCTTGGAAATGGAAGGACTGGGCTAGTCCAGGCGCTCCCAAGGACCTGTGGGGCATTGATGGCTTAGCTCGAGAGGCTGTGGGCAACTTCCTGGAGAGGCTTTTACGGAGAGAAAGTGACAGGGCTGTAGGCAGGCGTGGCAACCTGGGGCCGGAGAGGGGTCAGCTGGGGCCGGCGAGAGAGGGACAGATGGGGACCGGGAGGATGCCAGGCCCGGCTGGAAGGAGAAGTTGGGAATTTCTTTGTTTCTGGAGGAGGAGAGGCTGAGCATCCAGGGTATTGTGTGCTTGGCGTGCACGTGCGGCCTTCTCGACACCCTCTCCTCTCACAGTGGTGGTGGGTGGGCGAGGACGTGGTCGGGAGAGCAGGAAGGAATTGGGATCTCCGAGGGGTTTTGTTTCTAGCCATCAGAGACCCTGGAGCTGAGGTCTGGGCACTTAGCACAGAAGGTCGGTAGTGAATGCTGGTGGGAGAGGGGGCGTGGCAGGCTGCTGCCTGTGAAGGTCACCCACCCACCATACAATGGCTGGGACCCACAGCATCCTCTTCGCTGCTCCCTCAGTGAGGGGGTCCTGGGACAGGACACATGGTCAGCCTGGCTCTTGCTCAGAGGAGGCCACTGGAGGAGTCCGGAAGCTGATGGGCCTGAGGGATGACCCCCACTGCCTTTGGCAGGGGTGTGGGGTCCAGGCCCGCTGCTCTGGGCCTGTGTGTGGGAGTGGCAGGTGGCTGGTGTTAGGACCTTCTCCCCTCCCACCAGGTGTTTTGTCTCTGCACCCTTCTCAGTCACTGTGCTCTCACATCTCCGTGGTAACCCAGAGCTCCTGTCGGAGGCTGAATGGAGGGGGTTGGCGGGTAGCTGGAGGAGAGATGGTGAGGTTTCCCGGGCTCTTTCCTGGAGCCCACAGTGCCAAAGGGCTGCTGTCCTGCCGTCTCAGACCGTCCTGTCCCGAAGACTGCTCACGGTGGAGGTTCACTCCCGAGGCCATCCCAGCAGGACAGCTGTGGGGATTCTAGGCACTGGGCAGAGGCTGCCTTGTGCCCCCGCCCCTCGGCTGAGATTCTGACAGGCTGGGGTCAAGAGAAGAGCTGAACTGAAATTGGCTCATTCAAAGATGAGAGGACAAATGTCCCTTTTGGTCTGACCTAGGAGTTGGTCAAGTCTTAGCCCTGCCTCTCTGAAGAGGAAACGGGGCCAGCCCTTTGTTTCCTCTTCCCTCCCAAAAAGGAAGCTTAGTCTTAGTGAAACTGGCTTGGGACCTGGAGTTCAGGGTTCCTTTGGGCCCCTGTGATGCTGCCTTTGAAGTCAGCTTCAAAGCGGGCAGTAAGGAGTGAACCAGCCCTTGCTGACCACACTGTCTAGAATCCTCTCGGCCCCTCCAAGGGATGCTTGGTTCTGGGGGCCCCAGGACACGGTGCACTCTGCCTGACTGGTTCCTTGCTGAGCCCCCACTCTGCAGGACTCTGTGCCAGATGCTGTGGGGGATGTAAAGGAAGTTCTGTGTGACCCAGGCACCCAAGGAGGGGACGCACCTCAGCAACAAAAGGGGCCTGCCTGCTCACCACTCCTTCTTGGTGGATCTTTTCAAGAACCCTCTGAGGATCACTGAGCTGTGCATGTGCTGCCCTCCTCTAAGGACGAGGATGGATCAAAGTCAGGAACATGGGTGGACCTAAACTCCAAACCCAGTTACCATGTACAGCTTTGTGATTGTGAGCAAGTTATGTAACTTTTCTGTGCCTTAGGGAAGTTTCCTCATCAGTAAAGTGGGCCTAGTGATAACTGCTTCCCTTTTTAATCTAAGGAATAATGCATGTGAAACAGTGCCATTGGACACAGAGTAAATACCCAGCAAGCTAGAAGGAGGCCAGCTTGCTTGTGCCAGTGGTCTGACTTTCAGGCACTGTGGATGTTGTCTGTAAAAGTTCTGGTCAGGGAAGGCTTCCTGGAGGAAGGGGAGAGATAAGGGTTGCAACTTGGTGAATGGTGTCTATCCCAGGCACAGGAACAGCTTGGTAAGGAGTGGTGGGACTGGCGGAAGCAAGGGCAGGATGCAGGCCAGCCTGCCAGAGCTGTGGAACAGATGAAGGGGCAGAAACAGCTGAAAGGGGAAGGGGAAGCTGGTGGCAGGGGCCCTTGGGGGAGCATGAATGGCTAGGTCACTCCTCCCTTGGTTCCCTCCCTGTCTCCCTGCAGCCCCAGGGCCTTCTCCCTGCACTTCCTCTCCCCACCTGGGCACTCACTCCGTGGCCCCAATCCAGGCGTATTAATAACCGCACTGAAACCCAATCTCCCATCTGGACAGACCTCTGAGCTTAGTCAGAAACCCCTTTCTCCTGGGACCTGAGAAAGAGACAGAGGGAGCTGACGTGGCAGTATCAGCTTTCCCCAAGCTGGAACTGGAACTCAGCGGCCCCCCCTGGCAGGTGTCTGCTGAACTGGCACTTTCTCTTGGGTCTCTGAGGTTACTGGGGTGTGATTTTCCCGCTGAAGGTGAGCTAAGCCACAGGTGGGCACCCTAAACAGCCTCAGAACTGTCTTGCCTGGGCTAGGAACTGGGCTCTATCCTCACTGTTCCAGGATACCCCAAGCCCGACTCTGACCATTCGAGCTCCCACAGCCCATGGGGAGGGTCTCTAGAAATTGCTACATTAAGAAAGGGCCACAAATAAGTCATGGAAAGTATGTTTGCGTAAAGCAGTAGTTTTCAACCATTACTATATATCAGGGTTGGCAAAGGAGCTTTTTAAAAATGCTGATACCTGGGATCTGCCCTCAGAGATTGGGATTTAGCTGGTAGGATGGGGAGAGGAGGCAGGCGGCTGTATCTTTCAAGAGCTTCCCCAGTGATTCAAACAGGCAGTCAAGCAAAGTCCGTAGATGAGGCTGGTGGCACACCACTGAGAAGGCATCTTCTCCACAGCCAGCAGACTGTTCCCTGATGTGTCTGCTTAGCAGTGCACGGGGTGTTTATAGCTAGGGCTTTGGGGGACTCTCTGGTTTGGGGGCTGGCTTGGACATGAGTGTCAGCTCTGGGACCTGTCACAACTTGGTCCTATGGGACACCCAGTCTAGGGTTCTCTTCCCCAGTCAAGCATCCTGCCTCTTAAGTGCTTTGGCAGGAGGACAGAGGTCATGACCCCATGGACAGAGGTGTCCAGGTACAGTACAGGCTGAACTGAAGCTGGGAGGGGCAGGGCACAGCTGCTTACAGGAAGCTTTGTTTGGAAGTGTTGGTCACCCAGCTGCCAACGCCCACCTGTCCCTGCTGAATCCCAGCAATCTTCATTTGGTGTCCTGGTTGCCGAGAGGTGTGGCCAATGGGGGACTTGCTGACCTCGCATTTTCCCAGCCTCTTCAGAGCTCTCAGAGGTCCCACTTGAGTTCCTTTAGGAAATTTTTGCTCCCTCAGCTGCCACTTGCTTGAAAGCAGAGCTTTTCTTTGAAGAGCTGGCCTGCCTCCCTGGCCTTCAGCCTGTCCTGTTTCGTCTGGGGGTTTGAGGGCATGGAGAGGGATCTTCTCATGGAGATGAGGCTGACCTTGTGGATCAAAACAAAGTGTGCCATTCCCAGCGGGCAATGCCAGGCCTTGGACCAGAGGAGCATGAGAATGATCAGGCACAAGGGGTTGGGGTGGGGCACGCTCCCTGGAAAACCAGTGTGTCTCCTTCCTACATTCTGGGGTCCCAGTTATGATCCAGAGGGTAAGACGAGGCCTCACTGTGTGATTCACAGTGAGGGTACAGAGGAACATCTGCATCTGCTCCCAGCCTGGTCGGGCCAGGGCAGGCCTAGGCGATGGCCTTTGAAGAGATCACATCTGGTAGGAGATGAGCAAGGAGGCAGGGCTGCCCGGGCTGTGTACCCCTGTTGGGGTTGTCTGGCCTGCCTTGGGGTGAGAATGGAAGTGTGGGTTTCTGGGGAACCTGCTTTGGCTTCCTGCATGTGTGTGTCTGTGCAGGGGAGCAAGACTGATCGAGGGATGAGGCTGGTCTCTAAGGTCTTACGCCGTTCCCCATACGTCAGCTGTTCTGTCTTCTCCTTGCCCTGCCCCACAGCTCTGCTGTACAAGCCCATTGACCGGGTCACCAGGAGCACCTTGGTCCTGCACGTGAGTGTCAGCTCGGTGCAAGACTGAGTGCGGGGTGGCGGGCGCTGGAATCAGTGAGACAACCCATCTGGGGAGCTGGACAGAGGGTCCCTGGGCCTGACTGCACCTGCCTGGCCTGCAGTGACCATGCCAACGGGAGCAAAGCCGAAATATAGCTTGGCTACTAAGCTTGACAGGTGGCCAGATGCTCCTTAGGAGCCAGGCACTTCCTGCCTCCCCAGCCCTGCCTAATGATCTCCAGGGTCATTGGAGCAGCAGTGGGGTGGGGTGGGGGTGTCTCCCAGCTGCTTGGTGAGATGAGACTCCACCTGGCTCTTCCTGCTGGGAGGAGGAGCAACGGCTCCAGCAGGAACAAGTCCTCGCCCTCGCTGCTCTGACCCTAAGTTTCAGTTAAGACTGCAGGCATGAGCCATGTGACCATGGGGATCCCTGAGTGCCCCCCTCAGAATCCCTTTGGTGAGGGTTGAGTATTCCCCACTGTCTTCCCGTGGAGCCCCAGAACCGCTCCCCTGACTCACCACCCCATCGCGTCCCAGGACCTGCTGAAGCACACACCCGTGGACCACCCAGACTACCCACTGCTACAGGACGCCCTCCGCATCTCCCAGAACTTCCTGTCCAGCATCAATGAGGACATTGACCCCCGCCGGACTGCAGTCACAACCCCCAAGGGGGAGGTGAGCTTAGGACCCCACACAGCCTAGCACCCAGGCTGAGTAGGGTGCAATGGACCAAATCACCCATCTACACTCTTCTGCACCCCTGGGCACTGCAGGCCTGTCCTCTAGGCTTCTCCATCCCTGATCCCCATTACCCAGGCAAGGACAGGTCTTCAGGCCCTGGACTGAGAGCTTTAAGTTCAGTGTCTCATTCATCTTCATAATAATTCTCAAGGCAAAAGAGGAAGCTGAGGCTTGGAGAGTCTCTGCAGGTCTGGCACAAGGTCTCTTGGCCATAAGTGTTGGCACTGGATTCTTTAGCTGAGGTTATCTGTCTGTAAGCCTCATGCACTGCAAAGCTGGGGCTCTGGCTATCTCATAACTGAACGCAAACACCCACCTCTGGGCAGTATGATGTCCTCAGCGTCCCTGGAATATAATGGTTAAGTCTGAGGGAGCTCCGGGAGTCTGAAGGAGTGGGAGCTCTGAGCTGCCTCTGATCATCCTGCATGAGTAGGTGGGCAGGAGCTAAGGACTGAGCCAGGTACGAGAGGTGGCTGAGGCTGCCAGTTGCTGGACTGTCCCGGGTGGGCACCTAGATGTGGCACAGCAGCACCAGTTCCTTGGGGGCCCTTCTTGGTGGACGGGCGGGGGCACCCAGTGAAGAATCAGAACAGTTACCCACATGGGTCAGCACTCGGACCCACATACAGTGCTTCCTGCCCAGGAGAGGTAATTAAGTGGCATTTAGGAGTGAAGGCTGGCTGGGTTTATGCTCCTTCGTTACATTTATGAGCTTCCAGTGTCTCCTGGGGAGGGAAGTAATGAACGACAGGGTCTGGAGAGTGACTAATGGGGCATGGACAGCTGTCCCTGTACGCAGCTCCCAACCCTGATTTGCAAAGCCTAGTTTGCAATCACTAGTTTGTTTGACTCAGGGATGTCTGGAAGATCGCCACAGGGCTTACAGCACTGTCAGTTTCAGATCATTTTAATTGTAAACTTTTAACCTGTTCACCTACATTTGCAGCATATATAGGTCACATGGTATATAACATATACACAGAACACTGGAAGACTCAGACAGCCCCAGAGAAGCCCTTTGGCCCTGAGGCTGGCAGGGAGGAAGCTGGAAGTTCTGCATCAAGCAAAATGCTCTTGACCATCCAGAGCTCACATTAGAGATGGCTGCAGCTTCCCCGGGACACTGCTATGGCCCCTTGGAGGATAGCCCAAGATCTCCCATCCACCTGGGGGTAGTTGAAGAATCCACTCAGAGCTAGCATTAACAGGCCTGAGTGAGTCTAAATTGAGGTGAACTGAAATTAGATCAGCTTCTTAGCAGGGTTGGGGGTTTCTGGGGCTGGGTGGGGAGGGGAGGGTTTATGCCCCAGAGTGGAAGAACCAACTGGTCTGGGACTAAGGTCTCTCCAGGTGGGAGCTGTTGAGTGCTACGGGAAGTTCTGAAGCTACCATTTGTTGATCACATACTATGGGCCACGCACCATGCTTCATAAATCCTGCCTTATGGGGCAGGTGACATTATCCCCATTTTACAGATGAAAAGACTGAGACTCATGGAGGTCAGAGAACTTGCCCAAGATCATAGCCAGAAAGTGGCAGAGTCCTCATTCAAGCCCGTGTCCGTGTGATCCCAAAGCCAGTACTCCTAACCACCAGGCAGTACGGCCCCTCCCTGCAGCACCCCCTAGCAGGAAGGTGCCCCAGGACAGGCTGGGTACTCGGCAGACTTCCCCTGAGCTGGTGCGGGTGGGTGTGCCATCTCTCTCAGACGCGGCAGCTGGTGAAGGATGGCTTCTTGGTGGAAGTGTCGGAGGGCTCCCGGAAGCTGCGGCACGTCTTCCTCTTTACAGATGTCCTACTGTGCGCCAAGCTAAAGAAGACATCTGCGGGGTGAGTATGGGTGAGCCTAGAGTGCGAGGTGAGAGGGTACTAGGTCCTGCCTCCTGTGGAGCTGCCCAGCAACCTGGGGGCAGTCTGCATTTTTTTCCCCTTATAAAAATACATTAATTAATTTTGTTTTGCACATAGCCTTTTGTTAAGAATAAATCATGTTTTTAATTATAAAGATAATATAACTAAATTACAGGGAAAAAACCCATCACATATGCATTTGTCTCCTGCTGCTCTATTTCCTTCCATTTAAAAAAAATGAAAAAAATGTTCTTATGTTTTTTCATGCACTTGTAATCAGAATGAATACCCAATTTTGGGCTCTGCTTTTTCCATTTCACGTCATAAGCATTTTCCCTGTTGCTGCTTAATCTCCATAATCATCATTTTACTTTTCCTGCGTGATGTTACAAGTGGATATGCCATAATTTAGTTAAGCATTCTCCTTTTATTAGACATCTCTAAATTTTTGCTAACTGCAATTCAGTGAATATTCATTAAATTTGCTATCATTTATTGAGTGCTTATGCTATGCCAGGTGTCATGACATACTTTGCATGTATTATTTCTGATCTTCCCAACAAAGTAGGTATTATTATTCCCATCTCACAGATGAGAGAAAAAACTTAGAAAAGTTAAATAAGTTGCCCAAGGTCACACAACTGAAAGTGGAAGAGATGGGATTTGAACCCTAATCTGACATGAAAGCTTCTTTCCACTTCCATCTCCATGCCCAGTGTTACAGGTCCACTCTGTGCCACGGGCAGTAAAGGTCATTCACTTTTCATGCCACATTCTTCCATCTACCTTTCCTTATCACTTACTGCGTGCCAAGTATACTACCTTACAGTCCAAGGGAGAAAAGCCGTTGGCTCATGCAACACCAAGAGACTGGAATGACAGGTGGCAATCTAAATCCCAGGGGATGAGAGAGGAGAGGTTATTCTGAGCTTCAGTAGTGGGGATAGACTCCCTGGAACTAGGTCATACTTGACTTGAGGTAACTCTAAGGCAGAGATGGCAGTCATAAGCAAACCTACCTATATTTGCAGTCCTTTGCCATGGCAGACGTTGCTAATGAGCCATGACACTATTTCCCACTAGCTTTATAATCCTCACCCAGCACCCCATGTGACCCCTGTTGATCAGAGCCGGCATTCAAACTCACGTGGATTCCATCTCTAGCCTAAAGGATAATGAATATGAGCTAAGTATAGCGAGGCTAGGAGGGAGGGGAGAGTGTGGGGTGGGGAGTCAGAAGGTGTGAGCCCACTTATAGTCCTGTCCTTGAGGTTTGGGATGTTTAAAAACCTACTGGGCCAGAAGACTGTCAAGGCCCAGGTGAGAGCCCTCGCTGCCTGACCGTCATTACTCTGCATGTGTGTTTCCTGGTCAGACTCCTCAAGGACACGAATCATTCTTGCCTGTGACGAGTTCTCATTACATCCCTACCTGGGGTTTTTTTTTTTTGGTTCCAGCAGTTCGTGCTTGAAGAGCCAAGGTCCCTCTGGCTCATGTCTCCCTCTGGCTTGTTTGCAGAAAGCACCAGCAATATGACTGCAAATGGTACATTCCCCTGGCTGACCTCGTGTTTCCCTCCCCTGAGGAGTCTGAGGCCAGCCCCCAGGTGCACCCCTTCCCAGACCATGAGCTGGAGGACATGAAAATGAAGATCTCTGCCCTCAAGAGTGAAATCCAGAAGGAGGTGAGCAGAGCTTAGCATCTGAGCCGGACGGGGAGTGGGGGTTCTTTGAACCAGGCATGCAGGAGAGGCAGAAGGAGGGAAAGTTGTAAGGCTAGGAAGTCTGATAAGGGAGCCAAGGTGCAAAAGTGGGGGGCCTCAAGTGTATATGTACAGGCTCAGGGAAAGACTGACCATGGCAGATTAGCACTGAGCAGATGGAGGAGGGAGTCAGTGCTCAGAATTTAATGGGGTTCATTATGGAAACTTCCTGAAGAACAGTGCATGTCAAATACTGCAGAAAAGGGAAGCAGGAGGAGAAGGCTTCCTTAAGGCAAAGTGAGATGTGTGCAAGAGAAGGACCTGGGAGGTCTCTTAGAAACTGACAGACCAAGTAGCCAAATAAAGAAAGAAAGAGGGGCCTTGAATATCACAGTTAACACAGAAGCTTGTGCCCTGACAGAGAAATGAGGTTGTTGTCAAACACACTGGAACATTCAGACATTTATCATGTATTAGGCTGCAAAGGAAATCTCAAATTTTTTAAAAAGTTGATAGCATCTGATCATGTTCACAGACCACAGTGCAGCAAAATTAGAAATCAACAACCAGAACGTAGTTAAGTATATCCCTGGAAAGTTAGACCTTCCAGTGTAAAGAGGGAATCAAAATAGAAACTGCAAACTGTATAGAATTATAGAATGTGAAAATGAGAACACCACATAAGAAAACCCATGGGACATTGCCAAGGTGCTATTTAGAGGAAAATGTGTAGCCTTAAATTCATATATTGGGAAACAGTGGCTAGAGGAAAGCACCCCAGAAGGAGGGCATGGAGAGGGTGTGGAGAGGCTTGCTTGGTTAGCCTGGTCTCTCCTCCTTCCCCATCTAAGCTCAGCTTCGGCCTCACCTCCCTTGGGAACCTTCCCTGATATTCCCCCACTGGTTCCTGACTTGGCCTCTTTGCTTTGCTTTGTTGCTACCAAATTATAATCGCGCAGTCTGCTTTGTTTTCCCCACTAGTATTTGAACTCTAGTGAGGGGGCTGTTTTCTTCATGTCTTTGTCCCTAGTACTTAGCACATAGTGAATAGATGCTTCATTGAACATAGATGCTGAATTGCCAAGGAACACCTTACCAGGTGGCCTCGAAGGAGCCGTTCAGCTTGGACATCTCTCTCTCTGAAGGAGAGGAAGACCACACTGATAACTCCAGGGGTGTTTGGGGCAGAGCAGTGTCCTAGAACTGGGAGTCTGATGGGGGGTGTATCTGCCCAGAGGGAAGCACAGGTGTCCTCCTGAATGGCTGCCCCCCACTCTGCCCCTGCCTCCATTGTGCCTGTTTCCCCACCTGGCACTGCCCCCCAGCCCCACCCCAGAGGCATCCTGCGTGCGTGTTTCTCACTCAGTCTTGGGAGCTGGCAGGCTTTGTCCCTTCCCTCCTGCCCCAGGTGTGCAGACATGGCCCTCTGCTCAGTCAGATCAGTACTGACTGAGCTCCACTGGCTATTGGCTGCAGGGGTTTGCCGGACGCCCTCACAGAGTTCCTTGTCCCGTGGAGAAGGCAGACGTGACCACAGCATATGACACAGCGTGAGGAGAGCCACTGGACAGGCACAGAGTTGTTCGCTGAGTCACAGAAGAAGCAGTGATTTATTCTTTTAATAACACTTTTTTAAACTCACAAATTTTTTTTCTAATCACCAAAGCAACACTGGCATATTACAACAAGAAATACTGAAGTATATATAGCGTAAAACTGGTCATCACCCACCCCCATTGTTGAAGATGGAGGTGTATTTTTCTATACTCATATATACCTTTAAGGGGGTGTGGAGTATATTTTTTTTAAATGAAACTGAACAACATTCAGTTTTGCAACTGAAGCTTTTCGCTTAAAGACGCACCTTTGAGCTCTTAGTAGCAGATTCTTTTTAACAGCTGCATCCTATTCTGTTGTTTGACTGCACAATGATGTATTTGGACATTTAGATTTTTTTTTTGTTTCTGTACTGTTAACAGGCAATTCTGCAGGAAATATCACTGCACTCATATTTCTCTCTGGTCCCCACAAGGCTGGAGCCGAGGGCTTCTGCTTTTAATTGCCAGGTTTACCTCTGAAAAGATTGCATCTGATTAGGTTCCCCACAGCAGTGTGTGGGTGTCACTGTTCCCCAACACTGGCTGTGAACACTTGTTACAAATTTGCCAACCTAGTGGGGGAAAAATGCTGTGGAGATGAATTCTAACTGAGGAGCTTGAGGATGGTGTTGGAACTGAGACTTGAAGCATAAGAGCAGTTAATAAAAGGGAAGGTGTCCTTTATAAAATAAAAACTTGAAATATTGGAGAAGGGGACACTGGTGAAGAGGGAATGCCTTGTTAGAGAATGGAACTAATACTGGGAGGCTGAGGTGGAGGGTTGAGGGGGCCATGGTGGGGGAGCCTGGGTTTTGTGGTTGGAGCCCAGCCTTGGGAGGTGCCACGTGCCAGGCCAGGAATTAGTGAGGGCTTTACAGTGAAAGGTGTCTGAGGTTTTTAAGCAGGGCGTCTTGATGGTACCTCGGATTTAATTTAGAGATGACTGAGTGACAACACAGAGACTTAATGCCACTGAAATAAGATTTTTATTCCTTAGGGAAGGGGGCATATCATACAGTGTAGGGCCATAGGGGAAGCACCAGGTTTGGTCAGGGGGCAGAAGGAGCATGTGGAAGGCGCGGCCCAGAACCTGTATCATTGTGGGAAAGGAAGGAGGGGGAGGCCAGTAGCTTTGGCCTGGGAGTTTGTAGTTGTCCGGTACCTATCTCTAGGTTATGTGGGGCAGAGGAAATATTAGCTTGACATGTGAGAGGTAGATAAAGGAGGTGGTTGAGGGTATGATTCCAGATTGGTTGCTTTACATAGAAAAGGTATGTGCCAGGAGAAGTCCTTTACTATTTTAGGAATTCGCTTACCCTGGGTGAGGCTGTTTTCTCCCTGGCCAGATAGGCCCCCAAGATGTCAAAGCATTATAAAACACAGGAAAAGAAAAAACAAATAAAGTGGAATGTAAGTGTGAGGGAAACCATCTATACCCTCTATTCCCTGCAGAAAGCCAACAAAGGACAGAGCCGAGCCATTGAGCGCCTGAAAAAGAAGATGTTTGAGAATGAGTTCTTGCTGCTGCTCAATTCCCCCACAATCCCATTTCGGATCCACAACCGGAATGGAAAGGTCAGGAAAGGTTGGGTTTGCCCCCTTCCTCAGTCCAGGGCTGCCCGCTCTCTATGGTTCCTGACCCTGATTTCTGGAGATCAGAGAGTCAGGCCCCCAACTCCCGAGGAGGCTGCCATGGCTCCTGCCCTGGACTCCCTCTCCTTGCTGGTGTGGAACAAGTGTCCTCTGCTGGCCATCAGTGGCACTGCCACTCCTGTCACTAAGCTTCCCAGGAAGGAGGCCCTCCTCCCAGCTGCCTCCTTCTCCAAGCGTAGGGGTACCTGGATAAGAAGGAGCTTTGTGGGGACCCCAGAATCCAGAAATGTACTTGGCCTTACTGTGGTCACCCCACTGGAGTCTCATTTCTCTTCAGAGCTATCTGTTCCTACTGTCCTCGGACTATGAGAGGTCAGAGTGGAGAGAAGCAATTCAGAAACTACAGAAGAAAGGTAAAGTCCTGCCCGACACCACACTGCCCTGATAGTGTCTGTGGCAATGAGGGGCCTTTTGCATTTCCGTGCACTTTCATGTCCAGTATCTCCTCTTTGACTCTCAGTCACTTATTAAGCACCAGGGCAGATAATGCTTAATTGCCATTACTGATCAACTGAACCCCAAGGAATTGAGGTGATTTGCTTAAGACGTACAGTGAATTAGAAATAGGACTGGACCCAGAGCCCAGGATTGTCCGTCTCTTTCTCTTGCACCCACTGTCTCACACACATTCATGAGCCTATCCAGGTAGATTCTCCCATTCTTCTCTTTGACTGTCCCCATGTGAATGTCTACAAGTCTAACCTCCCTTCCAATGATCAACTCTGCCCCTAAATCCTGCTGTAGCCCCAAAGAAGAGCAGCAGGTCTTAGTGGACCTGTGATGATGTTCCCCCCTCTCGGCTCCTCCTGCAGATCTCCAGGCCTTTGTCCTGAGCTCAGTGGAGCTCCAGGTGCTCACAGGATCCTGTTTCAAACTTAGGACTGTACACAACATTCCTGTCACCAGCAATAAAGATGGTAAGACCTGAAGTCCAAGGCTGCCCTGTCAGCAGGTCCAAGGTCCCAGGGCATTTCTGGGACCTTCCACAAGGGCCTAGCCAGACACTTGGCTACAAATGGTTGATCTCTGCTCGGGCTGGAACAGCTCAGTTGCCAGATGCACAGAGAGCTTGAATAGGGGTTGTTCCCTGCTGAGTTCCCAGGTAGCCTGAACCCCTTCCTAGCCGCCTCTGGCTTGAGAGAAGAATTCGGCCCCCCGGTGCACTGGGATGCCGTCGACATGCTCATGAGGTGCTCAGATGATGAGGCAAAGGGTGGTGATGGTAGGGGAGGGTAGGTGGGTTAGACAGTGTGTGAGAAATAAGGCTGGAAGTGTCCAGGGACCAGGTCTTGAATACCAAGTAAGGGAGTTTGTTGTTCAAGCAGAGGAACCTACAGGAGGTTTTTGAGCCAGGGAAAGCCATGATTGGGGCTGGTAACTGGCCTGGAGTGGGGCATCTGGCTGTCCGTGGGTGCTGGGAAGGCCCCACCCTGTGGAAGGGATTTTGGAAGCAAGCTTTCCTCTGCATATGGAGGTCATCTGCCTCCTGTGTCCCAAAGAGGAGGCAGAGATGGGCCTTCTCTCTTCCATTGGCACAAAGTGACTTAAATTGGTTAATTTTCACTTCAAAAGGCTACAAGGAGGAGGACAACCATGGGATAGGAAGGATTCAGAGGGGGAGGGAAAGTTCCCCTGCGGAACAGTAGGAAATCCCTGGCCCAAGATGGAAGGTGTGGAGTGGCCTCCCGGCTGAGCAGGAGCCACCAGCTCCCGTTCCAAGAAGCAGTGGGATCTGGAAACTTCTCCATGTAGCCACCAGGTGGTGCTGTGAGACCAAGGCTTCGACGGTGTCTCACAACCTTTCCTGCCTCCAGCCAGCTTGGGGTGAGGGGAGGATGAAGCCAGCCTCTCACCACTCTCTACTGTGGGGCTTCTCTCTCTCTCGCAGATGACGAGTCTCCAGGACTCTATGGCTTCCTCCATGTCATCGTCCACTCTGCCAAGGGGTTTAAGCAGTCAGCCAGTAAGTGCCCTGAGCACCAGCCCAAGGAAGAGGTTGGGTGGGCTGTTCATCCTTTCACAGAAGGTGCCTGTGGGCCCAGTGCATGGGCCCTACCACTGCCCACCTGCTCTGCTCTGCTCTGCCCAGGCTGGGACCCTGCCAGCTGTCTTGAGCCGTGGGGTGTACACCCAAAGACCAGGAAACAGCTCCTCTTGATGGGAATTGTCCCTGCCCTTTGTTTCCGAGGTCTGCCCTTCCCAAACCCTCCTCCACCCCCAGGTGTCCAAAATCCTGGACTCCAACCTCCCATCTGCTGATTATAAGCTGTGTGACCTTGGGCAAGTCCCTGAACCTCTCTGAGCCTCAGCTTCGCTATAAAAGGCAATCACACTCGGTACTACTGACCGAAGAGCAGGCTTAAACATTGTCATGTCCATGCAGCGCCAGCACACTGCCACACACGTCCCTTTTTCTCCCTTCTTTATCACCATCTCCTAAATCTGTGCAGTTTTTCACATGATATGATTACACCTTTTGTTTAATTTTTCTCCCTATAGGAATTTGTGAGTCAGTTAGACAGCTAATAGTTTCTATTTGCCAGATGAGACAGCCAAGTCACAGAAAGACAAAGGACTTCACATCACACAGAATCAGACATCCAGGGCTCCTGTGTCCTCTCCTGTTAGGCTGCCCCTTCCACTCCCTTCTCTTCCTCTCTGGCAGGTGAGTCTGCCCTTGACCTGCCTCAGTAATATACATGCAGAGGTTATACATTGGCTTGCAGACAGCCATCCAATAAACGTTTGCTGAGAAGCCCGGTTCCTGGGGGAAACCAGCCTCCCCTCTCTAGTCCCGTCACCCCAAGGCAAACCGTGGTTAGAGCACCTGTCATATTATTTTGTCACTTAAAATCTTCCTCTCCCACTGTGAGTCCTTAGCAGTCAGAAACCATATCTCCTTGGGTGAATAGGAGCTCAGAAATGCTGAATGAAGTAGTTAGTTTCCAGACACCTACTGTGTGTCTGGTACCTTCCCAGGTGCTGGAGAAAATGCAGACATGGCCAGTGTGTGGACGACGCCGTGGCGTGTTCAAAACCTTTTCAGGTGTGGTATCTGATCCTCCTGGCATCCCTCTGAGGTCACCGACATCACGACACACGGAGCAGCTGAGGCCCAGAGGGCACAAGGGATTTTCCCAGGGTCACACAGGCAGGTCACACAGGTGAAGAGTAGGACGCTTGTCTTCTGACACCAAAGCCCATGGTTTTCCCTTTAGAGCAGCATTTCTCTCAATATGGCCAAGGTCACTGAACTCATCGCTCTGCTGCTTGTACATGTGGCAGCTTCCTAGACCCTCCCTAGTCCCGTGGAATTCCCTCCTGGGGTGTGGGGTGGCACTGCCCAGGAATATTCTTGGTTAGTAAGCTCCGTATGCTGTTACACACCCGAGTCTGTGGCCCACTGAGCTGGACCAGGGGTCTCACCCTTCCTCTCGGCTTCCTGTTGGTTGGGATAGGCCTCGGGCGGTCCACTGGGGTGAGGCGTCCCACTCCTCCGGAGCAGGTGTCCAGCCTCTCAGGCTGGGCTGTGGTGGCTAGATATGGGGTGGGCCGCTACCTGATCTCTCCTCACCTCCAGACTGTCTTCACGTCCTCCATCCACTGGCCCCCTGACCCGCTCAGACATTCATTCTGACCGAGGGGGTTAGGCCCCTGAATCTTCCACTTTATCCCAGTAAACTCATTATGCCTGCACAGGCAGACCTAGGGGCCAGGCATCATGATGATGAAAGCACTAAGAGGGGCCAGGTGGTCTGTGCAGAGCTGGGGCTCGAACCCGGTCAGTCTGACTCCAAAGCCCTTCCTTTTATCCCATGAACGAACCTTCGACAGAGGGTTTACTCACAGCAAAATCAGTAAATGGTGATGGCACTACATGCCCCTCTACCTGTCAGCTACCCAGGCCCATTCCCTGATCTGGCGGAAGCTGGGGGGGGGCTTTAGGCCTCTGGCCCTGTTCTCCTATTAATCTGTGCCCATTCCCTGTGTGCTCTGATACCCAGTTATGTCTAGTCTGTGTCACACCCAACTAGAGACAACTTGGGGGCAGCTCTACCCACACTCTCTTCTGCAGGAAAGCCCTTCTGACAGAGAACAGCCTAGCTGGGCAACTCCCAGGGCCTGGGAGGGACATCTGCATCCGCCCTCTGAGCTGTGCCCCTTTGCCCCTTGATCCACAGTGCGGAGGATCGGCTCTAGTGTCCCGAGCCACCCCACCGATACACACCATTACCCTGGGAAACAGCCTTGACAGCTCCCGTGGAGAGGGAAGGCTGCCCAGGTCAGAGCCTAGGGGGAGTGTGTCAGTGTGCCCAGAGCCTGGGATGCATCTCATCAGTTGGGTCTCCAGTAGAGGGGAGATGTTCAGCCTTCAAGGCCATGGTCTAAGATGGAAACACCAGGGAATCTGCCCCCAGCCTTCCACCAGTTTGTTACCTGAAGTACTTGGGGGGTTCATTCATCCCACAAATATTTACTGTGTGTCTACTATGTGTAAGCCTGATTCTTGGTACAAATGGTACCCTAGTGGCTGAGAAACCAAGGCTTCGGGTTTTGTGGTGTTGATGTAATGGAGAGAAGGGAGACAGACATACAAACAGAAAAGATGACTTCCGTCAAAGTTCAGTACTAGGCAGAAAACAACAGACCAAGCTTTCAGAATGTGGGGAGGGGCACTTTTGGTTGTCACAGTGACTGGGGGTGACCCAAAGGCCAAATGCCCTCCACAGACTCCCACCCCCAGGGCCAGTGACACCGTATCAAGGAACCGGGGATCCGGGAGGAAGGCTCCTCACTCCTCGGGCAGTGTGGGCAGTGTGGGCAGTGACGGCCCTGGCATGAGGCCAAGCTAATCCAGGGGACAGAGGGACAGAGGGACTGCTGGTGCAAGGGCCCTGAGGTGGGAGCTGGTGGCAGGCGGGCAGGGTGGGGCAGAGACATCTAAGGAGAGGGCAGAGAACCGGGATGGGCCAGAGCACACTGGCTGTGGGGAGCGCTGCCCCTCAGCAATGTGGGGAGGGACAGATGCCTGGTGCTTTTCCCGCCTGTGTTCCCGAGACTTGGGCCTCACTTGACATCTCTGCCTGTCCCCTGTGCAGACCTGTACTGTACCCTGGAGGTGGATTCTTTTGGCTATTTTGTCAGCAAAGCCAAAACCAGAGTATTCCGGGACACGACTGAGCCCAAGTGGGACGAGGTGAGTGGAGGGGGCTGGTGTCTCCCCAGGGCCCTTGAGCTGACCACCCACCCTGCCCAGCCCACTTCCTGTTGGCTGGGGATGGCCATGCCTGTTGGTTCGGCCAGCTCTGTCCCTCTGACCCCTCAGCCCTCCACTCCCTGCCCATATGGCTTCTGACCGCACGTCTGTGTCTAAACATGGGGTTTTCAGCTCAGACCCCAAACTCCACTTCTTCAGTAATTTGGAGGCCTCTGGAGCTCCAGAGAGTGAGGACGCCCTTCCACGCCTCATGAGGTGGTCCTGCCTCCTTCTCACCCTCTCAAAGTTGGGGCCCACACCTGCCAGGAAGCCGTGTGTCCCACCCTTGCAGGTTCAGGAGTATGCCATGTTTCCCCAGGAGTTTGAGATTGAGCTGGAGGGCTCTCAGTCCCTGAGGATCCTGTGCTATGAGAAGTGCTATGACAAGACCAAGGTCAACAAGGACAACAACGAGATTGTGGACAAGATCATGGGCAAAGGGCAGATCCAGGTGAGGCCCAGACGCAACCAGGGCACCAGGATTTTGAGGCTGTGTCCATGAAGGCTGAGCTTGATTAGCCATGTCTGCCATCGGAGGCGTGAGGCCCTGAGCATTTGCCGCAGACTGGAAGGGCTTAGGAACCACCAGGCTCCTGGGGGCTGGTCTCTTGCTTGCTTCTAGGCTTGCTGGGAGTGCACTGGCTTAGGGTGGGTTCTGTGGGTGCCGCGAGAGGCAGGTCCTGCTTCAGGTTAGGAGTATATATGCCTCAGCTGTGTTTCTTGGTGCCCTGTAAATGCATGTAGGGAAAAGGCCCTTTTTTGTACCCAGTCTCTGCAACATTCTGCCAGTTTTGAAGATAGCTGCTATTCATTTACCTGTCGAGAGGATGCAGGCTAGGAGGATGGCATTCAGCCTGGAGCCGTCCACACTCCGTCTGGCACCTTGTGTGGCCTCATGCTTGTGACACAGGTGGGCTGGTTTGGGGGTAGATTCTGTGACCGTGAAATCATGGGAAACAGGAACTGCTCCTAGGCTTGAACCCTGGGCACTGGGTGCTCTGAGCTTCTGAGCGATCGTTCTCACGTGATCTGGGTACGAGGTGCTGTGTGGTGCGTTGTTGCAGGAAGCGTTTGTTCTCCCGTGCACAGTGGAGGCTGCAGAGTTTGGTGTCTGGCTCTTGGCGGACCGTCCTTGGTGGCAGTGGCTCTTGAGGACTTGTGTGGGCCTCCTGCCCCCCTACCTGTCTTGCCTGAGTGTTTGAAAGGGGGAGGTGGGGGGTTATGGTGCCATCAAGTGGTGGCCAGCCATCTGCCTCATGTTGCTCCATGTTCCTGTGAATGTCCCTTCCTAACACTGTGGGACCTGCTCTTCAGCACTGTTGCCAGGGAGACAGTGCTGCCAGGCAACCACAAGCCAGGCCTTAATTATTTAGGAAATGGGGGCTGATAAGCGAGCTCTTTAATTCAGTCCTGGAAACTTCCTTCCTGTAGGGATGAGTGGGAGCCCCATCTCTACCCTCCTGGGCTGGCCCGTCTCACCCCAGGGCTTCTCAGCCCACAAACGTGAGCGGCCCCCACACTGCCTGGGTCACTGAAGAGTTAAAAAGGGGTGTCCGGGGCAGTTCACTCAGCACACCATGGGCCCCGACCCCTCCTGAACCCAGACTCCGGGGCTCAGTGGCATCACCCCCACCAGGACTTCAGCCTTGTTGCTTCCCTCCTCAGCCACATAAGCCCCAAGGGAAACACACCATAAATCATTACATCTTGGAGACAGGAGCAGATGGAGGTGGTGGGGGAAGGGGAGGAAGCCAGGTTATGTTTGGCAAAGCAGACAGCACAGTCTGGTAAGGAAAATGTTTCTGTGTTTAAGCTTTGAGGAATGTTAAATGCCTGGGAGTTGATATTAAAGGAAACACAAACCCTCTTGCTGCCAGCTGACCTGGGCCTGTGAGCGGCCAGTTCAGAGCCATTGTCCTCGGGGGAACTTTGAAGTGTCCAGCCCTCGACTCCAGCCCTTGGTGCAGCCCTTGGCCCTCAGCTGTGGAGCCATCTTACCCGCCTTCCCGTGAATCGGGGCTGGGGTAGTGGGGAGTGTCCGCCAAGAGTGGGCCAGGCCTCGTGGAGTCCCACTTGCCCTGTGATTGCCCTTAGAGCCACTGAAGATGACCGTGCTGGGTAGAGAGCCTGCACAGAGCTGTTCCCACGTGGGCCAGGCCCAGCAGAACCACGGAACGGTCTGTTCCCACAGCTCACTCCCACCTCCCTTCCTTCCAAGGAAGGAAATTGGCACCAGCCCCTGGCACACAGTTCTGCTCCCCTTCAGCAGGCACCGAGGATGGAGCCCAAGGTGGCCTCACAGTTAGGGCCATCCTGCGAGATGTTCAGGTGACCGGAAGGAAAGGCAGTTGGGAGAAGGCCCAGCCCTGTTGTCCCCACCCCTTCTTTCTAAGCCCACCCAGAGAACAGCAACGGGCCCCGTTTCCTAAGCTCCAGGTGTTTGCTCCACAATGAGTCTCCCTCTCTGGGTTTGCCTGATGTGGCAGTGGGAGCGAGGAGTCTGGGGGACAGGCCAGGGGTGGAGGACGGGGCGGCGTTTAGAGACAGATGCTCATCGCGTGGGTGTACACCACGGTGTACACCCGTTCTCAAACGCTGTCTCAGGTGGTCCTTCAAACAGCTGTATGAGGAGAACAACAGTTGTCTCCTCCCCATTTTACAGAAGAGGACGCAGGGGCTCAGGTGCCTCTGCAGACAGTGTGCAGGGAAGGCCACTCTCTCTCCTCTGTGCTGTGTCCCTATGACCCAGGCCTGTATCAAGGAATCTCCAGTCTGGGTGAAGGGCACTGGCATGGCTAGTGGCCTGGAGAATGAGCCAGCGTCATGTTCTACCCCAGCATCCTATTTTATGGTGTAAAGTGAGCCTAAGGTTTCCTTAGTCTGAGTCCTCTTACCTGTGGGCAGGGACGTTTCTGCCTGGTCTACCTGGAGGGAAGCAGAAAGAGCGTGCATGGTAAAGAGCCAGGGGATGGAGACTTCCTTTGCATTTGCAGTGTGCACAGTGCAGGGGCCTGGCCTCAGTGACTCTGCCAGACTGGGAAGACAAGTATATCAGTATATGCCAAGCCACCAGAGAACGAGGCGAGATGCCAATAAGGACAGTGATGCCCACATCAGAGAGCTTGCTGTGAGCCCGGCACCAGGCTGATACCAGCAGCTGTTATCTCAGGAAATCTTCATAGCACCCCAGGAGTAGCAGCGTTATCACAGCCTCAGAAATGAGAAAGCTCAGGCGCTAACGGGTTAAGCAGCCTGTCCCAGGCCAGGCCTCCAGCAGGTAGAAGAGCCAGGGCTGGAGCCAGAGCCCATGGCTTGCTCTCTGCAGGTGCCCCCTGTCTCCCGCTGTCCTGCAGGCAGGCAGATGTAAACTCGTGCCACGGGAATTCACAGAAGGAAAGATCATCGTGGGCTGGAGTGAGGGAGGTTCCTAGCTGGAGGTGGAGTGAGAGGTGAGAGGGGTTTGAAAGCACTGGGTTTTTTAAGTCCCCAAAACAGTGTTGATATTAACAGAAAATTGCAATAATAGTAAAGAGACTTGATGCATAATCATAAACCATCCCTACTCCTACTCCTCTCAAACAGCCATTTTATTTTGTGCCCTTTCCCTTCCTTGGGTATACAAATTTTTATGTAGTTTCAATCACCGTGCGTGTTTTGCATTTTTTCTACTTTCATGTAATATTATCATGAACCCCCTTTTTTCTAGGGCAGTATATAGTCTCCATAATGACCTTTTGTTTACACTGTCAAAAGTACTTCATACACTTTATAAAAATCATTTTACATAATGGCCAGCACATTAATTGCCATTTTAAGGGTCTGTATTATTCTAGCAAGGTGGGCAGGTTCTGATTGGCAGAAGGAGTGGGGTGGGCCTTCTGGGGGAAGGGCCCGCATGGCCAGGAGCAGGGAGGCAGGAATATGCAGGGAGTGTCCCTGGAAATGAAGGAGCTCACCTACCCTGAGAAAATAAGAGGGAGGTTGAAGGAATGAATACAAGAAGATCAGTAGGATTTTAGGCCAGAAGGAATCCTGGAGGGCATTTAATCTGATCCTGTTTTTTGGGGAGAAGGAAAGGGAGGTCAGAAAGGGTGAGTGACATAGCCACAGTCACCTAGCTCATTAGTGGTTGAGCGAGAGCGCCAAAGTCAGGGACCCAATCCCAGGTCGGTCATGCCTGGTCAGCTGCTGGGCAGAAGAGTGGGTGAACCGCTCCTAGCGGGTCAGGGGCAGACTTGGACGTCGGTCTGTGACTCTCGGGGTCTGCCCCTTGGCACTGCAAATGTAGTGGAAGACCCCACCGGCTCGCTGCATTTCTCCCCTTCCAGGCTGTCGTCCTCGGTTTCCTCCCCAGACTAGAGACCAGTACTTCAGATTCTACAGCCATGAGCCCCCTTCGTCTGCTTTGGCTCCCCGGCCCCAGGGGACTCTGGAGTATGTTTATCCCAGTCTATTTCCATCCAGGCTCCTCCAGGCTCCAGATGTGCTGTCCCAGACAGTGCCCTACCCACCGGCTGATTAGTGTATTCCCAAGAACCAGCCTTGTTTGATTGGCCAGGACAGAGCGAAGAGTTCTCCCTGAGAACCCACAGCTCAGTTTCTGCCCCTGAATCTGAGCTAGAGAGGGTCCAAGACTGATGAGCTCTCGAAGCCAGGGAAGACCCTCCAGGGCCCAGCTCCCCCATTCCCCAGCTCAGCCACAAGCCTGGGGACAGCCCCCCACCCTCAGCTCTGTTCCCTCCAGGTTGAAGTCAGCTTCACTTTCCCAGAGCCTGCTGAGGGCGGCCCTCCCTGGGTGTGGGAGTGCTCAAGACCCTGGGGCGGGAAGGGGCAGGCCCGGAGGGGAGCCCCAGCTGTCCCGGTGCCCCCTCACCCTGAGGGCTGAGTTCAGCCTGATGGGATTCCTCACCCTCCATCCTTTTCCCTTCCAAAGCTTGCAGCCTGTGCCTGAAGAGGAAAGGGGGGTTATTTCTTTGACATTCTTGACTTGGCTGCCTGGAAGCAGAGCTATTATAAACGACACTCAGGAGGAGGTCATGAAGACCAGTCCCCTGCTTTCAGGACCGGGAGTGGTCACAGAGCCCCGACTGGCAAGTCTGACAATATCTAGACCCTCTTACTTTTTGTTCAGCTGTGGTGTACATACCGTAAGATTTACCATTTTAGTAATTTTTAGGTGTCCAAGTCAGGCATTAAGTACAGTCGCATCATTGTGCGGCCATCACCACCATCCATCTCCAGAACTTTGTCATCATCCCAAACTGAAAGCTCATTCACATTAAACATCACTCTCCACTCCCCTTCCCCGCAGCCCCTGGCACCCACCATTCCTCTGTCTATGACTTTGACTAGTCCACGGGTCTCGTGTAAAGTGGATCCTACAGTTGTGTGGCTGGTTTACTCCACTTAGCATCATGTCTTTAAGGTCCGCCCATGTCGTAGCATGTGGCAGGATAAGCCTTCCTTTTTTTAAGGCTGAAGAACATTGTGTGTATGTGCCACATGTTGTTTATGCATTCATCCATCAGCGGACATTTGGGTTGTGTCCACCTTAGACTTCCTTACTTTTAAGCGAGGAAGAGAGCCTGGTCTCTGAGGGTGCAGATTTCACAGGCTCCTTCTCCTCTCCAGAACCAGGGTCCCCCCTGCCAACCCCCATGCCAATTACCCATCTCTCTGGAGCTGTAATAGGAGAGCAAGGCTCCACAGCCCCAGGGCACAGCTGGTCACCTTTAGCCTCTTCTAGTTGAAACAAACAGTTGCCCCCTGGCTTTCTCCCCCACCCCCCCCGAAGTTAGGCACCCCTGTCTCCTTGACCCTTTCCTCAGATGTCTTATTTATCCTCTGCTGAGTCAGTGATTTACAGAAATCAGCGTGGGATGTGCTTACCTGACATGAGGGTGGGGGAGGTGAGCCCTGGGCTGAGGGTCAGAAGACTGCATCTGTGTCCCTTGACCTCTGGGGTCCTCAGTTTTTTTCATCTATTAAATGTGGATAATTATTCGCACTCTGCCTTCATCACCAGCTTGTTAGGAGGCTCAAAGGATGGAATGTACCTGAAAGGGCTGGTCAGAGCTGTGACGTGCACATGTGTGCTTTCCCTAGTGCATTCATGCCTTCCTGCTTGTGGTGCATTCTCTGAGTGTCAGGCGTGGCCCTTGGATACGGTAAATGAACAGGACCTCGCCATGTAGTAAGGAAAACAGCACGTTAATCATTCACCCAGTGTTGAAGTGTTTGAAGCCAGGTAGATCTGGGATTCAGAGCCTGGCTTTCTCCATTCATTGGTCACTGTACCTCCCGGAGCCTCAGTTTCCTTACCTGTAAGATGGGCTTTAGTGAGAACTGAATGTGAAAGTCCATGATGCCATGGGCACAGGGCCCGGCACAGAGTCGGTCCTCATCTGATGGAGAGAGCCCTTTTGCCCAAGCAGGCAGGTCCAGGATTACCAGCCTCCTCCTTCCTGCTGGGATTCTGGGTGTAGCCTGTTAAGCAGTGCCTCTTCCCCAAAGCTGTCACCAGCTAGAGGGCCCCTGTGGTTGGGCCTTAGGCCGACTGAGCCCCATCTGTTTTCTTATACTGGAGTCAGACCAGCTTTGATGAACTGGCCTCGAGCAGGCAGAGAGGTCAGGTTGGGGCCCTCACCACTGCAAGCCTGAGGCTTCTCTGCCATGACCCCCAGCTCTTCCCACTTGGAGCAGCGCTCAGCTTGCTGTGGTCAGGCCCAGAGCTCAGAGTGAGGAGCTGGGAGCAAGGGGCCATTGTCAGCTGGGAGCTGCTTCCAGGTTTCAGTTACGCTGCAGAGCGTGAGAAAATACGGAGTGAGGGAATGAACATGAGTCAGGGGCCTACTAGGGCAGAAGTCAAGGTCTCCCTTGCCCCGGGTCCTTCCCTCTGGCCCCTGAGGGGTCTGTGGTCCACATTTGACTGCGCCAGAGTCAAGCATGCCAGCTTTATTGCCCTGGACGTCTGGGCTCTGGGGCCTAGGTCTGGTTCCCCTGGAGCCCCCTGCAGGTCTGAGCCACTGTGGTCCTTCATGTCAGGTACCAGGAGGTGTCTGCAGTCCTGCTTGGGTGGGATGACAGAGGAACATTAACATGGGTCCCTGACGCCCTCTCCCACTTCAGGCCACACTGACTGCAGCTAGACCCCAGCCACTAAGAGTGACAGGTCTTGACCAGGACTGGGGTGGGGGGTGGAGGTCAGCAGTGAGAAAGCGTTGGCTTGTGGGGTGCGCCAGACAGCTTTCCCTTTCATTCTGCCACCCTAGCGCTTAACCCCCAGCCTGGAACCTCAGCCCTCAGCCACTCCCTGCCCTGGGACACTGCAGTGACTTTCCAGCCTCTCTCCTGCCCCCAGCCTGGGCCAGATGTGCATGTCCAGGGAAGCGTCTGCCTCTGGAGTCCATGATATGAATCCTTGCTGCCTGCTACTCTCAGAGCTAGCCCACACACACAGGGAGCTGGGGGAGGTTGAGCGCCAGGACCATTCCTCCTCTTTCCTCACACACCATCTCCTCTCAGGGGCCCAACTGACTGGAGCTATACTTTGCCCACCCTAGCTGCTTCAGACTCATTTTTTCCCAGCACCCCACCTGCTATGATTCTTCAAGGCACGTCTGGATGCCTCAGTTATACTTGGAGAACAGGCAGCAGAACGGCAAAGCGAGGGGCAGGATTCCCGAGAGAGCCCGCCCTGCTGCCCGAAGACTTCCCCAGACTCGCCTGCAGCCTCTCCTCGCCCCTGTTTGCCGCCTCCGTCTCCCAGGTGTTCCTGATTTGGGGAGTCTAGACTCTGCCCAGTGGATTCTGGAGACAGGAAGCATGCGATAGGAAGATGGGGCCTCCAGTCTCTCTGTCTCCCTCCTGTCCCACTTGGGAATGCCACCTTGGTGGGCAGGCTTGGTGCCCGCTCCCCAGGCCCACCTCTCAGGGGCGGGCAACTAGCAGAGAAGCCAGTCCAGAAGGCATGTGGGGATTGATTCATGCAGGCCCTGAGAACGTCCAGACTCTCAACAAACCAAAAGAGGGGTGCTCTCCTCTTAGGTCTGGGCCGGGGGGGGGGCTGCTTGACTCAGCTGGTTTGATCGCAGCTCCACCACTTAATAGCCAGGCGGCCTCAGGTGACCTGAGTGTGTCCTCTCTAACCTGTGTGCGTATGGACAGTCCACAGAGGTGACAGTACCCGGTGTGCTGTGTACTGCACACCCTCAGGAGTGGCTAACCTCCCTACAGGCGGTTGTTATCCTCCTAGGTCATCCTCTAGGAATCCCAACAACTGACCCCTAGAGTGGTCCCGCTTTTGACTTTTTTTTTCAAAACCTTTGAGGAGAGGACTTCGTAGAAGAAGCCAGGGACCCAGGGACCTCCCTGAGCGAGGCTGCTGATCGGGGGCCTCCCTCCCTGCAGAGCCCACCGTGGTCCTTCAGTGCCAGCCCAGCCTTTGCCATGGCCCTGAGGGGTGTGGGCGGTGGTGGTACTGGGGGAGGATCGAGCCCCCAGGTGCAGCCTGCTCATAGCCTCGGAGGCAAGAGCTCAGCTGCACTGGCTTCAGGGCCAGTGTAACCCAGAAAACACCAGCCTGGCTGGCTCGCTGAATTGAGTGTCATCCCACTGGAAGGCCACCGAGAGGAGCCCACACCAGCAGAGCAGAGGCCCAGAGTTTTCCCAAAGCAGAGAGAAGGGTTGAGATAAGGCATGAGTTTCAGGGCCAGCACTCTGACCTGAAAGTCTCCGTAAAAATCTCCTAGTCTTCCTGACTTCCACATGTACCCCTCTCCCATGGCCATGGTCAAGAGAAACGGCAGTTCTCACGAGAAGTGCCCACCAGAACCGCTCTGAGCTCATCCCCTTGTGGGGAGGGCAGGGGCTTCGTCGGGCTCTGCCTGCAGAGCTCAGGTATGCTGGGAGGGCCCGAGGTGCTCCCAAGGGCTTCAGCCAGGGCTCTCTGCTCTCTGTTGCTGCTTTTATCTAAGTGGGGGGCTGGGAGACTTTGGCATAAGATTTCATTTGGAAAGAAAGGGAGGAGTGTGTCCTCTTTAAAAAAAAAAAACCATTGATGACCATTTGTCTGGTCCGAGCTCCTGTTCTGATGGTGGCTGCCAAGTCCACAGTGACCAGGCCAGACTGGTGCCCTGGGTCCCTGGTTCCCAGGAGCTTCCTTCTGGTTGGTCACTTGGAGCTCAGGGTTGGGTGAGCGAGGGCTGCTTAATAACGGAGAAGCAGAGAAAAGCTTGGGGGCTCCATGGGTCCTGACCTACTTTCAGACCCTTCTGCCTGAGGCTGTTACATCTTCAGCTCATGGCCTGGGGGGTCCCCCAGGGTGCTCTGGACACCTGTGTGCAGGGAGACCCCAGCCGTGCCACCTCCTTCCTGTGAAGAGGAGCAGGCAAGCAGCCAAAGGGGTCTGGGTGTTGTCTGGCCATGAGTTGTGTAGAGAAGGAGTGTATGGACATGGAGTGGGCGTGCTGGCCCACTCTGTCCCTGGGTGGCTTTTAGATAAGCAAGATGTTCCCAAAGGCTCAAGTGGATTTTCCATCCTTTTCCATGACCAAGTGTGCCGTGAGAATCACTAGGAGTTGCCAAGGATGTGCCATAAGGACAGTTCTTCTGGCAGTGGATAAGCTCTGGGCTCTTACAGCCTCTCCAGCCCACCTGGATCCACCAAGCACCCTGAAGACACCAGTCTGGGATGGCCATACAGAGTGGGGAGAGACTGTGTGGGGAATAGCACCGTGCTTTGCCCCACTGAACTGGGGCAGACCTTGGGAGATGGGAGACTCGCAGCACACTTCAGGCAGGCAAGGCTGGGCGGTGGAGCTGCGACCCCGTGCACAGCTGTCTAGCAGGCAGGACCCAGGCTGCAGAGTCCGGCCTGGAGAGCCTGAGAGTCCCCGATTGCTGACAGTTACTGCCTTGGAGGGTGGGTTAGTGGTGAGCTGTCCAGGACTCAGCTCAATACTGTGACCTGTTCGGGGTTCTCCCCACCTGGCATGCACTGGGTATCTATTCAATAATGAAGGAAGGAATGTGTAAATGAAGGAAAATACAGCTTTTAGGTTCAGTTCTGCCATTGGCTGCTCAGGGACTTTGAGCAAAATGTTCCTGTCCGTGGGCCTTATTCAGGCCTTGAACTTGGCAGATACTCAGAAAGTATGGATGGATAGATAGAAAAGCAAATGGGTCTCACTTTCTTAATCTCTGAAGATCTCTGCCCTTCCAACACACAGGCTTTGGTTAGGGTCGGTACAGAAGCAGGTGACACACACTAGGAATGCAGGGACCCCAGAGCCATGCTCTGGAGGGGGCTTACCTATCCCCACTTCTCACAGTTCCTCTGTGATGTGCCCCCTTCCCCACCAGCTCACTCACCCTCTGCAGTGGCCCTGGTCTCTCTGGGCTCCCAGGCACTACCCTGCTCTGCTGGTTCTCTCTCAGCCTGGATTTCTGTGCCTGTCTTTGGGCAGGTACCACTGTGGGTTTCCTTTCTGCAGCCCTCCCAGCCTCAGACCCTACCTTGCTGACACCGCCTTGCCTCCCAGCTCTGCTCCATGCTGTTCTCCTCTGGCCTCCAGGAGCATTCTTGGCAGACCTGACCTGTTCCTCCAGGTGCTCATCCTCAGCACGATCGCAGGCCCTCTCGGGCTCCCGGCTCCAGCACCCAGATTCTCTCTGTAGCCTACCGGGGCTCTCACCTCCCCGTCTCACTCCCAGACTGTCCTTGCTGGGGTGCCTGTGGCCGTAGTCTAACTGGCTGCCCAGAACCCCCCTTTTCTAGCTTACGGTCATTCGGCTAGAGGACAGGAACAGGGACTCATAATTGTAGTCCGGGCTGGGGGAAAGATGGAAGTCATTCCAGCGGGAAAAGGAGGTCACTCCAGAGAAGGGGCAGCCTCTTCCCAAGGTTCTGAGAAAGAACTTGCCTCGTGTTCACAGGCTGGAGGGTTTGCCTGGAAGTTGTGCCCACCCCCAGCTGTCCCCAGGGCAGCCCTGGTGTCAGTCCCTGCCTCTCCTGCCCACACATCTCAGGCTGCTTATTCGCTGTTGACCTTTTTTTCTTCAATGCTGCTGCTGGTCACTTTCACCTGATTTTGCCTGTCACAGCTGGGTGGCTGGCCCTAGCCAGCCCGGGTATACACCCTTCCCTAGGTGCAGCCCAGGGTCCTGCTGTGCAGCTCCCTAAGGACAGCCCTCTCACTCCTCTGGCAGAGAGCTTGGCCAGGGGACAAGGGAGGATAGGACAGTTTATTAGGAATGTCTTTAATTCCAAAGGCAGTGACATCCGTTCCTGTGGGCCTTACCACCCAGGCTCTGTTTATCCAGACAGGGGGCCCTTACATGTCCTCAAAGGCAGGTTCTGCCAGGTGTGGCTGAATGGAAGGCATGGGCAGAGGGGATGCAGTCACTTCCTGGGTGGCCAGGACAGCTTGGGCCTAGCCCATCCAGAGATGAGGAAGGCTCCCTGGTGGGCTGGCCCGCCAGAATTCAGACTATTGCTTTTGAGGAACTTGCTGGGAACATTTGTCTCGCACTCGCGCCCCCCCCCCCTCCCACATCTCTCCCACCCCCAGCTTGCTCCTAGACCATTGATTCCAGGAAGGAGTGAGTCAGGCTTGGGGAAGAGACGGCAGATCTGTGCTGTCCCCAGAGAGCAACCCCAGCCCACGGGGAGGAAAGGAAAGATGAGCATCTCAAGGGGAGAACTCCCCAACTCAGTTTCCCATCTGCTAAGGCACTTATGTCACCATGGAGACCAGTAGGCCACCCTTCATGCAATCAGAGCTTGCCTTACCCAGACAAGTGTTGACCCTGGGGTGCCTAAGACCAGCAAAGGGCTTTGGGAACAGGATCTGTGCTGTCCCCCTTCTCCCACACACAGTGAGGGGGGCACACCTTGTACAGCATTCCCCCAAACTGCACCCTGCGGCGTGTGACCCAGATAGAGGGAAGAGAACCTTAGAAAGCCAGCAAGGGGCCAGTTCTGAAGTTAACCAGCTGGTGGTGCCAAGCACTGACCATGTGTTTGCAGCGGGTGACCACGGGGTCAGCAATTATAAGGGCACCATACCAGCCAGTTACACAACCAGCAATTGCACATTGGCTGAAGGAATGCAGCATGAAGCTAGAGTGGACGGCCTTTTTCCACAGCTCTTTGGGCCCATGCCAACCCCTCCTCCTCCAAGAAGCCTGTCCTGATTCCTCTGACTAGAAATTTTCTCTCCTTTCACTCAAAAGAAAACAGCCAAAACTTTAGAAGACCCAGTGGTTGTGAACACCAGAGGATCTAGAGGAGATCTGCTCCTCCCTAGCTGCAACTGCATGATCTCAGGCAAGAGCTTTACCTCCCCGAGCCCCAGGCCTCAAAACTCATAAACTAGGACAGTAACACCCACGCCACAAAAGTTGTGAGGCTTAAATGCAATCAGGTATCTGTTAGTCCTTTGCCTGGTACCTGGCTCGTGACTGGCACTGTGAAAATCCTGGTTTCCTTCCTACCCTCTGCCTAGCTCTGCAGAGTGTGACATCCTGGATGCTCTAGGGCTTTGTGTACCCTGACCATCTGGGGTTCAGGCTTTTTTCTTTTCTCCAAACACCATGCTCTAACATGTTACATGCATAATGAGTCACCTCTCACTATGGCTAGAACATTCACCAACTTGAGGGTCAAGAGCAAGGTGTTACTTCCCTGTCTCCGAAGGCACCCAGCACAGAGTGACCAATGGCCCCCTTGCCAGTGGCACAAGCTATTGGGGGCCATGGGGTGCACGGCCTATGATTAAAAGTGACCACTGGAGGAGTACCTCTTGCTGGGCATCTCTAATCAGTGCCATCCTTTGCTCCTGTCCCTGGAGAGGGCCCACAGTGGCCGGTTCCCTCTGGGGCCACTAAAGCCCAGGCAGCTGCCCCATCAGAGTTCTTCATTCCTTACATTCCCAGGAGGAAGGTGGTGAAGACAGTCCATGCATATCTGGCCCTGTCACCAGGGTGGCATGGAGGGAGGCTTGTCGGGGCAGAAGTTGGGAGTAGGGGAAGCAGGAGTCCAGGGCAGTGCAGGTCCTTTGCGAGGACGAGGGTAGCTGTAGATGGCCAGAATTCCTGCCCCTGTTCCCTGCAGAGCCCCCTAGCTCCCCCACCAAGCTTCCCTCAGACAGTGCAGGCCCCCAGGGAGCAGCTCGGTGGGGAAGGGGTTAGCCAGGACTCAGAGAGGAAAGGGCTGGACTGTGTTTAGCTGCTCGTCAGAACTTTATTTAGCAGGGGCTGAAGGGAGGGGCGCCGGGTCGGTGAGGAGGATTCCAGGTCTGCCAAGAGTTAAAACCTGAGGTCGTGTCGGGCTTTTTGGAGGGGGCAGCCTCCTGCGCCTCCTTTGAGTCACTTCCTTCGGTGCGGGCGGGTCCCCGAGCGCTGCCTGGGGCGGTCTGTGGCGCAGGCCCTCCGAGGCCGCTGGGGAGCTCCTCCGAGTGGCAGTCTCCGCGGAGGGAAGGAAGCCGAGGGGAGGAGGAAGCGGAGCCTCGCGCCATGCGCTTCCCTGCCCAGCTCGAGTAACAGCCCAGGCGGTCTGGGGGCTGAGCGCAGCGCACGTTCCCCTCTCCGCGCCGGCTCCCGCCGAGCCCGGCGGCCAGAGCTGCCCGCACGTCTCCGCGTCCCCGGAGCTGGCCCCGCAGGCCGGGTCGTCGTCGTCGGCGCGGGCTCCGCCGCTGCCGCCGGCATGACCGACGTCCTGCCCCAACCCGACTGCAGCCTGAAGGCAGTGTGCGAGCCCCTGGAGCGCTGCTGCCTGGATCAGCTGGGGGAGCCGGGGAGCAAGCGGCCCCCCAACACGGGCGCCCGGCTTTGGGGCCGGGTGCGCAGCAAGCTGCTTCGTCAAAAGGTGCTAGCGGGGACGGATTGGGTCGGAGTTGGTGGGCTAGAGGGCCTGGAGGAGGGCCGGGGACTGCTGGGGCCGCCTCCCCACCCCCTCCCTTCTGGAGCTCCGTTACAGCCCCTGCCTGGTCGTGGAGGCTTAGGACAGAGGCTGGGGTATGTGTGTGGGTCTGCTTAAACGGCCTTGATTCGTTGACAATGCTGTTGCTACCTGCACCCCTGACGCTGGCTGCTTTCTCTGCCTCTGTCCCTGTCTCAGGGAAGTTGGGGGGCAGGGAGGGTGTCTTCTGTGAGAGAGGACTGCCTGGCTCCTTTCTGAAGCTATACTGGCAGGAGTATGAACAGACTAGGCAAGGGGCTCCTGGGGCTCCGTGTCCCCCGACGATGCCCAGCCCAAGCCCTGCCCTCCGATGTCCAGTGGACATTGGTGGTTGCCCCTTTGCCAGGGGACATTGGCAGAAGCTCAGCAACACCACTGGCCATGTGAGCTTTCTCTGTGGGGTTGTGGGCATCCTTTCCCACCAGGGAGGAAGGGGAGACTTGTAGGGAGGTAATGGTGCCGCTGGGTCTTGGGGCTGTAGGCTGCCTCTTTGGGGACCACCGATGACTGATGGCCCAGTGCCAGCTAGGCACCAGGCAACTCAGTCAGTGTGCCAGGGGTTTCCTAACCCCATGGGCCTTTCAGACCAAGCTGTGCTAGGGTAGACTGCCCATCCTGCCTACAGCCCCAGACCTGGGTGGGGATTAAAATCGGAGACAGAGGCGCTGACTGTCCTGCAGCTGGGCAGGCTGCCTCAGTGCTGGCCTTAGGCCCTGGCATCAGGCGTCTGATGAAGCGCCAGACCGGCAACCAGCACACAGTAAGCGCCTGATAACTGCAGACCAGATTAACTGCCTAAGCAGGGTGCTGCAGAATCCTGTCCTAGCTGGCCACATCCTTCAAGGCAGCGATGAGGAAGGCTCTGGGTAGTCTGCGTGACTAATGGGGATTTGCAAGCCCTCCTGTAGCTCAGAGGGGGGCCCTTGCACAAGTCCTCACTGCCAGCCTGCATGAAGGCTCCTGCCACCTGCCAAAGGAAACGACCTGGGGCCAGTTGGCTCCTGGTCTGGTTTCATCCCCTGCCAGAGGAGTATATTTGACCTCCCAGAGGGGACATCGGTCCTCAAAAGTACTGGGCAGGACAGCAACTTGAGCTGCCCTGCGTTGGCCCCTGTGTCACATTCAGCCTCTCCAGGGACCAGGCCAGCAGAGCCCTGCTGGCCTCAGGTTGCTACCAGAGCCCCTGTGTGCTGAGGCAGCTCTCTGTGCCCGGCAGCACGGAGCCGCTTCCTCCCTGAGCCCTCCTCCTAGCCCCTGCTGAGGCCAGCAGACCCCAGCCCAAAGGTCGCCGTCCATCCCAGACCTGAGGCTGGCAAGAAACTGACCCAGCAGGCTCCTGGCCCTGTGCCAGCCAAACTCACATTCACCTGCCCCTTTGGGACGTACTTGGCAGATAGGGAACAACTTTTAAACCCTGAAATCCCAGACTTCCAGTTCCTTCCCTGTGCATTTGGGACGGGCAAAACCTAGAAGCCACTTAAGGAATTCTTCAGCCAGCTTTGCCTCTGGTGTGTCTGATGGTGCCCTCTGGGCAAGGGTGGCAGGCCAGCCAGGCGCTGAGCTGCGGAGCTGATTGGCATCATTGTGGCCGCAGGGGGCTCTGGTGCTGGGATGCACTGTGTGGCCGGTGATTCAGTCCCCTGGTCCCTGCTGTGGGACAAAGTATGTCCATGTCACAGACACAAGGGTCTTCACCATTGGTGCCAAAGAGACATTCATTTACCTTGCTGTGCCCAGGCTGGTGGGTTAGCAGGCAGGCTTGTGGCGCCAGGCCCTCTGCCCACTTCCCATCTTCCACCGGCTGCGTTAACCTGTTTTCTTCAGTGCAGCAGGCTCTCTGCCAGGAGGAGGGGCTGGGATCAGACAGCAGCTTAGGTTGGATGGGGCGAGGGTGCCAGGTACTGCCCAGCCTGGCAGGAGGGGTCGTTTAATTAATTCCAAACTAACTTTTTCCTAAGGATTCGATGCTGTGGGTGCCTGAGACACCTGTGGCCCTCATGCTCCCATTTAATTATTCATTAAAGGCTGGAAGTGGGTGTAGGTAAAATCATCTGGGGACCCTGTGCCGGGGCTGAAGAATCTGTTCAGATGGAAAAGTCCCAGGAGTGGTCTGTGGGGGCTCTGGCCCTGGGAGTCTGCAGCTGCTGGAAGAGGGGTGGCAGGGACCACTCATGGGCTCTTGTTTGGGTCCCGGGGGGCTATGGCTGGGGTTCTTGTCCCCAAGGAAGAGTTGTGGGGCTGAAGCTTCATTCCAGCCTCTGACTAGGCAGTTGGTTTGTTGTGCAAGCATTTAGCAGAAAAGACAGACACGTGGCATTTGGGTCTGTGGGTTCTGCCGGTGCTCTCGGCATTTAACTTTGCATTTCTACTCTCCTTTTCCTTTTTATTGTGGGTTGGGGGTGGCAGGTTCAAATCACACTCAAGGAGACTGGGCTCAGTGCCTGCTCTTTCTCCCATCCTGCCTTCTTCTAGATCTTAGGTTGCACTTTGGAGGGAAAGGAATCCCATTCGCCACCCACTGAAATGTCCAAAGGTTTTAATAGGGTCACTTGTGGAGCCAGTGAGAGGCCAGGAGGGCCCTAGTGAGGCAGAGGCAGGGCCAGAAACATGTTTCCGGGGTGGGGAGCCGGGAGCAGGGGTAGAATCTAAGCTCCTGCTCATGCCCTTCGACTAAAGAAAAGATGTCCTAGCCAGACCAGGCTGGTGACCAGCCAGAGGCGGGGACCAGCCTGAACCAGCAGGGCCCAAGGGAGAGCTGAAAGTGGTTCCTGGTGACCTTATCTCTGCTTTGAGGGATTGCCACATGGGTTTAAGGATTCCCTGCTGACAAGGAGTTTCTCGCAAGAAGCCGGCAAGGTGAAATGAAGTGGGTTTCCTGCTGAGCCCCAGAGAGAGCCTTCCTGCCCTGTGATGGGATTTGTTCCCCTCTACTTCTAGGGAGGGTCAGAGGTGTCACCCAAGGAGGGACAGGATTGAAGCCCCCTTTGGACCACTTGTCTGAGGAACCTTAGGGCTCGGGAGGGTCCCTTTCTTTGCCATCTTGACTGTGACCACAGGACAGTTTCTAGCTGCTCCCAGGGTCTCTCATGTAACGTGACAGTTCTTCCTAAGAGGCAGCATCAGGTGTGCAAACCATGTACACATCCCCAAGGCTCACTCAGCCATTCGCTGGCTGTTCCAGGCTTTGAGGGCACAGGGTGGTGGGCTATAAGGTACAGATTTGTCTTGGGCCCATTTATTCCATAATCAGGCTCTGGGCATCAGGAAAGGTCTTGAAACCTTAGTAGACATCTACCCCGCCCCCTTTCTCCCCAGCACTGCTCCCTCCACCTTATTTGCTGAAGGGATGGGACCTGCTTCCTATCTTTGCTATTCACACACCCACTCACACCCCTACAGTGATCCCTCAGCTGTCGGAAAGGGACAGTAGAGCCTCTGCCCATTTCCTCCTGGATCCTGAGCCAGGACTGTGACCAGGCAGGCTGGAGGGTTGGAAGGGGGAGTGGAGTGACCTCCCCGCATTCCCGCAGCTATTATGCTTCTCACCACACATGCTCACTCCCTAGACTAACGACAGGACCTTAGTCCGGGGCCCCGGGGTGGTGTCCCGCCCCCAGTGCTTCCACTTCTCCACGAAGCTGGCTCCCAAGAGGCCTATTTGAGCAGGAGTCCTCAATGCCAACAATCCGATGCAGGTTATGGAGCCCCCACCCAGACACAGAGCCACCCATATGTACAAGTTGCATGCAATTTCAGACAGGGTCACAGATCCCAAGGTAGGAACTCCTGCTCGAAGTGAACTTGGCAGGGTGCTGTTTCTTGGCACAGGGGGAGGTTACAAGTGGCTCTGGCCCTCTCCAACATCTCTGCAGTCCACAGGTGGCTTGGCCAGGCAGCGAGGCTGGGCCTGGTGCCCCAGTGTTTGGATGGTCCTAGGCCAGGGGCTGCAGAGCCTGCCAACCAAGGAGGTTCCCAAAGGCCAGAGCTTCCCAGCCCAGTGTTACAGGAGTATCCAGGGACAGTGAGGCCCCAGGAGGGGGACATTTTGGAAAGAGCTCAGGAACTTCTGTAGGTACTGGTTTGGCAGAGTTGCTAGGCGCTGGTCAGGGACACATGGGTCCCACCGAGCCACAGACTAAGGGCCCATCATCCTCGGTCTGCCAGAGTGGGCCCAAAGAGGTGGGAAGCAGCCATGGGCGCTGCCTTGGCATTCTGCAGAGAGGATGGGAGGGCCCCGTGACCCCACAGTGATTCCCCACGTCTGCCTCGGCTGAGAGACAGTGGAATTTATGTCTGAGCCAGAAGCTAGAACCATCTGTGTCCTGGCGGTGACCCCAGCCAAGGCTGGTGCTCAGATGGGCACAGCCAGAGCAGCCGTGGCCACATCAGACCCCCTTCCTGGCAGATGCCTGAATGCCTTCTGTGTGCCCTGGCCTCCTCCTCGGTGCACCCCAACCCCTCAGACTTGTGCAGCACTGGGTGTGAGGGAAGGAAGGGCACTGGGCTGATAGGAGTCAAGAGGCCTCATTTTTCTAATCCTGAGTCTGCTGTCTTAACATGCTGTGTGACCCTGGGAAAATCTCTTTACTTCTCTGGTTCTCTGGCATCAGTATAATGAAGGAGCTGGACAGGATGATCTAGATCCCGCTCATATGATGATTTTGGCCATGTCTCAAGATTCCTATTCCTAAGCCTTAAACTGTTAACATGCTGGGAAAGTCTGGGTGGGAGAGGTCATAGGGCTGCCCCTGGGCCAAGGCCAGCCATTCACGGAACACAGGAGAAAGGAGGCGAGCAGGAATGTGGGGCTTCTTGACCTGTGTCCTGAAGGAGCCCTGGTGGGAAGGCATTGCTTTCTCCAACATCCACATCCCAGTTCATTCATTTGGTCCCTGAATATTGACGGGGTACCTGCTGGGTGCTGGAAACTCCAAAGGTGGCCCAGGCAGTGGGACTTTCTAGAAGGAGTCAGGCAATAAATAAGATCATTTTAGGCTGGACAAGTGCTGTGAAGAAGATAAAATTGAGTAACGGATTAGACAGTAATGGGAAGGGAGAGGCCTTCTTGCTTGAAGAGATAATGTTGAACTAAGACTTAAATGACAAGAAGGATTCCTGAGAGAGTCAGGGAAAGCTCATTCCAGGCAGAGGAGCTGGCAAGGTGAAACGCTTGCGGCTGGGGAGACCAGGTGTGTCAGAGGCAGGCGGAGGCCGCGTGGGGAGTGTAGGAGCTGACTGGATGGGGTGGGCGGTGGCCGGGGTGTGTAGGGCCTTGAAGGCCATGGAGAGGAGTTCAGCTTTTCATCTAAGTGCAGTGGGAAGCCACCAGGGAGTTTAAGCCCAGTTTTAGTGGTGGTCCCATGTTTTGAGTACGTGCTGAGTACCAGGCATTGTTCTCAGCCCTTGATGAGAGTTAGGTGATAACCTATGAGGTGCTGCTATTATCCACTCCATTTTACAGATGAGAAAACTGAGGCCCCGATAAGGTCACATGAATGGCTTAGTGCGGCAGCCAGCGCACAAAGCCAGGCAGCCCAGCTCTTGGCTGTCATGCCACTCTGCCAAGGAGGAACCCAGAGTCCGGCAGGGCCTGTGGCTGGTTTTCAGTCATCCAGTTAGTTACCTGGGCAGTCCTGGAGCCCATCGGAGTCGGGCAGTGCGCCCCAGATGGCTGCCTCAGGAGGCAGGGGTCCCGCCAGTAGCCTTGCTGCATGTGGTGCATAGCCCAGCATGCTGCGCATAGAAAGGGACTGTTACTTTTGACAATGTCTAGTGAATGTGAGGCTATGGCACGTGGGGCCCGGGGAGGAGTCCACTGAAAGGCCCCTCAGACAGGCACACTGGACTGGCCAGTGCCTCAGATTCTCACCAATGGGCTCTGTGCCCAGAGAGCAGTTCTGGCCTGGGCAGAGAGGATGAAGTCAACTTCAGAGAAAGACTTTTAAAATCCTCACCAAACCTTTCGTAGTCCACAGGGAGGCCAGTGAGCCCAAGTGGTCCTAAAGGCCCGTGGCAGCCAGCATGAAACCTCCTGGTCAGGACCTCAGGTAGCCTCTTGCTTCAGACTTTGACCTCTAAGGTGGCCCCTTCCCTTTGGGGACTGGGCTGCTGGGGGCTGCCTCTGTGTTGCTTTGACCCTGACCAGTTCCTTTTCCCCAGAGGGCCCCTGCCCTTGTTACCCTGTGCCCCCACCATGGCCCAAGCTGGGGTGGTACAACTTCTGGCTGTGTTAGTTCGTGGCCCTGCTTCTGGGGTGAAGTCCCCAGGCTGTCTGGGGGCAGGGAAGGCAGTGGGGCGTGGGCCAGCTCCGAAGAAGACAGAGCCCTGAAAAAGATGTGTGCAGCCTCAGGGGGCCTCCCAAAGCAGCCTGGGTTTGAGCTCCCTCTGCACTGCACCCAGCCAGCCAAAGGGCTTAAAGTCTGGCAGGCGCAGGGCAGGCCGAGCTGCTGGAATGCAGAGCTCTGGGGAAGGCAGGTCACAGTGGGTGCTAGGAGGCTAACCTGGCTTCAATAAAAGCTTCATTCAGAGCTGCTAAACCCTTTCCATATGTGGGTCTTGGGGAACTTCAAAGTTTTCAGGGAGGTGAGAAGGTTTGGGGGAGGCAAGCTGAGGAGAAATGGCCTCATCCAGGCGCCTTGCAGGACAGAGTCAGCCCAAACCTGTCATGTCGCTGCCCTGGAAAAAGTGTGCCCGCTCCTGCAGTGTGAAGGCTAGAGGGGCAGAGTGTCTTGGCCTTATGGTGGTGGGGGCCAGCCTCTGAGAAAATGGGGTGGGTTTACTGAGCCTGGCCCGGGTCTCCCCCACCCCAGCTGCTGAGCTGGAAGCCAGGATATAAGCCCTGGCATCCCCCTCCCACCCCACCCTGTCTGTGAGTTCTCTGAGCGGCCACGTTGACAGAATCTTCTAGTACCCTTCCTGAGAGGGAGGAGAGGCGGGCTCTTGGCAGCGCCCTGTCTCCCATGTTGCCAGCCCTACTATGCCTCTCACGCCTGCGGTCTGTCCCAATGACAGGCTGTTTTTGGTGTCCCAAGGGGCCCAGCCCAGAGCATGTGGATGCACTGGGAGGGCAGGGGAAAGCCAGCCCAGGGTCGCCACCGTGGCCACTGGCCTGGGAGTCACAGGAAACGTACCCGCCTCAGGCCAAACAAGGGGCTCAGGGCCCGGTCCCCACAGCCCAGCACTCAGCCTCCGGCAGGTACCCCCAGAAACACAGCCGGACACCTCTGCCTTCCGTTCAGTACACCGTTCGCCCCTTAGGGTGACCGCCTCAGTGATACTGGATCTGCTGCCCTTGTTAAGAAGCACTTAGTTTATATCAGCCCTAAAAACAACTCTGGGCTTTGAGGGAGGATGGGGCCCGGCATGCCAGGCCCTGGGCTCAGAGGGCCTTGGAGAGAGCAATGCTGGAGTGAAAGGAAGGCTGGGGCCAGGCCCCAAGAGGGCAGGAGGGCAGGGCCAGGCCTGGGGAGGCCGGTCCTCACGGCCCCTGGGGCCTCTGTTGTGGAAACAACTGAGTGAGGTTCTGAGGGAAGGGGGCTCAGGGCTGATGGGGCTGAGGGCTGCCGGGAGGGAGGTGGAGGCCTTGGGAGCCCACAGGGCCCCTGGCGAATACTGTCTCCATGGGTGCCCGTCACCCAGCGAGTCCCTGCATCAAATCCCAAAGTAACACACTGACTGCTGCTCTGTGCCCGTGCCCCAGCTCCTCTGGGACTATAGCTGCAGTCCTGACAGGTTCTCCCCACGGCCACAGCTGAGGGGCCGCAGGCCCCTTGTTACAGAGGAAAGGAGCCCACGGGAGGGCATGTGGGAAGGGGCAGTGGCGGAAACCACCAGAAAACTGTCAGGTGAGCTGCGTGGTGGAGTGTGGTATAAGTGACTGTGGCCCACCGTCAGAAGGACACGGCTTGAATGTGGGCTGTCACCTACCAGGGCGGGCAGGAATGAGGACCCCCAAAGTCTCTGGTGCCTCTAAAGTCCCAAGGACTGGAGGTGGCTGTGAACAGCCCTCGAGCCAGAGGGAAGCTCTGAAATCACCTGTCCCAGGCTGGTGAGAAACAGACCAAGAGGAAGGGCGCACACCTCTGACGGGACACCCCGGGGACACTCCGGGAACGAAGACGGTACCTCCCATCTAGACGATGCTCGGCTGTACTCAGAGCACCCGCTCCTGCCCACAGATCCTCAAGTCCTCTCAGGCCCCTGCAAGGCCTCTGGGGAGTTTCCTGTCCTGCACGTGAGGCCAGTGAAGTGGCGTCCCCAACCACCCGCCCACTTCTCTCTGAGAATCTGCAGTCTTCTTACCTGGGAACGCAGGACTCGCAGGAGGGGCCTACTCGCAGGATTTTGCTACGACCCGGTGGCTCTCTTGTGGACATCAGCCCCAAAGTCAGCCGCCTCTCCATGGCAGAGGCCCGAGTGTACAGCCCGATCTGACCAAGTCTAAATGCAGAGGCCAAAAGGGCATAATTGAGCTGCGCCTAGTGGCTGTGTGAAGCCCACCTGTTCATAACTTCCTCTAGGATGTTCTGTGCATCATTTCTGTCTCTGGCCTGTGCCCCACCTTGGGGGAGCTCCACAGCATTTGTATTGCCTGTGGGGTGAATCTCCCTCAGGCAGTCCGGCAACCCTGCAGTACCTGCTCACAGGGCCGGTGGCTCGCGCATAGCTGCTGCGGCTGCAGGTAGCACCGTCCACTAATGTCCTGGGCGCTGGCTCCTCCGTCCCAGCGCTAATCTAATCAGGAAATAGCGGAGTCCACATTTCCCAGGGGTTATAAATAGCCGCAGCAATTCAGGGAGGATCATTTCTCTGGAAAATGTGCCATGTCCCTCTCCACTCTGCACCCTCCCTTCTCTGTATTTAAATGACATCCTGAAATAGACTTGGTTTCTGGAGGCT